>JARQOC010000009.1:52053351-52467230 GCA_033576535.1 Allobates femoralis | reverse complement strand
ACAGTAGACAATGGCAGACTGGCAGGCTTCACACAGCAGGGTTTATTGTGCACACTTATCACAGGCTGGCTTCAGACTTGCGGACCCTCCGCATTGTCCTGCGGAGGGGATCCGCAAGCTGACCGCATCCCCTATGTTTATAATGAGAACGCAGGTCTGCGCATGACCGTGCACTCCCATTCACTGCAATATGTGATTTGTACGCAGGTGGATGCCCGCGCACAAATCACACACTCTCATCCGCACCAGGAACGCAACACCATGTGTTCTCATTATAAACATAGGGGCTGCAGTCAGCTTGCGGATCCCCTCCGCAGGACGCTGCGGAGGGTCCGCAAGTCTGAAGCCAGCCTTAGTGTTACACCAGCAAAAACATCAAAATAAATGTCTAATCCCGTCTGGCCACTAACTAAACATTATAATCCTATCTACAAAATAAACCTAAATAACAAACAAAGCTCAAGTCTCCTTACGTTCTCAGCTCCTTAGTCCAGCAGGCGAGCAGACAACTGAATCCTTCCAGCGCCTTGATTATAGCAGCTGGTCCAGTCAGGAATCAAAGCCTGGACTGTCTGTCTGTCTGGAGAGGAGCAGGCAGTTTTCTATTACCCTGAAATAGACAGGCTTTATTAACTACCTGTCTGCTGGGAAAATCTGTCTGACTTCCACAGATTTTCCTGTGCTGTTTTGCACAGGCTGACTGCACCACCATCAATACAGGGAGGTATATGAAATGAACCGAGGGGAAACATACCTGTCGTCCAGTACCTCTCCCCTCGGCACCTCACACACCTCCCCCCTTTGTTCGAGCCCAAGGGGTCGGACACAGCAAGCCACCAAGCAGTGCGTCCGAGACAATGCATCCGCATTCCCCTGCGCTACGCCTGCCCTGTGCTCCACAGAAAATTTAAACTGTTGCAATGCCAAGAACCACCGCATCACCTGAGCATTACCCTCTTTAGCCCGGGACATTCATATCAGGGGCGACCTAGTAAATAATAACGCAAGGTCTCAAGATCCCACTTCCCGCTCAACAATGCTGTAGTTCCTTTCCGCCTCTGTAAGCTTTCTGCTTTGATAGCCCACTGGGTGTTCCTCACCATTCACGACTTGTGAAAACACTGTGCCGAGGCCAACACCAGAGGCATCTGTTTGAACAATGAAGTCCCGTGTAAAGTCCGGTGTAACCAACACCGGTTGGTCACACAGAACCGTTTTTAACTGGTGAAAGGCACGCTCTGCTTCTGAAGTCCACTTCACTTTGACAGACTTTGACCCCTTGGTAAGATCTGTGAGTGGGGCTGCGATAGTCGCAAAATGTTTGACAAACCGCCGGTAATAACCAACGATCCCTACAAAAGCTCTAACCTGTCTTTTAGTGACCGGTCGTGGCCAATCCCGTATGGCGTCCAGTTTATTCGCCTGAGGCTTTATAACTCCTTTACCTATAGCGCATCCTAGATAACGAGCCTCTTCCAACCCCAATGTACATTTCTTGGGATTGGCAGTCAACCCGGCAGTTCTGAGGGAGTCTAAGACGGCTTGTACTTTGGACAAATCAGTGTCCCAGTTATCCGTAAAGACAATGATATCGTCCAAGTACACAGATGCATATCGAAGATGGGGCTTTAGGATGACATTCATTAGTCGTTGGAAGGTGGCAGGGGCTCCATGCAGCCCAAACGGCATATTCCGGTACTGGAACAGCCCCTGTGGTGTACCAAAGGCCGTTTTCTCTATGGCTGAGTCAGTGATAGGAATCTGCTAATAACCTTTTGTTAAGTCAATAGTGGGTATGTATCTGGCCGAACCCAGTCTCTCTATAAGTTCATCAACTCTTGGCATGGGGTAGGCATCGAATTTCGATACCTCATTTAATCTGCGGGAATCATTACAAAACCGGATTGACCCATCGGGCTTAGGCAACAGCACGATAGGACTAGCCCACTCACTCTGGGACTCCTCAATAACTCCCAGCCAGGGCCGCATCTATCATAAGGCAAGTTGAGACAATGTCTCAGGCGGCGACACCTGCTGATAAAATAGGGGCGGCATCTGCGGAGGTGCTGAAGGGCCGCTCTATCAGATACTGCCTTTGGCAGCTCTTCTCTCCCTGACATCCTGCAGTATCTCCTACAGTGCCTCTGCCGCTCTATGCTGCGGGAACCTGCACTTTCATGTGTGCACTGTGCAGCAGCATTTACTCTCCTCCAGGTCCAGCAACTCACAGAGGGGGCGTGTCCTGCAGGAGAAGAGCACTGGCCAATTAACCTCTTACATCAGACTGAGTGACAGCAGAGCTGATTGGCCAGTGCTCTTCTCTTCCTGCATGGCGCAGTCTATGAAGTGAAGAGGTGAGAGACGGCAAATAGGAGCAGTCACCTCTGTTGGAAGATCCAGAGGAGAAGCAGCTCTAATCCACCACATGACAGCTCTCCTGCTGGACAGTCCTGGCAGAGAGTGGCGGAGGTGCTCAGCTGCTGGGAGCAGGTAAAGCACATGTACACCAGCCTCCACCCCTGCAGCACAGAGGAGTGTGTGTCTCCATGTGTCTGTGTGTGAGTTGTGTGTGTTTGGGTTTTGTCTGTGTATGTTGTGTGTGGGTTGTGTCTCTGTGTGTGTGTATGTTGTCTCTGTGTGTGTGTATGTTGTCTCTGTATGTGTGTATGTTGTCTCTGTGTGTGGGTTGTATCTGTGTATATTGTGTCTCTGTGTGTGGGTTGTGTCTGTGTGTGGGTTGTGTCTCTGTGTGTGGGTTGTGTCTCTGTGTGTATGTTGTGTCTCTGTGTGTGGGTTGTGTCTCTATGTGTGGGTTGTGTCTCTGTGTGTATGTTCTGTCTCTGTGTGTGAGTTGGGTCTCTGTGTGCGGGTTGGGTCTCTGTGTGTGGGTTCTGTCTCTGTGTGTATGTTGTGTCTCTGTGTGCGGGTTGTGTCTCTGTGTGTGGGTTATGTCTCTGTGTGTATGTTGTGTCTCTGTGTGTATGTTGTGTCTCTGTGTGCGGGTTGTGTCTCTGTGTGCGGGTTGTGTCTGTGTGTGTATGTTGTCTCTGTGTGTGGGTTGTATCTGTGTATGTTGTGTCTCTGAGTGTGGGTTGTGTCTCTGTGTGTGGGTTGTGTCTCTGTGTGTATGTTGTGTCTCTGTGTGCGGGTTGTGTCTCTGTGTGCGGGTTGTGTCTCTGTGTGTGGATTGTGTCTCTGTGTGTATGTTGTGTCTCTGTGTGCGGGTTGTGTCTCTGTGTGCGGGTTGTGTCTCTGTGTGCGGGTTGTCTCTCTGTGTGCGGGTTGTGTCTCTGTGTGGGGGTTGTGTCTCTGTGTGTATGTTGTGTCTCTGTGTGCGGGTTGTGTCTCTGTGTGCGGGTTGTGTCTCTGTGTGCGGGTTGTGTCTCTGTGTGTGGGTTGTCTCTCTGTGTGCGGGTTGTGTCTCTGTGTGCGGGTTGTGTCTCTGTGTGTGGGTTGTCTCTGTGTGTATGTTGTGTCTCTGTGTGCGGGTTGTGTCTCTGTGTGCGGGTTGTGTCTTTGTGTGTATGTTCTGTCTCTGTGTGTGGGTTGGGTCTCTGTGTGCGGGTTGGGTCTCTGTGTGCGGGTTGGGTCTCTGTGTGCGGGTTGGGTCTCTGTGTACGGGTTGTGTCTCTGTGTGTATGTTGTGTCTCTGTGTGTGGGTTGTTTCTCTGTGTGTATGTTGTGCCTGTGTGCGGGTTGTGTCTCTGTGTGCGGGTTGTGTCTCTGTGTGCGGGTTGTGTCTCCGTGTTCGGGTTGTGTCTGTGTGTGTGTATGTTGTCTCTGTGTGTGGGTTGTATCTGTGTATATTGTGTCTCTGTGTGTGGGTTGTGTCTGTGTGTGGGTTGTGTCTCTGTGTGTGGGTTGTGTCTCTGTGTGTATGTTGTGTCTCTGTGTGTGGGTTGTGTCTCTGTGTGTGGGTTGTGTCTCTGTGTGTATGTTCTGTCTCTGTGTGTGGGTTGGGTCTCTGTGTGCGGGTTGGGTCTCTGTGTGCGGGTTGTGTCTCTGTGTGTATGTTGTGTCTCTGTGTGTGGGTTGTTTCTCTGTGTGTATGTTGTGCCTCTGTGTGCGGGTTGTGTCTCTGTGTGCGGGTTGTGTCTCTGTGTGCGGGTTGTGTCTCTGTGTGCGGGTTGTGTCTCTGTGTTCGGGTTGTGTCTGTGTGTGTGTATGTTGTCTCTGTGTGTGGGTTGTATCTGTGTATGTTGTGTCTCTGTGTGTGGGTTGTGTCTCTGTGTGTATGTTGTGTCTCTGTGTGCGGGTTGTGTCTCTGTGTGCGGGTTTTGTCTCTGTGTGCGGGTTGTCTCTCTGTGTGCGGGTTGTGTCTCTGTATGCGGGTTGTGTCTCTGTGTGTGGGTTGTCTCTCTATGTGCGGGTTGTGTCTCTGTGTGCGGGTTGTGTCTCTGTGTGCGGGTTGTGTCTCTGTGTGTGGGTTGTCTCTGTGTGTATGTTGTGTCTCTGTGTGCAGGTTGTGTCTCTGTGTGCGGGTTGTGTCTCTGTGTGTGGGTTGTGTCTCTGTGTGCGGGTTGTGTCTCTGTGTGTGGGTTGTCTCTGTGTGTATGTTGTGTCTCTGTGTGCGGGTTGTGTCTCTGTGTGCGGGTTGTGTCTCTGTGTGCGGGTTTTGTCTCTGTGTGCGGGTTTTGTCTCTGTGTGCGGGTTGTCTCTCTGTGTGCGGGTTGTGTCTCTGTGTGGGGTTTTGTCTCTGTGTGCGGGTTGTCTCTCTGTGTGCGGGTTGTGTCTCTGTATGCGGGTTGTGTCTCTGTGTGTGGGTTGTCTCTCTATGTGCGGGTTGTGTCTCTGTGTGCGGGTTGTGTCTCTGTGTGTGGGTTGTGTCTCTGTGTGCGGGTTGTGTCTCTGTGTGCGGGTTGTGTCTCTGTGTGTGGGTTTTGTCTCTCTATGTGCGGGTTGTCTCTCTGTGTGCGGGTTGTGTCTCTGTGTGCGGGTTGTGTCTCTGTGTGTGGGTTGTGTCTCTGTGTGCGGGTTGTGTCTCTGTGTGCGGGTTGTGTCTCTGTGTGTGGGTTGTGTCTCTGTGTGTGGGTTGTGTCTCTGTGTGTGGGTTGTGTCTCTGTGTGTGGGTTGTCTCTCTATGTGCGGGTTGTGTCTCTGTGTGTGGGTTGTGTCTCTGTGTGTGGGTTGTGTCTCTGTGTGTGGGTTATGTCTCTTTGTGTATTTAGGATATATTTTGAGTATAGTGAAGTGTGTATATACACTTGTCCTACATGCATGTTCTGTGTATATGATGTGTACCTGCTGTGCATCTGTTATAAAGTATGTGTGTACTCTGGACATGTATGATGTATGTAATGAGCATGTGTTGTCCAGTACATGTGTGCTGTATATAATGTAATTTAACCCTTTCACCACCTTTGACATTCATATACTTCAAAGGTTGTATCCTTGCCCTTGATACAGGCTTGCACGCTGGCATTATACTATATGGAGGACTATGGGGTGGCATTATGTTATATGGAAGACTATGGATGGTGCATTGTATTATATCGCGGACTATGGGGGTACATTATAATATATGAAGGACTAATGGAGCCAATTATATTATATAGAATTAATTATAATATTTGGGGGGCTCTGTTTAGGGCATGATAATACTTGAAGGGCTATGGGGGCGCCTTTATACTTTATGGAGGGCTGTGTTGGGGCCATTATACCGTACTGTACTTAGGTCCTTTATACTGTATGGAAGACTGTGTGGGGGTCACAGTTAGGGATCATACTATGGCAGGATAGTTGAGGGGGTACAGTCAGATCATCATACTGTGCAGGTGGAGGAATCACTGTGGGGGATCATACAGTGTTTGTGGGGCACGTTTGTTGGCATCGTACTTTATGGGGGCAATGAAAGAGGAATCTAGGGGCTTCAATAGGAGGAAAATTACTTTTAACGGCTACAAAGTTGAAAAACCTGAGCCAAATATTTTTTGTTGGGGGGAAGGGCCCAATTAGAACTTCTGCTATGGGACCCCATGATTTCTATGTGCGCCCCTGGTGCAGGATGCATTGTCCTTTTCACATATGGTGCAGGGCTGATTGGCTATAACTTACACATCATGTCCAGTGCCGGCCCTCTGTACATACAGGCATCCAGCCATGCTTATCTTGAGTGGTGGTTGCTCGGTGGTGCTCGTCCCACTCCCACATCCCTTACTCAACCCAATAGGAAGGCCCCTGCTTTTAGCTCTGGACAGCCCCATGTGCTGCACTTGTGATTGGCTAAGTATTTTGAGAGAAGGAGGCGTGGTCTGTTGGGGAAGACGCACCATTTCTCCAACTTAGTGCAGTGGTAGCTTTTGAAGCTCAGACTGCAGGTCGCTGCATGGTGGACATATCTGACTAGTCAGACAATAAGTTGGCAATCAGTGCTGCCTTCTGTGCTATAATGATCCAGGACTGTGTCTGCCTACAGGACCACCACTCTGCCGCCATCATTGTGTGTCTGTAGCTTGTACCAAGTCTGCCATTGCCATTAATGATCCTTGTTCTGGATTCTTCTGTGTGGTTCTTGTATGTGCGTGTGATGGTGCTGACAATCTTTTGTTTGGACGTTTTTTTTTCTATGCCTCCAAATTAAAATGGCCACTATTCTCATCTTTACAGGATAGATATAGTTCTGTATAAACCAGATTTATTTCTACCGATTTTAAAACTTTACTGTGGGGGGGCGCCGTTCTGCAAATCGCCTCAGGCAGCAGAGAGGTTAGGTTCACCCCTGCTCCCAGCGCCAACATTTTCTGCACTTCCTGAGCAATGGCTTATCTCCAAACCTCTGGAATACAATAAGGTTTCAACCGGACCCGCGTCTGAGGGTCGGTGACAATGTCGTGTTTAATTAAGTGAGTACGGTCGAGGAGTTCCGAGAAAACATCTGCGTTTTTCTGTACGAACTCCTTGGTTTCTTGCATTTGACTCTGGGATAGCGTGTCTGCAATACCCACCTCTGGCAGTACCATCTGGGGGTTGGGTACCCCAGATGGTGGTGCCACTCCAGGCCCACCATCAAGGGTAGGCCCTGCCATCAGACTCTCTCTGTCTCGCCAGGACTTGAGTAAGTTTCTGTGGTATATTTGTTGGGGCTTTCTTTTATCCAGTTGGTGTACCCTATAATTCAATTCACCTACTCTGTCCAGCACCTCGTATGGGCCCTGCCATTTGGCAAGAAATTTTTTTCTACAGTAGGTACCAACACTAATACCCGGTCTCCGGGTTGAAAGACTCGTGTTTTAGCTGCTCGATTGTACACCCTGCTCTGGGCGTGGTTGTGCACGCTCCAAACATTCTTTTACTATTAGCATAACTGCCTCAATCCTCTCCTGCCTAAGCATTACATGGTCAATTTCGCTGCAGTACGGAGTTACGTCTTGCTCCCAAGTCTCCTTGGCAATATCTAACAAGCCCCTGGGACACCGCCCATAAACCAACTCAAAAGGCGAAAAGCCCATGGAGGATTGGGGTACTCTCGTATGGCAAATAAGAGATATGGCAGGAGAGCATCTCAATCCCTCCCATCCTTATCCACCACTCTTTTCAACGTCCCCTTTAGGGTTTTGTTAAAACGCTCCACCAGTCCGTCGGTCTGGAGGTGATACACCGAAGTACGCAAATGGGAGATTTTTAGTAGTTTACATAGGTCCTTGAGAATCCAAGACATAAAGGGAGTCCCCGGGGTCCATCAGTATCTCTTTCAGAATGCCAGTGCGAGAAAATATGTTAACAAGCTCTTTTGAAATTGCTTTCGCATTGGCCTTCTGTAAGGGTACAGCCTCGGGATAACGGGTGGCGTAATCCAGTACCACCAGAATGTATTGATGACCCCTGGCTGATTTAACTAGTGGACCGACTAAATCCATTGCTATCCACTCAAAGGGAACCTCTATTATCGGCAAGGGCACTAGGGGGCTTCTAAAATGGGACATAGGTGCGGTCAACTGGCAGGTAGGGCATGACTGACAGTACTGGGTTACATCTCTCACCAGACCTGGCCAAAAGAAATGCTGCAGAATGCGGTCTTTTGTCTTTTATCCCACTAGGTGACCGCCCAAGGGATGCTTATGAGCCAGGTCTAAAACCACCTGACGAAAGGCCTTGGGCACCATTAGCTGTTCTATCATCACCCCTCCCACTTTGTCTATGTGGTACAGCATGCCCTGTTGCACCGCCAGATGAGGGAACTCATTTTGAGCCCCTGGATACAACAGAGTCCCCTCAGTAACCTTTACATTTTCCCATGCTCTTGTTAGAGTAGGATCCTGGTGTTGAGCGGTCCCGAAACCATCGCGGACCACTAGCCTCCTTAATTTATCAGCCCCCCCTGTGCGCTGTGATGATTTTATGATTGCACAATAAAATGAATATGAAGCATGCCACTGGATCGTCTCTACAATTTCTTATGATTAAGAACCTCAGGGCTTATACCATGCAATACAGGTGTCTTTTGCTACCACCACCAGGGCCGCTGGAGAGCCTGGTAAAGCTCCTGGAAATACTGCTATGATGAATGTGCCATTTTCAGGGGCAGCTGCAAGCTGCTATTTTTAAACATGGGGGGGCCTAAAACAATGGGCACTCACCCCGCTGAGAATACCAGCCTCAGCTGCCTAGGAGTCTAGTAAGCCTGATCTATCTGTTCTACTATCTATCTATAAATCTATCTATCTTTACTAGGTCCTGCAATGGGCCGCAAGGGCCGTGGGGTACACGGTAGCTGGGCGGTCGACTGTCTTGGGGTGGTCACGGTGGCTGTGACTCTGCTCCGTGGCCCTTGCTGTCAGTGAAGGGGCTATTTACAGGGCAATTAGAAGTCTTTTGTGACGCCACCTGTGGAACCTGGACATAGGTGACCAGTGCTGCTGCTGTGGCCTCTGGGTTGCATGGAATGGCAGCTGAGATGGTATCGCTCCCCACAGGTGAAGCGGGACCTCAGGGTTAGATGAGAAAGTCTATGGGAATGATGATAGTGACTGTGCAATGGTGCAGGAGGGTACGGGGAATAACTGAAAGACACCGGGATTGCAGTTCTTAAGCATTTTCTCACAGTTCAATTCAGCAGTCCAGCCCAGCAGGGGACTGTGTCCTCTGGGTCTGCGAATTCAACCAACTCCCAGGCTGCTTGGGTCCATTCCTCGAGACACCCTGTCATAAGCCTCTCCTGGTTGACTCTCCCACGCTGGCTACTCACCTCTCCTGCCCTGCCCTGTCTTCCTGCACAGTGTCCCAAACAGGTGGCTGCGGCCTTGGTCGAGGGATGGGCTATCCGTTCTCTGACCCTAGGTCTAGCCACCGTTTCGGTGAATTTGCACGGTCAGTAGCCACTTCCCATACAGGTGCAGCAGCCTCCAGTTTCCTGGTGGAGCCTTGAAGTGTTCCCACCAGATCAGGGCTGATCCCCTCTTGCAACCATTCCCTCTGCCCAACTCATGTCAGGTCCGGATTCAGGGCCCCACAGGTGGATCATCCACTCCCGTGTCACCTAGGACTCGCTGTCTCCAACTCTTCTCACTCCAACTCCACTGACTCCTTTTCTTCCTCTCTGCTTTTCCTAATAAATAATAATATTTATTCATTTATATAGCACTATTAATTCAATAGCACTTTACATACATGAGTAATGCTGTCTCTCTTGGAGCTCACAATCTAAATATCCTATCAGTATGTCTTTACAATGTGGGAGGAAACCCATGCAATCACGGGGAGAACATACAAACTCTTTGCAGATGTTGTCCTTAGTGTCCTTGGTGGGAATTGAAACCCAGGACCTCAGGACCCCAGCGTTGCAAAGGCTTCAGTGATAACCACTTGAGACACCGTGCTGCCCTCATTTTCCTACCTTCTCCTTCCACCCCCTCTACCTACTCCCTCCGCCAGCCAGAAGATGGGGCCCTTCCTGCTTAGGATCCCCCAAGATCCCCCCGGCCTTGGGTTTGGATGGGTGTTGCGTGCAGATATTCGTGTGTCTCGGCTTTGTGTCCGCTCCTTACCTGGGAGTGGGATACCACACCTAAGGCTTAGGTGCAGTACCTCTGCGGCAACCAGACAGCAGAGGCACCACAATCCTGTCACTCAGAGCAGACAGCTGTATGGCAGAACAGTATGCAGACAATCTACATTATGTCTGCATATTGTTCCCATGCAGTTTGAACATCCTATCAGCCATCTCCGCCTTTTTATAGCCCCCCAGACCTCATCGTCTATTATATTTTGGCACTCACTCATCCCTAAGCACAACCTATATCATAACATGTTAATGCTGAGGACATCAACAAGCTCCTGAGGTAGAAGGTCATTGTCCCAATTCAGGGGAAAGATTCCTTCCCGACTCCACATACGGCAATTAGGCTCCTTCCTCTGATCAACGTCCATGCCCTGTAATCTGGTGCCCATAACCAGTCACCTGCAAGGATCTGAACTGTGCTGTAATGACTAGTGATGAGCGAGTACTAAAATGCTCGGGTGCTCGAAGCTCGTGCCGAGCATCCTGAGATACTCGTGTACTTGGCCCGAGTACGAGCCCAATGTTATCCTATGGGAGACCCGAGTATTTTTATGAAATGACTGCCGGCAGCATGTAGAAACCCTAAAAATGTCACAAAATCTCAGAAGAGTGCTCAAATGACATGGAAACACCATGGGGAAGACCCCTGGAAGCATTTCTCACTCAAAAGTCACAGCTGTGAACAATCTTGTCCGAGTTTCACTCCAATTTTACGGAGTCACCAGAAAACCTTCCAAAATGACACCAAAATGAATATTTAGGGTGGAAATGTTAAGGGCACATACCCAATAGTGAGATACAGCTGGTGTATGGTTAATTTTTGTGATTACATGAAAGATTTCACGTGAAAACATTGTGCGGCACTCCGATGACCCTGAGAAGAGACATACAGGAGGCCCTGTCTTGACATAATGTGCCCATTTTGAGGAACTGGGTCTATTGTAGTATTTTCCTTTTGCTAGGGCAGTCCAAAATTGGGAGGTTCACCAATGCCCCAGGATATAGACGTGCATGAGGGCCTGTAAATCTGAAGTGGGTGTATTGTAGTATAGCCCTTTGGCAGGGCAGCCAAAAATTGGGAGGCTCCACATTGTCCCTGGATAGAGACGTGCAGGAGGGCCTGTAAACCTGAAGTAGGTGTATTGTAGTATAGCCCTTTGGCAGGGCAGCCAAAATTGGGAGGCTCCACATTGTCCCTGGATAGAGACGTGCATGAGGGCCTGTAAACCTGAAGTGGGTGTATTGTAGTATAGCCCTTTGGCAGGGCAGCCAAAAATTGGGAGTCTCCACATTGTCCCTGGATAGAGACGTGCAGGAGGGCCTGTAAACCTGAAGTGGGTGTATTGTAGTATAGCCCTTTGGCAGGGCAGCCAAAAATTGGGAGGCTCCACATTGTCCTTGGATAGAGACGTGCAGGAGGGCCTGTAAACCTGAAGTGGGTGTATTGTAGTCTAGCCCTTTGGCAGGGCAGCCAAAAATTGGGAGGCTCCACATTGTCCCTGGATAGAGACGTGCAGGAGGGCCTGTAAATCTGAAGTGGGTGTATTGTAGTCTAGCCCTTTGGCAGGGCAGCCAAACATTGGCAGGCTCCACATTGTCCCTGGATAGAGACGTGCAGGAGGGCCTCAAAACATTTTTCCCATTGAAAAGGAGCGGGTCTCCTATCGTTGTAAAAGAATGGGCGTAAAAATTTACCACTGGGGGTATACCTGAAACAACAGCCTAACTATTGTAACGGTCATCATGGTGGCACATGAGGAGAAGGAGGAGCAGTCCAGTGATTAGCCAAGGAAGAGGAAGACGACGTGGTGGATGATCCAGTAGCTGACCCAACCTGGCAGGAGGATATGCAGAGCGAGGACTACAGTGCACAGGGGGAGGGAGGCATAGCATCCCAACAGGCAGTACGAAGCAGGGTCGTGTCCGCAGGCAGAAGGCAGGCAACCGTTTCCCGGAACAACAACACGACACAAGGTGCCTGTGCAAATGTTAGGTCTTCCCGAGTCTGGCAGTTTATTAAGTTGGCTCCAGATGACTCTAAAAAGGCCATTTGCAACACCTGCCATGCCAGCATCAGCAGGGGTACGAAAACTAGCAGCCTGACCACCACCAGCATGATCAGGCACATGTCAGCCAAGCACCCAACTTTGTGGGAAGTACAACAGAGTCGAGGAGCGGTGCTTGCTGATGTCACTGCTACGTCTTCGCGTGTTGTGCGTGTGAGCCAATCCCCTGTCCATGCTGGCCGCGAACAAGCCTCCGGCCCTGCACCTGAAGTTGCCCACGCACAAATAACACCACCATCAAGCACGTCATTGTCCCAGCGCAGCGTTCAATTATCCATTCAGCAAACATTTGAACGCAGGCGCAAATACGCTGCCAACGCCCCACATGCCACAGTCCAAAATTGTCACATTTCGCGACTCATAGCGCTAGAAATGTTGCCTTTCCGGCTGGTGGAGACGGAAGCATTCTGCGACCTGATGGCGGTTGCTGTCCCACGTTACTCGGTCCCCAGCCGTCACTATTTCTCCAGATGTGCCATCCCGCATTGCATAACCACGTGTCCCAAAGCATCACACGTGCCCTGAACAACGCTGTTTCAGCCAAAGTCCACCTAACCACAGACACGTGGACAAGTGCTTGTGGGCAAGGCCGCTACATCTCCTTGACGGCACACTGGGGTTAATATTGTGGAGCTGGGAACCAGTCTGAGCGAGGGACGGAACACGTCCTTCCCACACCAAGGATTGCAGGCCCTACCTCTGTCAGGGTTTCACCGACACTCTACAGCTCCGGAATGTCATGCTCCTCAGCCCCCTCCTCCTCCTGCGCATTCTCATCCACTGTACCCTCCACACCAGTCACAAGCTGGAAGCACTGCAGCACTGCCTCTGCGAAGCGGCAACAGGCTGTGCTGAAGCTAGTCTGCATAGGTGACAAACCCCACAATGCAGAAGAGGTGTGGACAGCTCTGAAACAGCAGGCAGATCACTGGCTACACCTCTGACCTAAAGCCAGGAAAGGTCGTGTGTGACAATGGCCGAACCTGGTGGCAGCTTTGCGGCGAGGCCAGCTGACGCATGTTCCATGCGTGGCCCATGTGCTCAACCTGGTGGTTCAGCGGTTTCTTAAATCATACCCAGAGCTGTCTGATCTGCTGGTAAAAGTTCGCCGCCTGTCTGCGCATTTTCGCAAGTCACCTGCTGCTTCAGTCCGGCCTTGCCGGCTTTCAGCGCCGTTTGCATCTTCCGGCCCACAGACTGGTGTGTGATGTCCCCACGCGTTGGAATTCAACTCTGCACTTGTTGGTCAGGATATGTGAGCAGAAGAGGGCAGTTGTTGACTACCTGCATCACCTAAGCCGTCGGGAAATGGGTCAAACTCCACACATAACACCTCAGGAGTGGAGATCGATGTCCGACCTATGTTCCATCTCCAAAACTTTGAGGACTCCACCAAGATGGTGAGCGGCGCTGACGCCATTATTAGCGTCACCATACCGCTACTCTGCCTTCTACAACGGTCTCTGCTGAAAAACAAAGATGATGCATTGCAGGCGGAGCGCGATGACTTGGAGCAAGAAACTGTAGTGGGTGTGGGTGAATAACACACAGCCCAGCCTCATGTCATCACAACGTGCATTGGAGGACTATGACGAGGAGGAGGAGGATGAAGACATGGAGCAACTCTCTGGCCAAATTGAGGATATGACATGCACACCAGTCATACCCTCGATTCAGCGTGGCTGGCCAGAGGACAGGGGAGATGAGGGAGGAGGAGGAGGACAGCATGTTCAGTCATCGTGTTGGTCAGGATACTGAAGTAATGGCTGTTAAGAGTCTGGCACACATGGCTGACTTTATGGTAAGCTGCCTGGCTCGTGACCCTCGCGTTCAGAACATCTTGGCCGACAATCAGTACTGGTTGGCAACACTCTTAGACCCACGCTACAAGGAGAACTTTATGTCTCTCATTCCTGAGGCGGAGAGGTCAGCCAAAATGTAGTAGTTCCAGAAGGCCATAGTAACGGAAGTAGGCAAAGCATTCCCCTCACAAAACGCTAGCGGCATAGGTCAGGAATCGGTGGACAACAAAGGCGTAGGCCGAGAGGGGCACAAGTCCAATCCGCCAGAGGTAGGGGAACAGTCTTTACGATGTGGGACAGTTTTCTCAGCCCCTCACGTACCACAGCCCGTGAGTGCGGGGTAGTGCCACAAGAAATGCTAAGTTTCGCCAGATGCTGAAGGAGTACCTTGCAGATCGAACAACTGTACTGCGAGATTCCTCTGTGCCTTACAATTATTGGGTCTACAAGCTGGACACGTGGCATGAATTGGCTCTCTACGCCTTGGAAGTCCTGGCCTGCCCTGCCGCTAGCGTTTTGTCAGAGCGTGTTTTCAGTGCCGCAGGTGGAATCATTACTGATAAACGCACCTGCCTGTCAACTGAAAATGCTGACAGGACTGACTTTGATCAAGATAAAGAAGGGTTGGATTGGGCCAGACTTCACCACACCACACACAAATGACAGCGGAATTAAAATTTTGTTATGGGAATTTGCCATGTACCTCCACTCACCCATGGGTACACACTTCTGGACTTCCGAGTGTCAAGTGTGGGATCAGTAATGTCGTGGACGTGTACTCGGCCTGGTGGTAGAAGGTGGATCAGGTTGGGAAATGTGCGGTGTAGTATCACGGCTACTGACACTTGACCGTGTGGAAGACAGGGTGTTTGTGGAGGTGCCAATCTGACTTGAAGCATTATCCGCTATCCAAGTAACAACCTGTTGACACTGGTTTGGTTCAAGAGCGGTGTACTGCTGCGGGCCCCAAGAATTTGGGACAGGACGTGTGAGCGAGTAGATGTGCCCCTTTGTTGTTGCGAAATTAGTGCTTGCACACGACCTCGGCCTCTGCCTGCACCACCATCACGTTCACTTCCTTGTTCCTTGCCAACCCCTTGCCAACGCCTTGCGCATTTTGCCTGTATACAGCGACAACAGTCTGGTGACTGTTCGGGTCACAGGAGATTTGGATTTTAGTCCCTAACCTGTATCAAGGTAGTAAGTACAACAGTCTGGTAACTGTTCAGGTCACAGGAGAGTAGGATTTTAGTCCCTAACCTGTATCAAGGTAGTAAGTACAACAGTCTGGTGACTGTTCAGGTCACAGGAGAGTAGGATTTTAGTCCCTAACCTGTATCAAGGTAGTAAGTACAACAGTCTGGTGACTGTTCAGGTCACAGGAGAGTAGGATTTTAGTCCCTAACATGTATCAAGGTAGTAAGTACAACAGTCTGGTGACTGTAATGGTCACAGGAGAGTAGGATTTTAGTCCCTAACCTGTATCAAGGTAGTAAGTACAACAGTCTGGTGACTGTTCAGGTCACAGGAGAGTAGGATTTTAGTCCCTAACCTGTATCAAGGTAGTAAGTACAACAGTCTGGTGACTGTAATGGTCACAGTAGAGTAGGATTTTAGTCCCTAACCTGTATCAAGGTAGAAAGTACAACAGTCTGGTGACTGTTCAGGTCACAGGAGAGTAGGATTTTAGTCCCTAACCTGTATCAAGGTAGTAAGTACAACAGTCTGGTGACTGTTCAGGTCACAGGAGAGTAGGATTTTAGTCCCTAACCTGTATCAAGGTAGTAAGTACAACAGTCTGGTGACTGTAATGGTCACAGGAGAGTAGGATTTTAGTCCCTAACCTGTATCAAGGTAGTAAGTACACAGTCTGGTGACTGTAAGGTCACAGGAGAGTAGGATTTTAGTCCCTAACCTGTATTAAGGTAGTAAGTATACAGTCTGGTGACAGTTCAGATCACAGGAGAGTAGGATTTTAGTCCCTAACTGTATTAAGGTAGTAAGTACACCAGTCTGGTGACAGTTCAGATCACAGGAGATAGGATTTTAGTCCCTAACCTGTATCAAGGTAGTAAGTGCAACAGTCTGGTGACTGTTGAGGTCACAGGAGAGTAGGATTTTAGTCCCTAACCTGTATCAAGCTAGTAAGTACTGTTATGGTCACAGAAAAGCTTGGATTCCGATCTGGATCACCCTGCCTATATCCTCGTAGATTAGTCCTGAGAAGGACTGTTGTGGTCAGCTCAGTAGCAGTTTGCAGCCCTGCTCCAGATCTAACTATGAGGGCCGCAAATCTGTCCCTAAGCAGCAGCAGACACTCTCCCTACACTCACTGTCTGGATGGCTGTGTGCAGAGCACAGCGCGGCCGGGTCTTATAAAGGCTCGGTCACACTGTGCAGGCCGGCCAATCACTGCAATGCCACAACTAACAGGGCTGTGGCATTGCAGTGGTCTGCCAGCCAATCCCTGCATGTGGGCTGGCTCTCCAAAGAGCACCAACATGAAGGGATGAGGACCACGAGCACAGCACGAGTATTGCGAGATTACTCGGTGCTTGCCGAGTAGCCCGAGTACAGTGATATTCGTGCGAGTACCGAGCAGCGCAGAGCATGCTCGCTCATCACTAGTAATGACAAGTTAGAGCCCCGGAATGGACAGATGAACAGATGGATGGATGGATGGATGGATGGACGGACGAACAGACTGATGGATGGGGGAATTGTGGGGACAAGTCTTGTCTATGAGTCCAGGTATCTGTATTTTGTATAAGCTGCAGTACTGACTTCATTTGGGAACAATATGTTCTCTGTTATTTACTAATTGAATTGAGACCAAAATTCTCAATCCCATGAATCGTACTGCTGCAGCCCCACAAGTAAACAGTACCTGGAAGAACAGCAGCTACAGACAGTCATCCTATGTGACAGAGATGGTGCCAAATTCATTTCATTAATTAAATCAAACATTAATCATGAAAATAAGTTTCCACATATCTGGAGGATTATTAAATTATATAACACAATGGTTGTTGCACGCAGAGCGCTGAGTTTCAGGTTGCACTGCAGCCAACAACAAGAAAGTATCTTTAAAATTACCGTATTATATGACTGTAAGAGTACTGTGAGAGTCATGTGGGATTAGTGGATGAGGGCAGGTATATCTCTCCAGGTATCTGTCCTATGCCCCCTAACCTGGTCAGTATCACCTTCTGCTAATGAATTAATGGGAGGTCGGGCGGGGCTCTCTCTCAGTCTGTGAACACAGAAGGCCTGACTGTGTATGGAGACGCATGTGAGTGTAAGCATTGATTTTTGGTTATATGGGTTGGCTGAAGGGAGAAGCCCTTCAGTCTATAGTGAGGTTGCATTCAGTTTAGTTAGTGCCGGACAGGCAAGGATTTTTGTTTGCTGTTTTGTTTTCTTTCTGTTTGCTTTCACCTTAATAAATCTGGCCCAGGGCCAGTGGCATCTAAATCTCTGCTGTTGGACTGAGTGACACATGAAACATACGTGCCCTTTGACCCTGGCAAAGGCAAACCCCTAGTGTGTTATCACATATTGGTGGAGAATGCGGGCAGCATGTTAAAGTGTCAACATGGAAGATGTGGTGAAAGCACTGGTACAATCCACAGCTGTGCAGCTAGAAGCTAACCGCTTAATGACAGCCCAGCTGAGGGAACTGGTAGAAACGGCCTGTGAAAAACGTGTGGCTATGGTTGCACGGTTGGTGTGTGTTGCGGCCTGTCAAGGCGATATGGAGAAACACCTGTGTGACCTGTCTGTTGATGGCAAGAATGTTGTTGCGCTGTTAGACTCCGGGAGTGTGGTAACTCTGGTCAAGGCCAGTCTGGTGGTAGTCCCAACGGGTCCATCAGATACATTTTCTGTGACGTGTGTGCATGACACCTGCTCGTACCCACCACTGTCTCCTGCTTTACTACTCCCTATGGGTCTGTGATTATAAAGTGGGACTAGTCCAGCCTTATTGCATGATGTCGTTCTGGAAGAGATTTTCCACTTTGCAGTTGTGGGAGAACCAGTTGGTACCCCGGGGGAGGGCACGAGGGACCTACTCGAGGGCCCTGAGCCACTGGAGGATGGCCCCTCAGAGGAGTCCGGGAAGGAATCCCCTGAAAACAGCCTTCGGTTCCCGTTGTCAGTTATGGCTGGCGATTTCGAGGAACCCAGGGCAGGGGCGGAGTTGGACAGCCATCCGCCATCCAGTTTGCTGGAATTGGAAGTTCAGAAAGACGACTTTCAAAGCGAGAAATAAGGGATCCTACCCTGTCTCAGGCTAGAAAAAAATGTCAAGGTGGTAAACAGGGTACAGTTGGATGCCGATGCTAGGCTGGCTTATCCTCACATGGCCCTGGAGAATGACCTTCTCTATCAGATAGAAAAAAAAGGGGAAGACACGGTGCAATGGTTGGTAGTGCCGAAACCCTACCGGCAGAGAGTGCTGGCCCTGGCACACACACACGTGATGGGAGGCCACCTGGGGGTCCAAAAAACAACCGAGAGGATATTACACTGTTTTGTATTGGCCGGCATGCATCACGATGTTCGCACGTATTGCGAGTCTTGTCCAGAGTACCAAATCTCTGTGCCCAGGCCCCATTGTGTAGCCCCTTGGTACCCCTACCTATCATCGAAATCCGTTAGAGAGGATTGGGATGGATTTGGGTGGGTCCCTCCTCAGGTCTGCACGGGGACACTAGCACATCCTCGTCATCTTGGATTATGCCACTCGTTACCCCAAGGCCATTCCTCTGCGTAACACGGCCACCAAAACCATTGCCAAGGAGCTGTTCCATGTGTTTAGTCAGGTCAGTATTCCGAAACAGATACTCACAGACCAGGGGACCCCTTTATGTTGAGGGTAATGAAAGAGCTATGCAGGCTCTTACAGATAGATAGCTATGCACCTCTGTCTATCATCCTCAAACAGATGGACTGGTCGAGCGGTTCAACAAAACCTTGAAACAGATGCTCGAAAGGCGATAGACAAAGATGGGAAGAACTGGGACTACTTGCTCCCATATTTGCTGTTTGCCATCTGGGAGGTTCCCCAGTCCTCCACCAGGTTCTCGCCTTTCAAACTTCTGTATGCCCGACGTCCCCGGGGTCTCTTGGATGTCGCGAAAGAAACCTGGGAGGGACAGATTACCCCATTCAAAAGTGTGATAGACCATGTAACCCAAATGCAGGACCGTATTGCGGCCGTTATGCCCATTGTAAAAGAGCATATGCTGCAGGCTCAAGGGGCGCAGAAGAGGGCTTATGACAGGGGGGCCAGGGTCCTCACTTTTGCACCCGGAGATAGGGTGTTGATCCTGGTACCCACTGTGGAAAGCAAGTTCCTGGCAAGGTGGCAAGGCCCCTTTGAAATTAGGGAACGGGTGGGTGAGGTAAACTACAAAGTGTACCAGGCTGGGAAAAGAAAACCAGAACAGATTTATCACGTGAATCTGATAAACTCCTGGAAGGACCGTCGGCTCTATCGGCGGGACTGGCCCTTCCGATCCGCACGCGGACCCTGCCCGGAGTCCAGATTGCGGAGACTCTTTCGGAGCAGCAAAAGACGGACGTCAAGCAGTTTCTCTTAACCAACCAACAGTTTTTTTCTGAGAAACCTGGACAGACCATGCTCATTAAGTATGATATTATAACAGAGCCAGGTGTAACCGTACATGTGAAACCTTACCGTATCCCGGAAGCTCGGCGGGAAGCCGTCTCCCGAGAAGTGAAGTCGATGTTAGAGCTAGGAGTGATTGAGGAATCGCCTAGTGCCTGGTCGAGCCGATTGTGTTACTCCCTAAACCAGACGGCACCATTCACTTCTGCAATGACTTCCGGAAACTGAATGCAGTTCTAAATTTGATGTGTACCTAATGCCACGGGTCGAAGAATTGATAGATCGGCTTGGAAAAGCCCGGTATATCACGACCTTAGACTTAACGAAGGGGTATTGGCAGATTCCCCTAACAGAAGCAGCCAAAGAGAAGACTGCGTTTTCTACACCGGACGGTTTATACCATTATGTTCATATGTTGTTTGGACTACATGGGGCACCAGCGACATTCCAAAGATTGATGGATCGGATCTTGAGGCCACATAGGCAGTACGCTGCGGCCTATTTGGATGATATCATCATCTACAGCCTGGAGTGGGAGACCCACCTCAGGAAAGTGCAAGCCGTGATAGAGGACCTGCGGAAGGCAGGTCTCACGGCCAACCCCAAGAAATGTCATATCGGGCTGGAAGAAGCCCGGTATTTGGGTTACGTTATCGGGAGGGGAATCATTAAGCCCCAGTTGGACAAGATACGAGCCATTCAGAACTGGCTGCAACCAATCAACAAGAAGCAGGTGAGGGCTTTTTTGGGGATTGCCGGCTATTATCGATGATTTTTTTCCCAATTTTGCAGCCATTGCTGTTCCCCTGACGGATCTTACCAAAGGGAAGGATTATGTCATGATCAAATGGACCCCGGCCGCCGAAGAAGCCTTCCATGCCCTAAAGCTGGCTCTTTGCTCTCAACCTGTGTTGGTGGCTCCTGATTTCCTAAGCGAGTTTGTAGTCCAAACGGATGCTTCCGACACCGGTATAGGGGCAGT
Source organism: Allobates femoralis (assembly GCA_033576535.1). Lineage (NCBI taxonomy): Eukaryota > Metazoa > Chordata > Amphibia > Anura > Aromobatidae > Allobates > Allobates femoralis. Next base: position 52,446,748 of record JARQOC010000009.1, on the reverse strand, counting down.
ATTGTCACAACTGAGGGACGGAGAGGAACATCCGGTCCTTTATTTAAGTCGGAAGCTAAATAAACATGAATGGAGGTATGCAATTGTGCAATATTGTATGAATTTTTACAAAAGTGATTTATATTAAATCTACTAGTGCAATATATTTATCTGTTTATATCAATTTAGCAGTTTTTAGTCCAGTATTGATATAGTTAAAATGAAAAGACTGCTGAAAAGCAACTTATCCAGATCTTAATTAATGGTGAATGATGGCGCATGTGATAGGGGGGTGGTATGAATGCTTTTAGTTTCTCTATAAATATGTGATGTTCACATTTGCAAGCATGCCTAAGACTAAGCATTTTGTATCCGAAACGCGTCAGGCGTGGAGGTAGGGGGCTGCGTACCCCACTAATGCTTTTAAGGATGTCTGAGTAAAGATCTGGAATTTTAACTGCAGCAAGTCTGCTGCCGGAGTTCCTTCAATATTTGTTCAAGTGAATGGGAACCAGCCATTACTTCGAGCACTAACAGCCTCTGGAAGCCGTGGTGAGCAAAATACCCCCTTTCCCTTCCCTTATACTAAGTGGAAAAAGAATGCCTGGCCATTAAGTGGGCTCTCGAGTCCCTCAAATATTACTTGGGGGGCAGGAAGTTCAGGCTGATCACCAACCATGCCCCTCTCAAGTGGATGCACTTGAATAGGGAACGGAATAGCCAGGTGACCAGGTGGTTCCTTGCCTTGCAGGCCTACAATTTTACTGTGGAGTATCGCCCGGGGGGTGCAGATGGGGAATGCTGATGCCCTGTCGTGGGTGCACTGTTTTATGGGTGCCATTGCTCAGCCGGAGTGGTCTGAGCAGAGGTTGGGGGGATATGTGAGAGTCATGTGGGATTAGTGGATGAGGGCAGGTATATCTCACCCAGGTATCTGTCCTATGCAACCTAACCTGGTTAGTATCACCGGGCTGCTAATGAATTAGTGGGAGGTGGTTGGGGTAGGTAAAAGGAGTCTGGGAGGTCGGGCGGGGCTCTCTCTCTGTCTGTGAACACAGAAGGCCCGGCTGTGCATGGAGACATATGTGAGTGAAAGCATTGATCTCTCGGTATATGGTTTGGCTGAAGGGAGAAGCGCTCCAGTCTGCAGTGAGGTTGCATTCTGTTTAGTTAGTGCCGGACAGGCAAGGATTTTTGTTTGCTGTTTTGTTTTCTTTCTGTTTGCTTTCACCTGAATAAATCTGGCCCAGGGCCAGGGGCCTCTAAGTCTCTGCTGTTGGACTGAGTGACACATGAAACATACGTGCCCTTTGTCCCCGGCAAAGGCGAACCCCGAGGGTGTTATCACACTATCCTGATGCTATGTCTGCTAAAAGAATCGCTCATGAATCTAAAACTGAATCTTTGAGGGCCCAGTGGCTGGCTATGGAGCCAGATTTAAACATCACTGATCCTACCCAGCACAGCCAATCAGGCAACATTGGGTTAAGAAAAACATGATGATGTAGACGAGGAAGAAGAGGAGTTATTTTTCGGTGGTACCGATGTGAACCCTGATGCTACCGATGGTACTCTCTACCCCAGCTTTATGTCAGTACAGCATGGATGGGCTGGAGAAGAGGAGGTGGAGACAGACTTGGAGGCCACAATGGGTATTGCTCATCCTTCTGGGGACAATGAACATTTGAATCTTTGCAGCTTGGCACACATGGCTGACTTTATGTGTAATTGTCTGTCACAAGCCCCATGCGTGATTCACATATTTAACAGCAACCTATACTGGTTGTCCACCTTTCTGGACCCACATTATAAGGACAAATTTACTTTGCTGTTTTTGCAGTCACCAAGGGGCTTAGCAATTGATTACTTCAAGAGGACTGTTGTGGAGAATTTGATGACCAGATCACCGTCAGACACCACTCTCCCCAGAGGTAGCAGCTCTTTGCAACAGCAGCCATTGATCGGGTCACACACGCCCACCATCTCCAAAAGAGGTGGTGGGAAGATGTCCACAAACTTGCCCAAGTTCAATAAACCATCTAATCACCAACGGCTTGTTGCTCCGGTTACCATGTCTAGGAGACAGAAATTGATCAACATGGTCAACGAGTATGTCAGTGACAGTACCAGCTTCCTTACTGACCCTTCAGTTCCGTTCAATTACTGGGTATCAAAACTTCACACTTGGACAGAGCTCTCCTTATATGCCTTGGAGGTGCTGGCCTGCCCAGCTGCTAGTGGGCCTTCAGAGCGTGTTTTCAGTGCGGCTGGGGCTATCATCACTGATACACAGACACGGCTGACTCCAGACAATGCAGACAGGCTGACTCTGATTAAGTTCAATAAGGGCTGGATTTCACCACAGTTTTTAAGCCCTCCAGACAACATACAACAAAGCTAAATTCACAAAATCCAAATACATTTTCTATCATGATTCAGGGGTTAACAAAACATTCATCCCTTTACGGACAAAATGTACCTATGTCCATCAGCTTTCACGAGTACCCTACTCCTGTTCCTGCAACATGTTCCTCAGCATTATCATAATCCTTACACACAAGGTTAAATTAATTTATATTTCCCATCAAAGCCACTTCTGATGATGAGTTCTCCTTTCTTTTACATTAAGAACAATACAGCCCCTTGTGCTAATTTTTTGAAACCACATGACTATGCCTGCACACTGGGCATTGCATGTACTATGCTTCAAGTACTAGCAAGGCTACAGTATCGACACTGAGGCCGGCTTCCTTACCACTGTACACTACAGCCCCTTGGGCTAAATTTTTTGAGGCACCAAGCCTATGCCTGCACACTGGGCATTGCATGTACTATGCTTAAAGTACTAGCAAGGCTATATTATGGCCCCTGAGGCCTGCTTTCTTTAAACAGTACAATATAGCCCCTTGGGCTAATTTTTTGAAACCACATGACTATGCCTGCACACTGGGCATTGCATATACTATGCTTCAAGTACTAGCAAGGCTATATAATGGCCACTGAGGCCTGCTTCCTTTATACAGTACACTACAGCCCCTTGGGCTAAATTTTTTGAGGCACCAAGCCTATGCCTGCACACTGCAATGAATGAGTGGCACTGGAAACAGGAGGATCAATGGGTATGTGAATTGCAGTAACTGCCCTAAGTTAAATATGAAAAAATGGAGTTCTTAGTTTCCCATAGCGGCCACTAGAGGGTAAGCTTGGCATCCACTTACAAGGAGCCTCCACTGCCAAGTCCTAACACTTTGCCCTGGTGAATTGTGAATGTGAGTGGGTTTATAAGCCCAAGATATAATTGGAAACAATGAATAGGTGTGTGTAGGGCTCTAACAATGGTGTCCAAGCGTGGATACCAAACTAAGGGATGGGGGAAGGGGAAATAATACAGTGGGAGCACAGTCAAAAGTATGCAATATATAAATATGATAATGACGGCATCACCACAAACGTAGGTGCAAGCAGAAAATAATGTACTTACTTAAGAGGTTATCTGCCGCGACACTACTATAACATGATACATGACAATGAATGAGTGGCACTGGAAAGGGGCTTGTAAGTATAATTATTTTCTGCCAGCACCTACATACACGGTGACGCCAGTCTTATATATATTTTACATATTGTCTTTTTTGACTGAGCTCCCATTATGCATAATTTTCCCCTTTCCTCTTTTCTTAGTCTGGTAACCACTCTTGGACTCCAGTGTGAGGTCCTAGCACACACCTGTTTTTAATTACATCTTTAGACATATAAGCCCACACAGATTTCACCAGTCCACCATCTCACAAGGGCATAGTGTCAGGACCTGGCAGTGGAGGCCCCTTGAAGTGGGTGCCAGGCTTGATCCTCAGTGGCCACTGATGAGACTAAGACCTCTGATTTCAATTTTAGCACAGGGCAGTTTTCTGCATTACACATTTGCACAATTCAGTTTGATCTTCTTTCTTTAGTGCCACTCATTAATTTATATTTTGCATATATATAGTAGTGTCGCGGCAGATATCTATTGTTGTATGCCTGCACACTGGGCATTGCAAGTACTGTGCGAGATGTCCGAACTTCACAATGATCTTGCCCATGAGGCCTGCCTGATTCATTCATCAACACTGTTGTAGGTGCGCAATGTGGTGCCCATTTTTTCCTTCCGTTACGGCAATTATTTATTAACCAATGCTGGTCGCGTGCCCTGGCCAGATGATATGATTTGATACTTTGACTTTTGACTATTTTGTATGTGATCATGTAAGATTCCATTTGTCTTGGGGCCGCTTTACACACACCAACTTCTGTGTCCAACTTCTGAACAGATCTCTGGTTGCAGTGAAATCATGGACACATTGTTACATTTGTACACAGCCACAAAATGGAGCAATGTGTCCATGATTTCACTGCAACCAGTAAGTTGTTCAGAAGTTGGACAGATAAGTTGGTGTGTGTAAAGTGGCCATAATAAGTATTGTTCCCAAACCCGAATTTTGGCATGTGATATGTGTGTTCATGATTGACAATCTGTTAATGTTTTAGGTCAAGCGTCTCACACTTCGGAATCATACTTGCAAGCTGATCTGCTATCAAGAAAAATTATGTCTGCTCAACCCCTTATATAAGGTGCTCTGAACAAATATTACAATATTATAGAGTTAAATATGATACACTCTAGTTTGAGAGTTAATTAAACCAATAAAGAGATTTGTAGTCCCAATAATTCCGCTTTTATTATTGATTACTTTTTTCATCAAAAATCATATTGAATCTTTACAACGTTTCGGCTATATTAGCCTTGGGCACTTTATTCTTTATTGATTACTAGTGTTGAGCGAACATGCTCGGCACTACTCGTTACTCGCACGAGTATCACTGTACTCGGGCGACTCGCCGAGCACCGAGTAATCTCGCGATACTCGTGCTGTGCTCGTGGTCGTCATCTCTCCATGTTGGCGCTCTTTTGAGAGCCAGCCCACGTGCAGGGATTGGCTGACAGACCACTGCAATGCCACAGCCCTGTTGGTTGTGGTATAGCAGTGATTGGCCGCCCTGCACAGCGTGACCGAGCCTTTATAACTCCCGGCGCGCTGTGCTCGGCACACAGCCTTCCAGACAGTGAGTGTAGGGAGAGTGTCTGCTGCTGATTAGGGACAGATTTGCGGCCCTCATAGGTAGATCCGGATCAGGGCTGCAAACTGCTGCTGACCACAACAGTCCTTCTCAGGACTAATCTAGGAGGACATAGGCAGGGTGATCCAGATCGGAGTCCAAGATTTCCAGTGACCAGAACAGTCCTTCTCAGGACTAATCTAGGAGGATATAGGCAGGGTGATACAGATTGGAATCCAAGCTTTTCTGTGACCATTAGAGTCACCACACTCTTGTACTTAGTACCTTAATACAGGTTAGGGACTAAAATTCTCTCTTCAAACCATTACAGTCACCAGACAGGTGTACGTACTTCCTTAATACAGGTTAGGGAACTAAAATCCTAACTCTTGTCATCAAAACAGTCACCAGACAGGTGTACGTACTACCTTAATACAGGTTAGGGACTAAAATCCTCTCTTCAAACCATTACAGTCACCAGACAGGTGTACGTACTACCTTAATACAGGTTAGGGACTAAAATCGTCTCCTGAAACCATTACAGTCACCAGACAGGTGTACGTACTACGTTAATACAGGTTAGGGACTAAAATCCTCTCTTCAAACCATTACAGTCACCAGACAGGTGTACGTACTACCTTAATACAGGTTAGGGAACTAAAATCCTAACTCTTGTCATCAAAACAGTCAGCAGACAGGTGTACGTACTACCTTAATACAGGTTAGGGATTAAAATCCTAACTCTTGTCATCAAAACAGTCACCAGACAGGTGTACGTACTACCTTAATACAGGTTAGGGACTAAAATCCTCTCTTTAAACCATTACAGTCACCAGACAGGTGTACGTACTACCTTAATACAGGTTAGGGAACTAAAATCCTAACTCTTGTCATCAAAACAGTCACCAGACAGGTGTACGTACTACCTTAATACAGGTTAGGGACTAAAATCCTCTCTTTAAACCATTACAGTCACCAGACAGGTGTACGTACTACCTTAATACAGGTTAGGGAACTAAAATCCTAACTCTTGTCATCAAAACAGTCACCAGACAGGTGTACGTACTACCTTAATACAGGTTAGGGACTAAAATCCTCTCTTCAAACCATTACAGTCACCAGACAGGTGTACGTACTACCTTAATACAGGTTAGGGAACTTAAATCCTAACTGTTGTCATCAAAACAGTCACCAGACAGGTCTACGTACTACCTTAATACAGGTTAGGGACTAAAATCCTCTCTTCAAACCATTACAGTCACCACACTGTTGTACGTCATACGTTTCTACAGGTTAGGGAACTAAAATCCTAACTCTTGTCATCTCAACTGTCACCACACTGTTGTACGTCATAGGTTTCTACAAGTTAGGGAAGTAAAATCCTAACTATTGTCATCTCAACAGTCACCACACTGTTGTACGTCATAAGTTTCTACAAGTTAGGGAACTAAAATCCTAACTCTTGTCATCTCAACAGTCACCACACTGTTGTACGTCATAAGTTTCTACAAGTTAGGGAAGTAAAATCCTAACTATTGTCATCTCAACAGTCACCACACTGTTGTACGTCATACGTTTCTACAAGTTAGGGAACTAAAATCCTAACTCTTGTCATCTCAACAGTCACCAAACTGTTGTACGTCATAAGTTTGTACAAGTTTGGGAACAAAAATCCTAACTTTTGTCATCTCAACAGTCACCACACTGTTGTACGTCATACGTTTCTACAGGTTAGGGAACTAAAATCCTAACTCTTGTCATCTCAACTGCCACCACACTGTTGTATGTCATAGGTTTCTACAAGTTAGGGAACTAAAATCCTAACTCTTGTCATCTCAACAGTCACCACACTGTTGTACGTCATAAGTTTGTACAAGTTTGGGAACAAAAATCCTAACTTTTGTCATCTCAACAGTCACCACACTGTTGTACGTCATACGTTTCTACAGGTTAGGGAACTAAAATCCTAACTCTTGTCATCTCAACTGCCACCAGACTGTTGTATGTCATAGGTTTCTACAAGTTAGGGAACTAAAATCCTAACTCTTGTCATCTCAACAGTCACCACACTGTTGTACGTCATACGTTTCTACAGGTTAGGGAACTAAAATCCTAACTCTTGTCATCTCAACTGTCACCACACTGTTGTACGTCATAGGTTTCTACAAGTTAGGGAACTAAAATCCTAACTCTTGTCATCTCAACAGTCACCACACTGTTGTACGTCATAAGTTTGTACAAGTTTGGGAACAAAAATCCTAACTTTTGTCATCTCAACAGTCACCACACTGTTGTACGTCATACGTTTCTACAGGTTAGGGAACTAAAATCCTAACTCTTGTCATCTCAACAGTCACCACACTGTTGTACGTCATAAGTTTCTACAGGTTAGGGAACTAAAATCCTAACTCTTGTCATCTCAACAGTCACCACACTGTTGTACGTCATACCTTTATACAGGTTAGGGAACTAAAATCTTAATCTCCTGTGACCTCCACAGTCACAGGCAGTTGTCGCTCTATACAGGCAAAATGCGCAAAGGCGTTGGCAAGGGCGTTGGCAAGGAACAAGGAAGTGGACGTGATGGTGGTGCAGGCAGAGGCCGTGGTCGTGTGCAAGCACTCATTTCGCAACAACAAAGGGCCACATCTCCTCGCTCGCACGTCCTGTCCCAAATTCTTGGGGCCCGCAGCAGTACACCACTGTTGAACCAAGACTAGTGTCAACAGGTTGTTACTTGGATAGCGGATAATGCTTCAAGTCAGATGGGCACCTCCACAAACACCCTGTCTTCCGCACGGTCAACTGTCAGTAGCCGTGATACTGCACCGCACATTTCCCAACCTGATCCTCCTTCCTACCACCTGGCCGATTACACGTCCACGGACATTACAGATCCCACACTAGGACACTCGGAAGAGCTGTTCACGTATCCATTCGCAGAATCTGGCCTGTCGCCACCTCCTCTTGAAGTGGGTCATGAGGAGATGGTATGTACAGATGCCCAAATATTTGAGCAGCCGCGTTATGACGAACGGAACGTTGTCAAAGTGTCTCAACAAGGGGTGGACGATGATGAGACACAATTGCCAGGAAGTCAGGAGGAGGATCAGGGTGCGGAAGAGGAAGACGACGTGGTGGATGATCCAGTAGCTGACCCTACATGGCAGGAGGATATGCAGAGCGAGGACAGCAGTGCACAGGGGGAGGGAGGCGTAGCATCACAACAGCCAGTACGAAGCAGGGGTGCGTCCGCAGGCAGAAGGCAGGCAACCGTTCCCCGGAACAACAACACGACTCAAGGTGCCTGTGCAAATGTTCGGTCTTCCCGAGTCTGGGAGTTTTTTAAGTTGGCTCCAGAAGACTCTAAAAAGGCCATTTGCCACACCTGCCATGCCACTATCAGCAGGGGTACGAAAACTAGCAGCCTGACCACCACCAGCATGATCAGGCACATGTCAGCCAAGCACCCGACTTTGTGGGAAGTACCACAGAGTCGAGGAGCGGTGCGTGCTGATGTCACTGCTACGTCTTCGGCTGTTGTGCATGCAAGCCAATCCCTGTCCATGCTGGCCGCGAACAAGCCTCCGGTCCGGCACCTGAAGTTGCTGAAGCACAAATTACGCCACCATCAAGCACGTCCTTGTCCCAGCGCAGCGTTCAATTATCCATTCAGCAAACATTTGAACGCAGGCGCAAATACGCTGCCAATGCCCCACATGCCACAGTCCTCAATGCTCACATTTCGCGACTCATAGCGCTAGAAATGTTGCCTTTCCGTCTCGTGGAGACGGACGCATTCCGCGACCTGATGGCGGCTGCTGTCCCACGTTACTCGGTCCCCAGCCGACACTATTTCTCCAGATGTGCCGTCCCCGCATTGCATAACCACGTGTCCAACACCATCACACGTGCCCTGAACAATGCTGTTTCAGCCAAAGTCCACCTAACCACAGACACGTGGACAAGTGCTTGTGGGCAAGGCCGCTACATCTCCTTGACGGCACACTGGATTAATATTGTGGAGGCTGGGACCCAGTCTGAGCGAGGGACGGAACACGTCCTTCCCACACCAAGGATAGCAGGCCCTACCTCTGTCATGGTTTCACCGACACTCTACAGCTCCGGAATGTCATGCTCTTCAGCCTCCTCCACCTGCGCATCCTCATCCACTGTACCCTCCACACCAGTCCCAAGCTGGAAGCACTGCAGCACTGCCTCTGCAAAGCGGCAACAGGCTGTGCTGAAGCTAGTCTGCATAGGTGACAAACCCCACAATGCAGAAGAGGTGTGGACAGCTCTGAAACAGCAGGCAGATCACTGGCTCACACCTCTGAACCTAAAGCCAGGAAGGTCGTGTGTGACAATGGCCGGAACCTGGTGGCAGCTTTGAGGCGAGGGCAGCTGACGCATGTTCCATGCGTGGCCCATGTGCTCAACCTGGTGGTTCAGAGGTTTGTGAAGTCATACCCGGAGGTGTCTGACCTGCTGGTAAAAGTTCGGCGTCTGTCTGCACATTTTCGCAAGTCACCTGCTGCTTCAGCCGGCCTTGCAAGCTTTCAGCGCCGTTTGCGTCTTCCGGCCCACAGACTGGTGTGTGATGTCCCCACGCGTTGGAATTCAACGCTGCACATGTTGGTCAGGATATGTGAGCAGAAGAGGGCAGTTGTGGACTACCTGCATCACCTAAGCCGTCGGGAAATGGGTCAAACTCCACACATAACACCTGAGGAGTGGAGATGGATGTCGGACCTATGCACCGTCCTCCAAAACTTTGAGGACTCCACCAAGATGGTGAGCGGTGATGACGCCATTATTAGCGTCACCATACCACTACTCTGCCTTCTAAAACGGTCTCTGCTGAAAATAAAAGAGGATGCATTGCAGGCAGAGCGCGATGACTTAGAGCAAGAAACTGTAGTGGGTGTGGGTGAAAACACACAGCCCAGCCTCATGTCATCACAACGTGTAGTGGAGGACTATGACGAGGAGGAGGAGGAGGAGGATGAAGACATGGAGCAACTCTCAGGCCAAATTGGGGATATGACATGCACACCAGTCATACCCTCGATTCAGCGTGGCTGGCCAGAGGACAGGGGAGATGAGGAGGAGGAGGACAGCATGTTCAGTCATCGTGTTGGTCTGGATACTGATGTGATGGCTGTTAAGAGTCTGGCGCACATGGCTGACTTTATGGTAAGCTGCCTGTCTCGTGACCCTCGCGTTCAGAACATCTTGGCCGACAATCAGTACTGGTTGGCAACACTCTTAGACCCACGCTACAAGGAGAACTTTATGTCTCTCATTCCTGAGGTGGAGAGGTCAGCCAAAATGCTGCAGTTCCAGAGGGCCATAGTCACGGAAGTTGTGAAATCCTTCCCCTCACAAAACGCTAGCGGCATAGGTCAGGATTCGATGGACAACCAAGGCGTACGGCCGAGAGGGGCACAAGTCCAATCCGCCAGAGGCAGGGGAACTGTCTTTACGATGTGGGACAGTTTTCTCAGCCCCTCACGTACCACAGCCCCTGAGGTGCGGGGTAGTGCCACCAGAAATGCTAAGTTCGGGCAGATGCTGAAGGAGTACCTTGCAGATCGAACAACTGTACTGCGAGATTCATCGGTGCCTTTCAATTATTGGGTCTCCAAGCTCGACACGTGGCATGAATTGGCTCTCTACGCCTTGGAAGTCCTGGCCTGCCCTGCCGCTAGCGTTTTATCAGAGCGTGTTTTCAGTGCAGCAGGTGGAATCATCACTGATAAACGCACCCGCCTGTCAACTGAAAATGCGGACAGGCTCACTCTGATCAAGATGAACAAGGGTTGGATTGGGCCAGACTTCACCACACCACCAGCAAATTACAACTGAATTTTATTTTGTTATTTGAATTTGACATGTACCTCCACTCACCCATGGGTACACACTTCCGTACTTTGGCTAATCGCTGGACTGCTACTCCTTCTCCTCATGTGACACCATGATGAGCGTTAGAATAGTTAGGCTCTTGTTTGAGGTATACCCGCAGTGGTAAATTTTTTAGCCCATTCTGTTAGAATGGGCATTACAACGACAGGAGACCCGCTCCTTTTCAATGGGAAAAATGTTTTTAGGTACTCCTACACGTCTCTATCCAGGGACAAAGAGGAGCCTCCCAATTTTTGGCTGCCCTGACCAAAGGGCTCTACTACAATACACCCAGTTCTTCTTAACAGGCCCTCCTGCACGTCTCCATCCAGGGACAAAGAGGAGCCTCACAATTTTTGACTGCCCTGACCAAAGGGCTCTACTACAATACACCCTGTTCTTCTTAACAGGCCCTCCTGCATGTCTCCATCCAGGGACAAAGAGGAGCCTCACAATTTTTGGCTGCCCTGACCAAAGGGCTATACTACAATACACCCACTTGAGGGTTACAGGCCCTACTACATGTCTGTATGCATGGGTGATTGTTGAACCTCCCAATTTTTGGCTGCCCTGACCAAAGGGCTCTACTACAATACACCCAGTTCTTCTTAACAGGCCCTCCTGCACGTCTCCATCCAGGGACAAATAGGAGCCTCCCAATTTTTGGCTGCCCTGACCAAAGGGCTCTACTACAATACACCCAGTTCTTCTTAACAGGCCCTCCTGCACGTCTCCATCCAGGGACAAAGAGGAGCCTCACAATTTTTGGCTGCCCTGACCAAAGGGCTATACTACAATACACCCACTTGAGGGTTACAGGCCCTACTACATCTCTGTATGCATGGGTCATTGTTGAACCTCCCAATTTTTGGCTGCCCTGACCAAAGGGCTCTACTACAATACACCCAGTTCTTCTTAACAGGCCCTCCTGCACGTCTCCATCCAGGGACAAAGAGGAGCCTCACAATTTTTGGCTGCCCTGACCAAAGGGCTCTACTACAATACACCCTGTTCTTCTTAACAGGCCCTCCTGCATGTCTCCATCCAGGGACAAAGAGGAGCCTCACAATTTTTGGCTGCCCTGACCAAAGGGCTATACTACAATACACCCACTTGAGGGTTACAGGCCCTACTACATGTCTGTATGCATGGGTCATTGTTGAACCTCCCAATTTTTGGCTGCCCTGGCCAAAGGCCTAGGCTAAAATACACCCACTTGAGGGTTACAGGCCCTACTACATGTCTGAATGCATGGGTCATTGTTCAACCTCCCAATTTTTGGCTGCCCTGACAAAAGGGCTATACTACAATACACCCACTTGAGGTTTACAGGCCCTACTACATGTCTGTAAGCATGGGTCATTGTTGAACCTCCAAATTTTTGGCTGCCCTGACCAAAGGGCTATACTACAATACACCCACTTGAGGGTTACAGGCCCTACTACATCTCTGAATGCATGGGTCATTGTTGAACCTCCAAATTTTTGGCTGCCCTGACCAAAGGGCTATACTACAATACACCCACTTGAGGGTTACATGCCCTACTACATGTCAGAATGCATGGGTCATTGTTGAACCTCCCAATTTTTGGCTGCCCTGGCCAAAGGGCTATACTACAATACACCCACTTGAGGGTTACAGGCCCTACTACATGTCTGAATGCATGGGTCATTGTTGAACCTCCCAATTTTTGGCTGCCCTGACCAAAGGGCTATACTACAATACACCCACTTGAGGGTTACAGGCCCTACTACATGTCAGAATGCATGGGTCATTGTTGAACCTCCCAATTTTTGGCTGCCCTGGCCAAAGGCCTAGGCTAAAATACACCCACTTGAGGGTTACAGGCCCTACTACATGTCTGAATGCATGGGTCATTGTTGAACCTCCCAATTTTTGGCTGCCCTGACCAAAGGGCTATACTACAATACACCCACTTGAGGGTTACAGGCCCTACTACATGTCTGTATGCATGGGTCATTGTTGACCCTCCCAATTTTTGGCTGCCCTGGCCAAAGGGCTATACTACAATACACCCAGTTCTTGTTTACAGGCCATCCTGCATGTCTGTATCCAGGGGCATTGGTGAACCTCCCAATTTTGGACTGCCCTGGCAAAGGAAGATACTACAATAGACCCAGTTCCTCAAAATGGGCACTTTATTTCTAGACAGGGCTTCATGTACGTCTCTTGTCAGGGTCATCGGAGTGTCGCACAATGTTTTCACGTAAAATCTTTCATGTAATCACAAAAAGTGACATACACCAGCTTTATCTCACTATTGGGTATGTGCCCTTAACATTTCCACCCTAAATATTCATTTTGGTGTCATTTTGGAAGGTTTTCTGGAGACTCCGTAAAATTGGCGTGAAACTCGGACAACATTGTTCACAGCTGTGACTTTTGAGTGAGAAATGCTTCCAAGCGTCTTCCCCATGGTGTTGCCATGTCATTTCAGCACTCTTCTGAGACTTTTGTGACATTTTTAGGGTTTTTCCATGCTGCCGGCAGTCATTTCATAAAAATACTCGTGTCTCCCATAGGATAACATTGGGCTCGTTACTCGGGCCGAGTACACGAGTATCTCGGGATGCTCGGCCCGAGCTTCGAGCACCCGAGCATTTTAGTACTCGCTCATCACTATTGATTACATGTAATAAAACATAGAACGATAATTAAGTTACAGATAAATGTAAACACAACATATAATTCTCATAACATAAAGTGGTTTATTAAAGCACCCATGTAATATATCAGAGATTAAAATTTAATCACATAAATGATTGCGTAAATACATAGTATTCTGAAACGTGGTTGATGTACTCCATCATCATTAAACAATATCTTAGGCTGGCTTAACACCACGATGTGATCCAGTCCGGGGCTGTCCAGGATGAACCTGGCAGCCCCGGACCGGATCAGCACACAGGACCGGAGGGCTAAATGTGCCCTCCGGTCCTGTGTGCAGCCGGATGTAACTGCAGCTGCTAATGATTCAGGACTGCAGCTGGCAGAGAGCTAGCCGTGGTCCTGAAAGAACAGCGGCGTGCAGTCGCCAGTGTCCGGTTCCATAGGCTCCCATGTCAGGGAGTGCCAGATTGCCCCGGATCCAGGAGGATTCGGGAGAATCCAGGTGAATCCGGGATCCGGCTTCTTGGGGAGATTTTTCTCCCCGGACACAAAAATGTTGCAAGCAACATTTTTATGTCCGGAGAGAATAATCCTTATTCTCCCGAATTCCACCGCAGAGATGAAACCGGATGGCAGAGAGCTGCCATCCAGCTCCATCTGGCCCCATAGGATACTATGGGGCCAAAAATCGGTCTGGGGCTGTCTGGTTTACACCGGACAGCCCTGGACCGGATCACACCGTGGTATGAAGCCAGCCTAAGGCACGGCAGTAAAGAAAAAAATCATTACCTCTATAGGGTATGGTATAAGGAATAATGAAAAGAGAATGTTCAATTCTAGATTCACATTCAATTCTGTGGCTACCGTATATACTCGTGTATAAGCCGACCCGTGTATAAGCCGACCCCCCTACTTTTGCCCCAAAAATCTGGAAAAACCTATTGACTCGTGTATAAGCCGAGGGTGCACCCCAGCACAGGTATACAGCCCCCAGCAGTGTGGTATACAGGCCCCCCCCAGTGGTATACAGGCCTCCCCAGTGGTAGTATACAGCAGCCCCAGTGGTATATAGCAGCCCCAGCAGCCCCAGTGGTAGTATATAGCAGCCCCAGCAGCCCCAGTGGTAGTATATAGCAGCCCCAGCAGCCCCAGTGGTAGTGTATAGATGCCCCAGCAGCCCCAGTGGTAGTATACAGCAGCCCCAGCAGCCCCAGTGGTAGTATACAGGAGCCCCAGTGGTAGTGTATAGCAGCCCCAGCAGCCCCAGTGGTAGTGTATAGCAGCCCCAGCAGCCCCAGTGGTAGTATATAGCAGCCCCAGCGGTAGTATACAGCAGCCCCAGTAATCCAGGGCCCCCCCAGCCTTGCTCCGGTAACCTGTAAAGTAAAATATACTTATCACTGTCCCGCTGCCGTCCGCGCCCGCCGCTGCTGACATCCCCGATCCTCCATCTTCATGCGTCTTCTTCCGACTTCCTGTGTTCGTCGCCGGCAATGACGTCATTGCCTGCAACGAACAGAGGAAACCGGAAGAAGACGCATGAAGATGGAGGATCGGGGATGTCGGCAGCGGCGGGCGCGGACGGCAGCGGGACAGTGATAAGTATATTTTACTTTACAGGTTACCGGAGCAAGGCTGGGGGGGCCCTGGATTACTGAGGCTGCTGGGGCTGCTGTGGCTGCTGTGGCTGCTGACTCGCGTATAAGCCGTGGGGGGTACTTTTCAGCCCAATTTTTGGGCTGAAAAACTCGGCATATACGCGAGTATATACGGTATATGGCTTACAAATAAGAAAAAAAAATCAATTACTATGAAACCATGGTTCAGTGCATAGCTTATAATGTTGAACATAATGTCGTAGATTTAAAAAAAAAAAAAATCTGTATACACACACACAAGTGAGTTGACCAGTATGTCCTAACATTGTAAATGTGTAGAAATGACGTGGGATCATATTTGAAATAAAGACATGCTTAAGTCTGATTGGCTAGGGTCACACTTAAAACTAGAATTGCGTTCACTGCATCCAGATCCGGATGCGGTGAACGCAATTGCCTTTACACACATTTTTTTTGAAAACTGTGTGCAGAAAACCGCACTGCAGTAACCGGATTGCTCAGGATGTGTAATCAGGATGTGTAATCAGGATGTGTGATCCTGAGCAATGCGGCTACTGGATAGTTTGCTCATCACGGCTGTTGCAGGGATGAGCAAACTGTTCTATGTATTGTAAAGCGTTAAATGTAATAAATAAATGCTTGCTTGATGTCTCTAGGCGGGGCTATCAGTATGACGCGACTTAGCCCCGCCCCTTTCATGACGCGCCCGCCCTCTCACAGAGCCAATGCTAGAGGGGGCGGGCATAATTAATTAGCGGGCGGAGGCAGCAGCAAACACAGCCCCGCCTATAGCTTCAAAATGACAGTACCAGGACACCACGTAACTATGCACTGCATTCTATACTTTATTAATTGGTTTTTAACACAAAAAGGATGAGCTATACAAGAGGGGTGCAGGGACCCCTCTATATAGATACGGGGGGGGGTGAGTTTGGGGGACATGCACGGAGCTCGGAGGAGCCCGTCGCATGTGGACATTGTAGGAGAAGCCCACCTGAGTGGGCGTAGGGTCTCTAGGGGGACTAAGCCCCCCCTAGAGACATCAAGCAAGCATTTATTTATTACATTTAACGATTTACAATACATAGAACAGTTTGCTCATCCCTGCAACAGCTGGGATGAGCAAACTATGCAGTAGCCGCATTGCTCAGGATTACACATCCTGATTACACATCCTGAGCAATCCGGTTACTGGAGTGCGGATGCTAGAACCGCTCCGAAAACTGCAGCCTGCATGATTTTTCACGCAGGCTGCAAAGCCGGAGACGGACACCGGATTGCTTGTGAAGCAATCCGGTGTTTAGCATTGGCTCCTATGAGGAGCGTTTCCTGGTCCGGTTTTGAGCTTTTTGAAAGCTCAAAACCGGATCAGGATTTAAGAATAAAAACGGAGATGTGACCTTAGCCATTGAGAGCATGGTCAGAAGGATTTAGGCAGTGTTGAACTCCAAGAGTGTGTGGCGCCCCTCTGGCTAGGCGAAACAGAGAGGTATTACACCTGACAACAAATGTGGTATCTCTGTAAGTTGTCAGTTCAGGGTTTAACCAGTTAAGTCTCAAGTTACACACAACACACAGTAGTAGGCCACCTTAGTATAGGGGGACTGGTTATTTAGTAAGTCCCAAATAGGGGTGTAGCCTAGGCTACAGTGGGAAAACCAGGAAGTTAGGAGAGTTTTAACTCACACAGTGCTGGGAAGGACGCGCCTGACAGTGCCGCTGACAGGAGGGATCCCCATCTTTAAGTGGAGGCCCAGGACAGAAGGGAACGGACCAGGACTGGTTGGATCCGGCTGGTCACGTTGGGGAAGCACCGGCAGCACGGGAAGCCAAGGCGGTCAGTAGTTCAACTCTGACCGCAGACTGACGAGCTGCGGGCCCATAGTAATCGGGTTGCCGTTAGTACCACAAAGGCATCTTACCCCTCTGGGCTGAAACCGGTTCAGGACACTATAGTTAGCGGTCCGAATTATGGTGGTGGGAGAAATAGTGCGCTCCTGCTGCTCCCGTCCGTACCAGTAGGGAACCAACCTGACCTACTAGCTACAGACCGTAGGACTGGCGGGAGAGCTCTGCGAGGGTGGTAAAGACAGAGGAGAGTAAAGTAGAACCCAAAGAACTAAGAGGGAACATCCGGAAACTCCATAAGGGGGACCCTGAACCGGCAACAGACACCCGGTAAACCGGACTGTACCGTGTATCGGTTTAACATCTGCCAGTACCCAGTAAAGTGGAGTCTGAGTTGAATCGGTCTCTGTCATTCTTCTCGCCGGTGCCCGGAGGGCTTCAGCACCATCAGCAGCATCTCACCGGAGGGGTAAGAACAGCAACAACTACTCCCCTCATCCCTCTCATCATCCTCCTCCATCACCGCTGCCCTGAGGTAAAAGCTCCACCTGTGGGGAGCTGGACCACACTCTGCTGCACCCATCATCACCTCAGTGACCGGCTTGCTCCGCTGGTACTTATATTACCAGGAACTATAGGTGGCGTCACGTTCCCTTGTAAATATACAAGCCACATTTTACACAACAATTTGGAAAACACAATAACACAAAACATATTTTGAAATCAAAACACTTCTTCTCTCAATCACTCTTTTCATGGTGTGCTCAGTTAAGTCGCTCGTTGGGGTGCTGCAACATGTTCCTCACTTGCGGTGGCAGCAGTGGGGGACATAATGGTTGTGATTGGCACAATGTGCCCCGGTCCAGACAAAGTGCTCCATGTGCATTTTGTTAATGGGCGCATTGCGCTTTTTTGCGGGCTGCACACAACAACGGGTGGACTTTGGGGCACCCAAGGTGCACATTGCAATTGCAGCCCCCTCATTGTAGGCTGACCGTGTGTTGGGCCATATGAAGGCTGATTTGTCTCAGAAACAGCAACAAACTGGTGGCCTGGTTGTGGCAAGGCATATGTCGGCTGTCCAAGTAGGCTGGCTTCATTCCATAGCAATCGCCCTTGTGGCTGATAATGGCTAGGCTGGTACGCCCACTGTGATCCCGAAGCTTGTCTCAGTTCATGGAGTATGGGTAAACATACCCTTGGCTTACTGGAGTACCATGGGTTAGTCGGGTGGGTGTAAGGTTGTCACGTTGGATGCTTGAGCCTGGTTGAAGGGTGTGTCTTCTTTCAAAGGAAGCAGTTTGCATTTCACCAATGCTCCCCACTGCCATGTGATGTTGCGATCTATAATGTGGCAGATTAGGCTCCCACAAAGCCTCAATTAGGCTACATGACTCCACAGTTGGTCCAAATCTACCCAGCTTGCAGTATCTTCATGTAATAATGTATCACTGCTGCCAACTGGAGGAGGACTGTGGGAGGGGTGTTGGGTGGGCCGAGTATGTTGCTGTGGCTGCATAGTGGGACCCATCAGTTTGGCTTTCCTCACAGCCTCCTGACAACACTAGATTATGTAAGCCTGCTGCTCACTCGACATCTCTTCCATCTCCCTGGTTACTGTTTTGAAATACACATTACAATTCACTTGCACATTTGATCTCAGATCCATCAGCTCATTTTGGACAAGCTGCAAGCCCTCTGTAATCTTGAGGGACAGCTCATTATACATGTTCTGATGGGTCTGAGACATATGTGCAACCTCAGGGTAAAGACTCCTATTTGAACCCCTTTGGTGCTGGGGACCAACCCAAACACCAGCTTGAGAAGGTGCACCAGAGTAAGGTGGCTCCGATAGGGGAACAGATGTTGGAGCGGCTTCTGCCTGGAGTCTGTGCCTTTGCCAGTATGGTCGTCCTCTGATGGGCCTGCAGACGTGGCCAAGTCATCACCGCTGACATATTCCGGGACTGCTTCAGGTGGCTGGGGACTCTTGCAATTGGTGGCTGCAGGGGTGTACGTTGGGTGCTGTGGGTGAGAGGAGTGAAAATAACGTTAGCAGGTTAGAATTATTCTAATTGTTCCTTATTTTTTGTCTAAGTATGCCTCTTGCCTGCAAGAGATGAGAGCCTCCCGCCCCTCCCCTTGAGCCCTGCACACAAATAGCTCTCTTTGCCCTCAGTTCTTGTCGGACACTGGACCTGTTTGGACCCTGCTCATTTGGTACAAGTTCACATGGTCAGGTTTTTATTACAACAGATAGGACAACTTTGATAAGGGTTACCATGAAGAGATGAATCAGCTTGGTGTACATTTTTTGCAAAAAACGTATCGGCTAAATACCATGTTTTATTATGTTTTTTAACTGCACTTGCACTAAACTTTTTTCTTTACAGCAGAGTATTTTACACGTTTGGTTGACTTCGCTTTTTTGTATCATTACTCTAATTGTTTGCACAATTTTAGGGCCGCTTTACACACACCAACTTTGGTGTCCAACTTCTGAACAGATCTCTGGTTGCAGTGAAATCATGGACACATTGTTACATTTGTACACAGCCACAAAATAGAACAATGTGTCCATGATTTCACTGCAACCAGAGATCTGTTCAGACGTTGGACACCGAAGTTGGTGTGTGTAAAGCGGCCCTTAGTCTCAATATGTGCATTTTGTGAATGTTTTTTTCGGGAAAAGCTTAGGCCACATGTACAGTAAGGTTGGTTTCACACAGCAGTTTTGCCCCTGATCAGGTTTCATCTGGTTTGTGAGCACAAACCATGATTTTCTCCCAAACCCAGAGCAGGTGTCATACATTGGGTACTCAGGTCTCGGGCAGTCGGGTGCAGGGATGTCATGGGTGGTCGGTGCCCGAGCCTGTGCCCCTGGGTTGACAATAAAAAGGGGTATTTACAGGGATTAAAGTTCATTGATGAATGTCGTGACGCCACCTGTAGGGCCGGTGATGGCACTGGCGCTGCTGTGACCTACAGGGTGATGGGCAGCAGCAAGGTGTTGTGGCTCCCTACAGGAAGAGCTGAGGGTCCCCGGGGCTGTAGGGGTTTGATGGTGGAATGGGGTATTGCAGTAGGAATGGGGCAGCACAGTCTTTGCTGTGTGGGACAGGTTAGAAGAAGGGACATGCACACAAGAAAGTATTTTCGGTACCTTTACTGATGGTTTGCAGGTACACGTCCCGGATTGAAGGATACAACTCAGGATTTTCACACCGAGCGGGGTATAGGCCTCCTTGTCTTGCTCCCTTGTCCTGAAGTTGGCAGGTAGGAAACCAGGCCTGACCTCTCCTGTCTCTCCACACCCATGTTGTTGCACTGAGGGCTCTCGCTTGGCTACCGCTACCTCTTCTGCGGCTCCTGGCTCTCAAATGGGGAGTTCTGTGGTTATCCAGGAAGCTAAGCCTCCACAGTGTACTTGGATTCTCTTCTGGACTAATCTTTCCCTTGCAGACTCAGTCTCCAGTGACTGGTGTTCTGGTGGGGTGAGCCGGTATGGCTCCTCTGCCCCTGCTGTAGTGTTCCTTGCCTCTGCCTGTGGTCCTCACTCTCTGGACCTCACACTGGCTCTGGCGGTGCACTGATCTCGGGCCTAGCACGCCTCCGGTGACCAGTTTTACTCAATAGGCTCTGAGCTGATCTTCACAGTTCTCCTAGCCACTGCACACTCTGGCTAACTCCACCCCCAGCACCTGTATTTATAGGGGATCTGGCTTAACAGCAACCAGCAACCAGTGGGTCTCCCCCTATAGGCCTAAAGTGGAAGGTGTTGTGTGTATGTGGGGTACTAGATGTGGAAATCCCTTGGTGTACTAGTTGGTTCTGTGGCTACCTGGTAACTAGTTGGTTCTGTGGCTACCTGACACAGGGCGCCACACATGCAGAGTTCTCCCAGGGAAAAACAGACTGTGCCTTGAGTTTTCTCATAGTGGAAGATGGGAGTATTCCTCCACAGGGCTAAGCAATGGAGGAAACAGGTGCTGGAGAGAAGTAATTAGCAGCTCCGAGAAATAAAAAAAAAACTGAAAAAAGGTTTTTGTATCAAGTCCATGAAAGGTGGAGATGCTGCAAGAGAAAAAAAAAAGGAAAAAAGGAAGAAAACATAGTGGGGAAAAGAAAAAAATAAGGTAAGGGTTTTCTTTTTATATACCGTATATAAATCAAATATATGGAAAAAGTAGTTGGGCCAGATATAATGTGACGACCGTCCACTGCAAAGGCTGAGCAGTTGGTAAGGCAGCGCCCCGAGAACTCCGAGATCCTTTACCCCATACAGGGATCTGGACTGCAGGGCCCAGGGGGTAGCCGACTATAGCTGAGCAGCAGACCGGAGCATGGAGGTCGTCAGGTAGGGACAAGACTAGGAGGTCAGTACAAAATCAGGATCCAAAAACGTAGTCAGCAGGCAACATCAAAAGCCAGGAGGGCAGCAAAGTACAAAAACATCAGGCGGTAGAAGGGTCAAAATCTAGGCAAAGGTCAGAGTCGATATAATAGTGCACACACTGGATCACTGGGAAACCAAGAATATATCTGGCGGCTTGCAGGACAGGCCCCAAGGTATTTGAAGGGTCTATCATAAGCCAGAGGTCACAACCTGATGACCTCATCTGGACCGCCCCTACAACCAGGCCAGATGGTTATGACTGGTACCAATGTGGCGCCCCAGCGACCATGGTGGCCACATAGGGAACTGCAGCCAGGCAGGAAGATAGACAGTTTGTGCAACAAACACCCTCACAGCACACACCTACAGTAGCACAGCACGCAACCTGGAGCCCGGGACTCTAGGCGGGCAAGGGGTGGTGGGTTTAGAAAGCAACTGGTTGGAGAATGTAGGTCAGGTGACAGATAGTATAAATAGAGGAAAAGAGGAGGAAGGAGTTAGTAGGCTGGAGTAGGCTGAGCTGTAAAGACAAGACCAGAAAGACAGTGACACATTCCGGAGGGATTGGGCTCCCTGGAGACGCAGAATCCACAGAGTCACAGAAACCATGGAGAGAAAGCTCGTCCATAGCCAGCATCCCCAGGGGAGTGTGAGGACAGAGACCGGACCAGTATCACCAGGTCCGAGGAACACGGCAGCACTGACTAACTACAGGCGGAGTAGATTCCCTGATTTGTGCTGGAATCACACGGGTTAGATGGAGCCTGGTAACACCTTGGAAGATAGGGTTACTGCAGGCTAGGCAAACAACAGAGTGTCGGCTCTGAAGGGAACTGAAGTTCCATACCGGCTTCCCAGACAAACCGACAGGGAGCTCTAATTCCAGGTTGGAATTTCCACAACAGGGTTGAAGGCACAAGGGGCCGAGCTGCCGCCATACAACTCGCGGAGAGAACAGAGAGGGAAAGAACAGCCTGAAAGAACAATTAGAAGGAGTGAGGGGTCTCAGAGTGACAGCCTGGCTGCAGAGGGTTCAAATTGTCCGGAGTTAACTGAACTGTGTTGAAAACTCTACTATCAATTGCTGTGAACTGCTTGAAGGACTTACAAGTAAACCCGGTGAACCCTGCCTCAGTATCCGTGTCTGATTCCAGGTATACAGAACTGTACTTCTTACCCTGTCAGGAGCAGCCCGACCTGTGGTGGGCTCATCCATCTGGCTGCAGCCCCATCATCCATCCATCCTCCTGACAGAGCAGCACTGCAGTGGTGGTCTCATCATTGACCACAAACCGTGGGTGGCGTCACAATGAACTAATCCCTGTAAATATCCCTTTACTTGTGAGAACCCGGGACATGGTCCAAACCAGGACCTCCGTGACATCCCCAGCAGTACCCCGGTCCGGTACCGAGTACCCCGTCCCTGTGGGCTCCACACCAACCACCCCACTTCTGACAGAAGAACAAGGCCGGCGCCCTCCAGATGCTTCTGCACGGACCTCTCTCCTGTCACCAGCATCACCCACAGGAAGAACACAGTAATGCCCAGTGACAGAGACAGGAACCAAATCACACGGGTTAGATGGAGCCTGGTAACACCTTGGAAGATAGGGTTACTGCAGGCTAAGCACAAACCAGAGTGTCGGCTCTGAAGGGAACTGAAGTTCCATACCGGCTTCCCAGACAAACCGACGGGGAGCTCTAATTCCAGGTTGGAATTTCCACAACAGGGTTGAAGGCACAAGGGGCCGAGCTGCCGCCATACAACTCGCGGAGAGAACAGAGAGGGAAAGAACAGCCTGAAAGAACAATTAAAAGGAGTGAGGGGTCTCAGAGTGACAGCCTGGCTGCAGAGGGTTCAAATTGTCCGGAGTTAACTGAACTGTGTTGAAAACTCTACTGTCAATTGCTGTGAACTGCTTGAAGGACTTACAAGTAAACCCGGTGAACCCTGCCTCAGTATCCGTGTCTGATTCCAGGTATACAGAACTGTACTTCTTACCCTGTCAGGAGCAGCCCGACCTGTGGTGGGCTCATCCATCTGGCTGCAGCCCCATCATCCATCCATCCTCCTGGCAGAGCAGCACTGCAGTGGTGGTCTCATCATTGACCACAAACCGTGGGTGGCGTCACAATGAACTAATCCCTGTAAATATCCCTTTACTTGTGAGAACCCGGGACATGGTCCAAACCAGGACCTCCGTGACATCCCCAGCAGTACCCCGGTCCGGTACCGAGTACCCCGTCCCCGTGGGCTCCACACCAACCACCCCACTTCTGACAGAAGAACAAGGCCGGCGCCCTCCAGATGCTTCTACACGGACCTCTCTCCTGTCACCAGCATCACCCACAGGAAGAACACAGTAATGCCCAGTGACAGAGACAGGAACCAAAGGAGAAGGTCCCGATGTGGACATGGCCCTCCCCTAATAGCGGCACCCCTAGCAGAAGGAATCCGGTGCCGCCTAGTGGATGGAGAAGGTGGAACAGTCACCGAGTCCGACGGTGACGTGACAGGCAGCTGGAGACTTGTAAGCTGTGAGGAATCAAGTGCGATTGGGGTGACACCTCTGAGGACTGGAGTGTTTGTGATGTTGAAGTTGAGGTGGAGGAGAACCCACTTAATGAAGCACCTGCTGTTTTAAGGCCTCATCTAAAAGTTTTAGTGATACTCTGCTGCATAAGTAAGGTATGATAGCAGATCATCCACGAAAAGAAGTATGCAATTTAGTTTGAAGACGGTAATTGGGAACTCTGTAGTTGTTGGCACAAAAACCAATGGATGCTAAACTAGCAGAGCTGAGTGGCCAAACAGTGGTACTAGCCTAAATAGGTTTTGTTAAGTACCGTATATACTCGTGTATAAGCCGACCCGTGTATAAGCCGACCCCCCTACTTTTGCCCCCAAAACCTGGGAAAACCCATTGACTCATTTATAAGCTGAGGGTGGACCCCAGCACAGGTATACAGCCCCCAGCAGTGTGGTATACAGCAGTCTCCCCAGTGGTAGTATACAGCAGCAGCCCCAGTGGTATATACAGCAGCAGCCCCAGTGGTAGTATACAGCAGCCCCAGTGGTAGTATACAGCAGCAGCCCCAGTGGTATATACAGCAGCAGCCCCAGTGGTAGTATACAGCAGCAGCCCCAGTGGTAGTATACAGCAGCCCCAGAGGTATATACAGCAGCCCCAGTGGTAGTATACAGCAGCAGCCCCAGTGGTAGTATACGGCAGCCCCAGAGGTAGTATACAGCAGCCCCAGAGGTAGTATACAGCAGCCCCAGAGGTAGTATACAGTAGCCCCAGACGTATATACAGCAGCCCCCCCCATATCAGTATACAGGGCCCCCCCTTGTGCAGCAATCCTGTAAAGGAATACATTAGTATACTTATCGCTGTCCCGCTGCCGCTGTCCCGCCGCCACTATCACGCTCCTCTGGCTCCATCCAGCGTCTTCCGGCTTCCTCCTCTGGCGTGCAGACAATGACATCATTGCCTGCACCCACCGGAGGAAGCCGGAAGACGCTGGATGGAGCCGGAGGAGCGCGATAGTGGCGGCGGGACAGCGGCAGCGGGACAGCGATAAGTATACTAATGTATTCCTTTACAGGATTGCTGCACAAGGGGGGGGGGCCTGTATACTGATATGGGGGTGGCGGCCCCCCATATCAGTATACAGTGACTCGCGTATAAGCCGAGGGGGGGGGACTTTCAGCCCAATTTTTGGGCTGAAAAACTCGGCTTATACGCAAGTATATACGGTAAGTTTGGGCAGATGCAATACAAAAGCATTTTCTGTGCTGTGTGGCGGTAGATTTCAACAGAACGCTGGACCACAGCTACCTAGTCAAACAATGATAGTACCATAAATAGGTTTTGGTAAGTAGTTTTGGGCAGATGCAACAGAAAAGTGTTTTCTGCACTGTGTGGCGGTAGATTTCAACAGAACGCTGGAGCACAGCTACCTAGTGAAACTGTGGTACTACCCTAAATAGGTTTTGATAAGTAGTTTTGGGCAGATGCAATACTAAAGAGTTTTCTGAGGTGTGTGATAGTAGATTTCTGTGGTACTTGCCAAAAAGGATCTACTGGGCTAGATGCAGTATAAAATGGCTATTACTGACAGGCGGTGTAGCGTTCTTCACAAAAGTACTACACCAGTGTCTGGCACACACTGCTACGAGCCAAAAAGGATTTGCTTGGCTAGATGCAGTAAAAAATGTCTATTAAAGACAGGAGGTGTAGCTTTTTTTTACAACAGTGCTACACCAGTGATGATAGGTTGAGTTCCACCGCATGGGCAGCTTGCAAATGAATCGGTGACTTGCCAACCTCAAGCGCTTTTGCAGCGCTGTAATAGCAGAAAAAAAGTAGAGGAATGGCGGAAGTGGGCGCTAATATGGTGCACCTTCTCAAGTAGGTGTGGCAAGTCACGGTAAGTTTTCAGAAATTTCTGAACAACAAGGTTAAGCACATGAGCTATGCATGGCACATGTATCAGCTTGCTGACCTTTAGAGCCGCCATCAGTCCACGCCCATTATTGCAGAGGACCAAACCAGGTTGGAGGTGTGGCAGGAAGCTACTGATCACCCTGGTGATTAAAAGCTTGCCACAGCTCTGCTGCAGTGTGTGCTTTCTGACCTAAACAGATCAGTTTCAGCAGAGAGTGTTGACGCTTTGCCGATGTTCTGCTGCACAGCTTCCTGCTTGGCAGTGATGGGAAGGGTAATGCAGCAGAGGAAGATGAACAGAAGGAGGGGAGAGAGGAAGTGGAATATGAAGAGGCGGAAACCTTGACAGAAGTTGGACCTGCTATTCTTGGCATGGGTAGGATGTGTGATATTCTAGTTGCACCTTTGTCCCACCCTCCACCAGGTTCACCCAGTGTGCTGTGACAGAAATGTATTGTCCCTGTCCACAACAACTTGTCCAGGTGTCTGTTGTTAGGTGGATCTTCCTGGTTATGACATTGGTGAGAACATTGTTCAGATTGGTTAACACATGCTTGTGTAATGCAAGGACGGCACAGTGGGCAAAATAGTGGCAGCTGGGAACACTGTAAGGGTACCTTCACAAGCGGCAATATTGCTAGGCAATTTCACTGGCAACTTGCTGGTTGCAGTGAAATCATGGACACATTGTTCCATTTTGTGGCTGTGTACAAATAGAACAATGTCTCCACGATTTCACTGCAACCAGCAAATTGCCAGTGAAATTGCCTAGCAATATTGCTGCTTGTGAAGGTACCCTAATGTGGGGCAGCCACAGCAAAGAGATCATGGAAAGACTGTCTTCCCACAAGCCTAAACAGAAACATCTCTACATCTAGCAAATTGGTTATGTGTGAGTTTAGTATTTATGCCTGTGGGTGCACGGCTGGGTATTCACGCTTTACGTTTTCTTTCCAAGGTCTCAGGCACGGACAATTGGACGCTTCGCTGGGACAAGAAAGTGGAAATGGTTGATGTTTGTTGTGTGTGAGCAACTGCAGCTTGAGGGCAGGAGGTATCAGAGTCAGCTTCCTGAACTTCAGATTCTGAAGGACGTAGCCGAGGCGACATGGAAGTGGTTTCACCCACAGACACAGATTTGGTATCCTGGTGTTCTGCCCACCTACTTGGCTGTATGTGGTTTTGCAGACTAGTGATGCTCAGGTTGCCTTTGACCTGGCCTCTTCTGAACTAATTATGGCAAATGCTACAGACTACAATGTTTTTCTCTGAAGGACTTAAAAAAAAAAAAAAATTCCACACAGTGACTCAATGCCCCCTTGCCCTAACTTGGCACACAGCGGGGGTGCTCTTGGGAACAGTTGACCCAGTTCTCATTCTGGGCAAACCACAACCCATTGGTGCCCGTGTTGGTGCTACATATCCATCCTCCTATGTGTTATGATGGCTATGCATGGCACCAGTCCAGTTTGGATTAGTGGACTCATCATTGACCAGTTCTTCTTCCATCTCATCCTCATTCCCAGTTGACATTGTAGGCGGACCTGATGACAACTGTGTTTCATCATCATCAGCCTCCACCTCTGGAGACACTAAATGTCCTTCCTCCAAGTGGCTTTCTTCTGGGTGTAGGTCCTCAAATACTTGAGTATTAATTCACGCCATCTCCTCATGTCCCTCTACAATGCTGCACGGTGATAGGCCAGAGCCAACCAAAGGATATGTACAAAACAGATCATTGGAGTGACCAAGCTTGTGGTCATACGCTTCCTGTGACTGATAATGGCGGGAGAACCAGCTTCAGAATTGGGTGGGCCAGCCTTCTGTATATCGACATTAGACTGTGTGGTCATGGAAGATTTGTTGCTGCTTGACAAATGCGTAGAGGCCTTATCTGCTTTCCAAGACATAATCTGCTCTCGCTCTTCTGGCTTCCACACATGTTTATGTTCCAGAGCAGAACATTTTTCCAGGAACATAGTGGATGCATCAAGCTTCTTCTGACCTGACACAGACTCAGTGCCTTGTCGCACACCACTGACAATACCGCGCCCTGTCCCTTTACAACAGGCTTTGTTTACATTTTGGATTTTATTGACAGATTTTCTGATGTTGATGGCACAAGCCAAGCTACCTGTCACACCCAAAATAGTGGGGAAAATTGCCTGTTGCATTCTTGGTTGCAGGCAGTAGGAAATGTTTCGGCTACTGCTTTGCGGAGGGGATTAAATGCTTTTTTAAGTGTAGTAATGTGGACAGCAGAAGGCAGACTGTGATCTCAAAAACAACGAGGAAAATAGACCACTGTTTTAAAAATAAAGGCAGCACATAATGTTAGTACTCTGTGTGCTGGAACAATAGAGCTTTGTCTCTAACAAGAGCTGTTTTAAGATGGACACTGGAAGAACGCTAATCAGCGCCAGGAACGCCCCCTATGACATTATGGCAGGTCCTGGCAGCACTACACATCGCCTGGCCTCGCCACCGGACATCGGGAAAAGGCACCGGACAGGTGAAGTATTCATTCTTTTTTATTTTACATACATTTGGCTTTGTTTAATTTAGATTTCGCAGTGTATATTAATGCACTGCGAAATCTAATGAGCGGTCATACATGGCACAGACAGAAGGAGGAAGCAGGATTCTTCCTTCCCTCTGTGACGTCACAGGGAGAAAATGCAGAAGCTCCTGCATAAAGAATTGACATCTCAATTCTTTACGCAGCTGCGCTTTCTGCCATAAAAAGTGCTGCGTATTTCTATGCAGTGTCTGCACGGCAAAGTGAGTTTCCCATTATCTTTGCTGGCAGACACAAAACACATTGCGTATTTTGAAAAGCGCGCGTAAAAAAGTGCACAAAAATACGCAATGTGTGAACGTAGCCTAACTCATATGCATGGCGGAGAGAAGACATGGCACATTGAGGGAGCTAAACAAGGAAACTCCAGCACTTGGCGATATCTTCATAAATAGTTCATTTATTTGTGCAGATTAAAAATGAACATACAATTGAAAGGGAGACATGGCCCCACGCTGGACGCGTTTCGGATCACATCCTTTTTCAACAGCATAAAGAAAAGACCCCCCCCACACTTCCTTAAATACAATAAAAACTGAATCAAATGCACAGGTGAAATAAAGAATTAATTAGAGCTGAAGACAAAAGCTCCACCTAGTGGTATATACAAGCAAGTTTACCAACCTCAAGACATATAAACACATGTATAAACAGATAGCATTAATCATACTCCTGATATTGCACTCGTATTGCAACTATAACAGTCATATGCATTTTTGTCATAATCCTTAGGTTATATAACCAAATGTGTTCCAATACATAATATATAAAGACTATCACATATTCAATATTCAAAAGATGTGTATTATCCAAAAATTGTGTTCAAATTAGCTGTGATGACTCACCCTACATGCAGGCTATAAGGTGTGGGGCATAGAGGAAAATCGAACACACATAGCACCGAAAAACACACTCATTTGGATATACACACCAAATATCCAAGCTTCATGTTAATTGGAAGTATCCGAGACCACCGTGATGACTCACCCTACATACAAACTACAAGGTGTGAGGCATAAAGGAAGATCGAACTCACATAGCACCGGACAACACACTCATTTAAATATGCACACTCAGTATCCAAACATTCTGCTCTTTGGAAATGTCCGGGACCACCATGATGACTCACCCTACATGTAAGTTACACGGTGTAAAACGTAAGGGAGAATCAGGCACACAAAGTGCCGCATCACATCCACTTAAATGAGCACACTCAAAGTCTCAAAAACTCCATGCTACTTAAGGGTATCCGAGACAACTCTGATGACTCACCCTACATGCAAATTTCACAATGTGAGGCTTGAAGGTGGATCGGACGAAACTGCCACCCAGTGAGTTGTACCTATACAGTCGTTAAACTAAATGTGTCCTTGTTTGGGAGCAAGCATGGCATGGAGAAAAAAGGGGAATCTAATAGCAATAGTGTAGATTCATGCAAAGATTTAACCCCTAGAATGGCTCCAATATTACCAATAACTAGAAACAGATTGAAATATAAAGAATAACACACCTTCAATATTCAAAAAATGTGTGTTATCCAAAATTGTGTTCAAATTAGCTGTGATGACTCACCCTGCATGCAGGCTATAAGGTGCGAGGCATAGAGAAAGATCGAACACACATAGCACCAAATAACACACTCATTTGGATATGCACACCAAGTATTCAAGCTTCATGTTGATTGGAAGTGTCCTAGACCGCCGTGATGACTCACCCTACATACAAGCTACAAGGTGTGAGACATAAAGGAAGATCGAACACACATAGCACCGGATAACACACTCATTTGAATATGCACACTCAGTATCCAAGCTTTATGCTATTTGGAAATGACCGGGACCACCACGATGACTCACCCTACATGTAAATTACACGGTGTAAGACGCGAGGGAGAATCAGACACACAAAGTGCCGCATCACATCCACTTAGATGAGCACACTCAATGTCTCAAAACCTCCATGCTGTTTGAGGGTGTCCGAGACAACTATGATGACTCACCCTACATGCAAATTTCACGATGTGAGGCATGAAGGTGCATCGGACAGACCTGCCACCCGGTAAGTTGTACCTATACAGTCATTGTACTAAATGTGTCCTTGTTGGGGAGCAAGCATCGCGTGGAGAAAGGAGGGGAATCTAATAGCCATAGTGTTGATTCATGCAAAGATTTAACCTCTAGAATGGCTCCAATATTACCAATAGATAGAAACATAAAGAGTCCACTCAAGCACATATGGACTACATCCAGGGGACCCTTGTTAGATGGGCTGCCCCATACAACCACCATGACTCACCCAGTATAAATTTTAACCGTAAAGACATGATAAGGGGCAAATTTTGGCGTAAATAGGAGAATTAGTAAAAATAATATAAATCCGTACGTAAATTTAACCCCTCAGGTGACCTAGTATGGAGGTTAAGTATCCAGCGTGCCTCCTGCTCCAGCACCAGCCTTCCCATATCTCTGCCCCTTTCACCTCTCATGACCCGATCAATGCCTTTTACTGACAAAGCACTTGTGTCTCCTCCATGAACATCAAGAAAGTGACGTGATAGGTTCGACATCTGCCTGCGACTAGCCTTATTAGCAGGATTAGCCGAAGACAGGTGTTCCCCTATACGCCTTTTGAGGGGCCGGGTGGTGCAACCACCATTGAGGGAGCAACACACACGAGTAGTAGAATAGTGAGAATGCCAGAGAAAGTAAAAAAAATCCCAAAATATTTTTTAACTACATAAATAGTAAGAAACTAAAAAATGATTGTGTTGGCCCCTTTAAAAATAATGTGGGTAAAATGGTGGATGAGGATGAGGAAAAAGCCAATATGCTAAATGACTTTTTTTCAACAGTATTTACACAAGAAAATCCCATGACAGACAATATGATCAGTGATAACAAAAACTGTCAATTAAATGTCACCTGCTTAACCCAGCAGGAAGTACGGCATCGTCTAAAAATAACTAAAATTGAAAAATCACCGGGTCCGGATGGGATACACCCCAGAGTACTGCAGGAATTAAGTACTGTCATAGATAAACCATTATTTTTAATATTTAAAGATTCCATAATAACAGGGTCTGTACCACAGGACTGGCGTATAGCAAATGTGGTGCCAATATTCAAAAAGGGAACAAAAACTGAACTTGGAAATTATAGGCCAGTAAGCTTAACCTCTACTGTGGGTAAAATCCTAGAGAGTTTTCTTAGAGATGCTATACTGGAGTATCTGAAGAAAAATAACCTCATGACCCAATATCAACATGGGTTTACGAGGGACCGTTCCTGTCAAACTAATCTGATAAGCTTCTATGAAGAAGTAAGTTCTGGACTGGACCAAGGAAATGCAGTGGATGTGGTGTATATGGACTTTTCAAAAGCTTTTGATACGGTGCCACACAAAAGGTTGATACATAAAATGAGAGCAAAGGGGATAGGGGAAAATATGTGTAAGTGGGTTAAGAACTGCCTTAGTGATAGGAAACAAAGGGTGGTTATTACTGGAACACACTCAGAATGGGTCACAGTTAACAGTGGGGTACCACAGGGGTCAGTATTGCGCCCTCTTCTTTTTAATATATTTATTAATGACCTTGTAGGGGGCATACAGAGTAGAATCTCAATATTTGCAGATGACACTAAACTCTGCAGGGTAATCAATACAGAGGAGGACAATTTTATACTACAGGAGGATTTATGTAAACTAGAAGCTTGGGCTGCTAAATGGCAAATGAGCTTTAATGGGGATAAATGTAAAGTCATGCACTTGGGCAGAGGAAACAAAAGGTATAATTATGTGCTTAATTGTAAAACACTGGGCAAAACTGTGACTGAAAAAGACCTGGGTGTATGGGTAGATGATGATAAACTCACATTTAGTGGCCAGTGTCAGGCAGCTGCTGCAAAGGCAAATAAAATAATGGGATGCATTAAAAGAGGCATAGATGCTCATGAGGAGAACATAATTTACCTTTATACAAGTAACTAGTGCGACCACACTTAGATACTGTGTACAATTCTGGTCTCCGGTGTATAAGAAAGACATAGCTGAACTAGAGCGGGTCCAGAGAAGAGCGACCAAGGTTATTAGAGGACTGATGGGTCTACAATACCAAGACAGGTTATTAGAGGACTGAGGGGTCTGCAATACCAAGACAGGTTATTAGAGGACTGAGGGGTCTGCAATACCAAGACAGGTTATTAGAGGACTGAAGGGTCTGCAATACCAAGACATGCTATTAGAGGACTGGGGGGTCTGCAATACCAAGACATGTTATTAGAGGACTGAGGGTCTGCAATACCAAGACAGGGTATTAGAGGACTGGGGGGTCTGCAATACCAAGACAGGGTATTAGAGGACTAAGGGGTCTGCAATACTAAGACAGGTTATTAGAGGACTAAGGGGTCTACAATACCAAGACAGGTTATTAAACTTGGGGTTATTTAGCTTGGAAAAACGAAGGCTTAGGGTGATCTTATAATAATTAGTGTTGAGCGAACATGCTCGGCACTACTCGTTACTCGCACGAGTATCACTGTACTCGGGCGACTCGCCGAGCACCGAGTAATCTCGCGATACTCGTGCTGTGCTCGTGGTCGTCATCTCTCCATGTTGGCGCTCTTTTGAGAGCCAGCCCACGTGCAGGGATTGGCTGACAGACCACTGCAATGCCACAGCCCTGTTAGTTGTGGCATAGCAGTGATTGGCCGCCCTGCACAGCGTGACCGAGCCTTTATAACTCCCGGCGCGCTGTGCTCGGCACACAGCCTTCCAGACAGTGAGTGTAGGGAGAGTGTCTGCTGCTGATTAGGGACAGATTTGCGGCCCTCATAGGTAGATCCGGATCAGGGCTGCAAACTGCTGCTGACCACAACAGTCCTTCTTAGGACTAATCTAGGAGGACATAGGCAGGGTGATCCAGATCGGAGTCCAAGATTTCCAGTGACCAGAACAGTCCTTCTCAGGACTAATCTAGGAGGATATAGGCAGGGTGATACAGATTGGAATCCAAGCTTTTCTGTGACCATTAGAGTCACCACACTCTTGTACTTAGTACCTTAATACAGGTTAGGGACTAAAAGGTAGTACACCTGTCTGGTGACTGTTTTGATGACAAGAGTTAGGATTTTAGTTCCCTACCCTGTATTAAGGTAGTACGTACACCTGTCTGGTGACTGTAATGGTTTGAAGAGAGGATTTTAATCCCTAACCTGTATTAAGGTAGTACGTACACCTGTCTGCTGACTGTTTTGATGACAAGAGTTAGGATTTTAGTTCCCTAACCTGGATTAAGGTAGTACGTACACCTGTCTGGTGACTGTAATGGTTTGAAGAGAGGACTAATCTAGGAGGATATAGGCAGGGTGATACAGATTGGAATCCAAGCTTTTCTGTGACCATTAGAGTCACCACACTCTTGTACTTAGTACCTTAATACAGGTTAGGGATTAAAATCCTCTCTTCAAACCATTACAGTCACCAGACAGGTGTACGTACTACCTTAATACAAGGGTAGGGAACTAAAATCCTAACTCTTGTCATCAAAACAGTCACCAGACAGGTGTACGTACTACCTTAATACAGGTTAGGGACTAAAATCCTCTCTTTAAACCATTACAGTCACCAGACAGGTGTACGTACTACCTTAATACAGGTTAGGGAACTAAAATCCTAACTCTTGTCATCAAAACAGTCACCAGACAGGTGTACGTACTACCTTAATACAGGTTAGGGACTAAAATCCTCTCTTCAAACCATTACAGTCACCAGACAGGTGTACGTACTACCTTAATACAGGTTAGGGAACTTAAATCCTAACTGTTGTCATCAAAACAGTCACCAGACAGGTCTACGTACTACCTTAATACAGGTTAGGGACTAAAATCCTCTCTTCAAACCATTACAGTCACCACACTGTTGTACGTCATACGTTTCTACAGGTTAGGGAACTAAAATCCTAACTCTTGTCATCTCAACAGTCACCACACTGTTGTACGTCATAAGTTTGTACAAGTTAGGGAACAAAAATCCTAACTCTTGTCATCTCAACAGTCACCACACTGGTGTACGTCATACGTTTCTACAAGTTAGGGAACTAAAATCCTAACTCTTGTCATCTCAACAGTCACCACACTGTTGTACGTCATAAGTTTCTACAAGTTAGGGAACTAAAATCCTAACTCTTGTCATCTCAACAGTCACCACACTGTTGTACGTCATAAGTTTCTACAAGTTAGGGAACTAAAATCCTAACTCTTGTCATCTCAACAGTCACCACACTGTTGTACGTCATAAGTTTCTACAAGTTAGGGAAGTAAAATCCTAACTCTTGTCATCTCAACAGTCACCACACTGTTGTACGTCATAAGTTTCTACAAGTTAGGGAACTAAAATCCTAACTCTTGTCATCTCAACAGTCACCACATGTTGTACGTCATAAGTTTCTACAAGTTAGGGAAGTAAAATCCTAACTCTTGTCATCTCAACAGTCACCACACTGTTGTACGTCATACGTTTCTACAGGTTAGGGAACTAAAATCCTAACTCTTGTCATCTCAACAGTCACCACACTGTTGTACGTCATAAGTTTCTACAAGTTAGGGAACTAAAATCCTAACTATTGTCATCTCAACAGTCACCACACTGGTGTACGTCATACGTTTCTACAAGTTAGGGAACTAAAATCCTAACTCTTGTC
The DNA here is from genome assembly GCA_033576535.1 of Allobates femoralis. Classification (NCBI taxonomy): domain Eukaryota; kingdom Metazoa; phylum Chordata; class Amphibia; order Anura; family Aromobatidae; genus Allobates; species Allobates femoralis. The sequence goes on along the minus strand of JARQOC010000009.1, from coordinate 52,411,548 downwards.
ATCTCAACAGTCACCACACTGTTGTACGTCATAAGTTTCTACAAGTTAGGGAACTAAAATCCTAACTCTTGTCATCTCAACAGTCACCACACTCTTGTACGTCATAAGTTTCTACAAGTTAGGGAACTAAAATCCTAACTATTGTCATCTCAACAGTCACCACACTGGTGTACGTCATACGTTTCTACAGGTTAGGGAACTAAAATCCTAACTCTTGTCATCTCAACAGTCACCACACTGTTGTACGTCATACGTTTCTACAAGTTAGGGAACTAAAATCCTAACTCTTGTCATCTCAACAGTCACCACACTGTTGTACGTCATACGTTTCTACAAGTTAGGGAACTAAAATCCTAACTCTTGTCATCTCAACAGTCACCACACTGTTGTACGTCATACGTTTCTACAGGTTAGGGAACTAAAATCCTAACTCTTGTCATCTCAACTGTCACCACACTGTTGTACGTCATAGGTTTCTACAAGTTAGGGAACTAAAATCCTAACTCTTGTCATCTCAACAGTCACCACACTGTTGTACGTCATAAGTTTGTACAAGTTTGGGAACAAAAATCCTAACTTTTGTCATCTCAACAGTCACCACACTGTTGTACGTCATACGTTTCTACAAGTTAGGGAACTAAAATCCTAACTCTTGTCATCTCAACAGTCACCACACTGTTGTACGTCATAAGTTTGTACAAGTTAGGGAACAAAAATCCTAACTCTTGTCATCTCAACAGTCACCACACTGTTGTACGTCATACGTTTCTACAGGTTAGGGAACTAAAATCCTAACTCTTGTCATCTCAACAGTCACCACACTGTTGTACGTCATACCTTTATACAGGTTAGGGAACTAAAATCCTAATCTCCTGTGACCTCCACAGTCACCAGGCAGTTGTCGCTCTATACAGGCAAAATGCGCAAAGGCGTTGGCAAGGGCGTTGGCAAGGAACAAGGAAGTGGACGTGATGGTGGTGCAGGCAGAGGCCGTGGTCGTGTGCAAGCACTCATATCGCAACAACAAAGGGCCACATCTCCTCGCTCGCACGTCCTGTCCCAAATTCTTGGGGCCCGCAGCAGTACACCACTGTTGAACCAAGACCAGTGTCAACAGGTTGTTACTTGGATAGCGGATAATGCTTCAAGTCAGATGGGCACCTCCACAAACACCCTGTCTTCCGCACGGTCAACTGTCAGTAGCCGTGATACTGCACCGCACATTTCCCAACCTGATCCTCCTTCCTACCACCTGGCCGATTACACGTCCACGGACATTACAGATCCCACACTAGGACACTCGGAAGAGCTGTTCACGTATCCATTCGCAGAATCTGGCCTGTCGCCACCTCCTCTTGAAGTGGGTCATGAGGAGATGGTATATACAGATGCCCAAATATTTGAGCAGCCGCGTTATGACGAACGGAACGTTGTCAAAGTGTCTCAACAAGGGGTGGACGATGATGAGACACAATTGCCAGGAAGTCAGGAGGAGGATCAGGGTGCGGAAGAGGAAGACGACGTGGTGGATGATCCAGTAGCTGACCCTACATGGCAGGAGGATATGCAGAGCGAGGACAGCAGTGCACAGGGGGAGGGAGGCGTAGCATCACAACAGCCAGTACGAAGCAGGGGTGCGTCCGCAGGCAGAAGGCAGGCAACCGTTCCCCGGAACAACAACACGACTCAAGGTGCCTGTGCAAATGTTCGGTCTTCCCGAGTCTGGGAGTTTTTTAAGTTGGCTCCAGAAGACTCTAAAAAGGCCATTTGCCACACCTGCCATGCCACTATCAGCAGGGGTACGAAAACTAGCAGCCTGACCACCACCAGCATGATCAGGCACATGTCAGCCAAGCACCCGACTTTGTGGAAGTACCACAGAGTCGAGGAGCGGTGCGTGCTGATGTCACTGCTACGTCTTCGGCTGTTGTGCATGCAAGCCAATCCCCTGTCCATGCTGGCCGCGAACAAGCCTCCGGTCCTGCACCTGAAGTTGCTGAAGCACAAATTACGCCACCATCAAGCATGTCCTTGTCCCAGCGCAGCGTTCAATTATCCATTCAGCAAACATTTGAACGCAGGCGCAAATACGCTGCCAATGCCCCACATGCCACAGTCCTGAATGATCACATTTCGCGACTCATAGCGCTAGAAATGTTGCCTTTCCGTCTGGTGGAGACGGACACATTCCGCGACCTGATGGCGGCTGCAGTCCCACGTTACTCGGTCCCCAGCCGACACTATTTCTCCAGATGTGCCGTCCCCGCATTGCATAACCACGTGTCCAACACCATCACACATGCCCTGAACAATGCTGTTTCAGCCAAAGTCCACCTAACCACAGACACGTGGACAAGTGCTTGTGGGCAAGGCCGCTACATCTCCTTGACGGCACACTGGATTAATATTGTGGAGGCTGGGACCCAGTCTGAGCGAGGGATGGAACACGTCCTTCCCACACCAAGGATAGCAGGCCCTACCTCTGTCAGGGTTTCACCGACACTCTACAGCTCCGGAATGTCATGCTCTTCAGCCTCCTCCTCCTCCACCTGCGCATCCTCATCCACTGTACCCTCCACACCAGTCCCAAGCTGGAAGCACTGCAGCACTGCCTCTGCAAAGCGGCAACAGGCTGTGCTGAAGCTAGTCTGCATAGGTGACAAACCCCACAATGCAGAAGAGGTGTGGACAGCTCTGAAACAGCAGGCAGATCACTGGCTCACACCTCTGAACCTAAAGCCAGGAAAGGTCGTGTGTGACAATGGCCGGAACCTGGTGGCAGCTTGAGGCGAGGGCAGCTGACGCATGTTCCATGCGTGGCCCATGTGCTCAACCTGGTGGTTCAGAGGTTTGTGAAGTCATACCCGGAGGTGTCTGACCTGCTGGTAAAAGTTCGGCGTCTGTCTGCACATTTTCGCAAGTCACCTGCTGCTTCAGCCGGCCTTGCAAGCTTTCAGCGCCGTTTGCGTCTTCCGGCCCACAGACTGGTGTGTGATGTCCCCACGCGTTGGAATTCAACGCTGCACATGTTGGTCAGGATATGTGAGCAGAAGAGGGCAGTTGTGGACTACCTGCATCACCAAAGCCGCCGGGAAATGGGTCAAACTCCACACATAACACCTGAGGAGTGGAGATGGATGTCGGACCTATGCACCGTCCTCCAAAACTTTGAGGACTCCACCAAGATGGTGAGCAGTGATGACGCCATTATTAGCGTCACCATACCACTACTCTGCCTTCTAAAACGGTCTCTGCTGAAAATAAAAGAGGATGCATTGCAGGCAGAGCGCGATGACTTAGAGCAAGAAACTGTAGTGGGTGAAAACACACAGCCCAGCCTCATGTCATCATAACGTGTAGTGGAGGACTATGACGAGGAGGAGGAGGAGGAGGATGAAGACATGGAGCAACTCTCAGGCCAAATTGGGGATATGACATGCACACCAGTCATACCCTCGATTCAGCGTGGCTGGCCAGAGGACAGGGGAGATGAGGAGGAGGAGGAGGAGGACAGCATGTTCAGTCATCGTGTTGGTCTGGATACTGATGTGATGGCTGTTAAGAGTCTGGCTCACATGGCTGACTTTATGGTAAGCTGCCTGTCTCGTGACTCTCGCGTTCAGAACATCTTGGCCGACAATCAGTACTGGTTGGCAACACTCTTAGACCCACGCTACAAGGAGAACTTTATGTCTCTCATTCCTGAGGCGGAGAGGTCAGCCAAAATGCTGCAGTTCCAGAGGGCCATAGTCACGGAAGTTGTGAAATCCTTCCCCTCACAAAACGCTAGCGGCATAGGTCAGGATTCGATGGACAACCAAGGCGTACGGCCGAGAGGGGCACAAGTCCAATCCGCCAGAGGCAGGGGAACTGTCTTTACGATGTGGGACAGTTTTCTCAGCCCCTAACGTACCACAGCCCCTGAGGTGCGGGGTAGTGCCACCAGAAATGCTAAGTTCGGGCAGATGCTGATGGAGTACCTTGCAGATCGAACAACTGTACTGCGAGATTCATCGGTGCCTTTCAATTATTGGGTCTCCAAGCTCGACACGTGGCATGAATTGGCTCTCTACGCCTTGGAAGTCCTGGCCTGCCCTGCCGCTAGCGTTTTATCAGAGCGTGTTTTCAGTGCAGCAGGTGGAATCATCACTGATAAACGCACCCGCCTGTCAACTGAAAATGCGGACAGGCTCACTCTGATCAAGATGAACAAGGGTTGGATTGGGCCAGACTTCACCACACCACCAGCAAATGACAACTGAATTTTATTTTGTTATTTGAATTTGACATGTACCTCCACTCACCCATGGGTACACACTTCCGTACTTTGGCTAATCGCTGGACTGCTACTCCTTCTCCTCATGTGACACCATGATGAGCGTTAGAATAGTTAGGCTCTTGTTTGAGGTATACCCGCAGTGGTAAATTTTTTAGCCCATTCTGTTAGAATGGGCATTACAACGACAGGAGACCCGCTCCTTTTCAATGGGAAAAATGTTTTTAGGTACTCCTACACGTCTCTATCCAGGGACAAAGAGGAGCCTCACAATTTTTGGCTGCCCTGACCAAAGGGCTCTACTACAATACACCCAGTTCTTCTTAACAGGCCCTCCTGCACGTCTCCATCCAGGGACAAAGAGGAGCCTCCCAATTTTTGGCTGCCCTGACCAAAGGGCTCTACTACAATACACCCAGTTCTTCTTAACAAGCCCTCCTGCACGTCTCCATCCAGGGACAAAGAGGAGCCTCCCAATTTTTGGCTGCCCTGACCAAAGGGCTCTACTACAATACACCCAGTTCTTCTTAACAGGCCCTCCTGCACGTCTCCATCCAGGGACAAAGAGGAGCCTCACAATTTTTGGCTGCCCTGACCAAAGGGCTCTACTACAATACACCCTGTTCTTCTTAACAGGCCCTCCTGCATGTCTCCATCAAGGGACAAAGAGGAGCCTCACAATTTTTGGCTGCCCTGACCAAAGTGCTATACTACAATACACCCACTTGAGGGTTACAGGCCCTACCACATGTCTGTATGCATGGGTGATTGTTGAACCTCCCAATTTTTGGCTGCCCTGACCAAAGGGCTCTACTACAATACACCCAGTTCTTCTTAACAGGCCCTCCTGCACGTCTCCATCCAGGGACAAAGAGGAGCCTCACAATTTTTGGCTGCCCTGACCTAAGGGCTATACTACAATACACCCACTTGAGGGTTACAGGCCCTACTACATGTCTGTATGCATGGGTGATTGTTGAACCTCCCAATTTTTGGCTGCCCTGACCAAAGGGCTCTACTACAATACACCCAGTTCTTCTTAACAGGCCCTCCTGCACGTCTCCATCCAGGGACAAAGAGGAGCCTCCAAATTTTTGGCTGCCCTGACCAAAGGGCTATACTACAATACACCCACTTGAGGGTTACAGGCCCTACTACATCTCTGTATGCATGGGTCATTGTTGAACCTCCCAATTTTTGGCTGCCCTGACCAAAGGGCTCTACTACAATACACCCAGTTCTTCTTAACAGGCCCTACTGCACGTCTCCATCCAGGGACAAAGAGGAGCCTCCCAATTTTTGGCTGCCCTGACCAAAGGGCTCTACTACAATACACCCTGTTCTTCTTAACAGGCCCTCCTGCATGTCTCCATCCAGGGACAAAGAGGAGCCTCACAATTTTTGGCTGCCCTGACCAAAGGGCTATACTACAATACACCCACTTGAGGGTTACAGGCCCTACTACATGTCTGTATGCATGGGTCATTGTTGAACCTCCCAATTTTTGGCTGCCCTGGCCAAAGGCCTAGGCTAAAATACACCCACTTGAGGGTTACAGGCCCTACTACATGTCTGAATGCATGGGTCATTGTTGAACCTCCCAATTTTTGGCTGCCCTGACCAAAGGGCTATACTACAATACACCCACTTGAGGTTTACAGGCCCTACTACATGTTTGTAAGCATGGGTCATTGTTGAACCTCCAAATTTTTGGCTGCCCTGACCAAAGGGCTATACTACAATACACCCACTTGAGGGTTACAGGCCCTACTACATGTCTGAATGCATGGGTCATTGTTGAACCTCCAAATTTTTGGCTGCCCTGACCAAAGGGCTATACTACAATACACCCACTTGAGGGTTACAGGCCCTACTACATGTCTGTATGCATGGGTCATTGTTGAACCTCCCAATTTTTGGCTGCCCTGACCAAAGGGCTCTACTACAATACACCCTTAGGTTCTACAGGCCCTCTACATCTCCAATGCCAGGGTACATGTATGAACCTCCCAATTTTTGGCTGCCCTGACCAAAGGGCTATACTACAATACACCCATTGATGTCTTACAGGCCTACTACTGTCGAAGCTGCATCCATGGTTAGAGACCTCCCAATTTTTGGCTGCCCTGACCAAAGGGCTATACTACAATACACCCACTGAGGTTACAGGCCCTCTACATCTCGTATGCATGGTCATTGTTGAACTCCCAATTTTTGGCTGCCCTGACCAAGGGTTACTACAATACACCAGTTCTTCTTAACAGGCCCTCCTCATTGTGACTCATCCACAAATTTTTGGCTGCCCTGACCAAAGGGCTATACTACAATACACCCTTGGTTTTAACAGGCCCTACTACATGTCTAAGACAATGGGCATGTTGAACCTCCAAATTTTTGGCTGCCCTGACCAAAGGGCTATACTACAATACACCCACTTGAGGGTTACAGGCCCTACTACATGTCGTATGCATGGGTCATTGTTGAACCTCCCAATTTTTGGCTGCCCTGACCAAAGGCTATACTAAATACACCCACTTGAGGTTTACAGGCCCTACTACATGTCTGTAAGCATGGGTCATTGTTGAACCTCCAAATTTTTGGCTGCCCTGACCAAAAGGGCTATACTACAATACACCCACTTGAGGGTTTACAGGCCCTACTACATGTCTGAATGCATGGGTCATTGTTGAACCTCCAAATTTTTGGCTGCCCTGACCAAAGGGCTATACTACAATACACCCACTTGAGGGTTACAGGCCCTACTACATGTCTGAATGCATGGGTCATTGTTGAACCTCCAAATTTTTGGCTGCCCTGACCAAAGGGCTATACTACAATACACCCACTTGAGGGTTACAGGCCCTACTACATGTCAGAATGCATGGGTCATTGTTGAACCTCCCAATTTTTGGCTGCCCTGACCAAAGGGCTATACTACAATACACCCACTTGAGGGTTACAGGCCCTACTACATGTCAGAATGCATGGGTCATTGTTGAACCTCCCAATTTTTGGCTGCCCTGCCAAAGGGCTATACTACAATACACCCACTTGAGGTTTACAGGCCCTAATACATGTCTGTAAGCATGGGTCATTGTTGAATCTCCCAATTTTTGGCTGCCCTGACCAAAGGGCTATACTACAATACACCCACTTGAGGTTTACAGGCCCTACTACATGTCTGTAAGCATGGGTCATTGTTGAACCTCCAAATTTTTGGCTGCCCTGACCAAAGGGCTATACTACAATACAATCACTTGAGGGTTACAGGCCCTACTACATGTCTGAATGCATGGGTCATTGTTGAACCTCCAAATTTTTGGCTGCCCTGACCAAAGGGCTATACTACAATACACCCACTTGAGGTTACAGGCCCTACTACATGTCAGAATGCATGGGTCATTGTTGAACCTCCCAATTTTTGGCTGCCCTGACCAAAGGGCTATACTACAATACACCCACTTGAGGTTTACAGGCCCTACTACATGTCTGTAAGCATGGGTCATTGTTGAACCTCCAAATTTTTGGGCTGCCCTGACCAAAGGGCTATACTACAATACACCCACTTGAGGGTTACAGGCCCTACTACATGTCAGAATGCATGGGTCATTGTTGAACCTCCCAATTTTTGGCTGCCCTGACCAAAGGGCTATACTACAATACACCCACTTGAGGGTTACAGGCCCTACTACATGTCTGAATGCATGGGTCATTGTTGAACCTCCAAATTTTTGGCTGCCCTGACCAAAGGGCTATACTACAATACACCCACTTGAGGGTTACAGGCCCTACTACATGTCAGAATGCATGGGTCATTGTTGAACCTCCCAATTTTTGGCTGCCCTGACCAAAGGGCTATACTACAATACACCCACTTGAGGGTTACAGGCCCTACTACATGTCAGAATGCATGGGTCATTGTTGAACCTCCCAATTTTTGGCTGCCCTGGCCAAAGGGATATACTACAATACACCCACTTGAGGTTTACAGGCCCTAATACATGTCTGTAAGCATGGGTCATTGTTGAATCTCCAAATTTTTGGCTGCCCTGACCAAAGGGCTATACTACAATACACCACTTGAGGTTACAGCCCTACTACATGTCTGTAAGCATGGGTCATTGTTGAACCTCCAAATTTTTGGCTGCCCTGACCAAAGGGCTATACTACAATACACCCACTTGAGGGTTACAGGCCCTACTACATGTCAGAATGCATGGGTCATTGTTGAACCTCCCAATTTTTGGCTGCCCTGACCAAAGGGCTATACTACAATACACCCACTTGAGGTTTACAGGCCCTACTACATGTCTGTAAGCATGGGTCATTGTTGAACCTCCAAATTTTTGGCTGCCCTGACCAAAGGGCTATACTACAATACACCACTTGAGGGTTACAGGCCCTACTACATGTCTGTATGCATGGGTGATTGTTGAACCTCCCAATTTTTGGCTGCCCTGACCAAAGGGCTCTACTACAATACACCCACTTGAGGGTTACAGGCCCTACTACATGTCTGAATGCATGGGTCATTGTTGAACCTCCCAATTTTTGGCTGCCCTGGCCAAAGGCCTAGGCTAAAATACACCCACTTGAGGGTTACAGGCCCTACTACATGTCTGAATGCATGGGTCATTGTTGAACCTCCCAATTTTTGGCTGCCCTGACCAAAGGGCTATACTACAATACACCCACTTCTTGTTTACAGGCCATCCTGCATGTCTGTATCCAGGGGCATTGGTGAACCTCCCAATTTTGGACTGCCCTGGCAAAGGAAGATACTACAATAGACCCAGTTCCTCAAAATGGGCACTTTATTTCTAGACAGGGCTTCATGTACGTCTCTTGTTAGGGTCATCGGAGTGTCGCACAATGTTTTCACGTAAAATCTTTCATGTAATCACAAAAAGTGACATACACCAGCTTTATCTCACTATTGGGTATGTGCCCTTAACATTTCTACCCCAAATATTCATTTTGGTGTAATTTTGGAAGGTTTTCTGGAGACTCCGTAAAATTGGCGTGAAACTCGGACAACATTGTTCACAGCTGTGACTTTTGAGTGAGAAATGCTTCCAGGGGTCTTCCCCATGGTGTTGCCATGTCATTTCAGCACTCTTCTGAGACTTTTGTGACATTTTTAGGGTTTTTCCATGCTGCCGGCAGTCATTTCATAAAAATACTCGTGTCTCCCATAGGATAACATTGGGCTCGTTACTCGGGCCGAGTACACGAGTATCTCGGGATGCTCGGCCCGAGCTTCGAGCACCCGAGCATTTTAGTACTCGCTCATCACTAATATTAATACATTAGTAGAAAGATACCGGGCACTTCACGATTATGCACTAGGCTACGCCACTCTCATGGCTATTATTGCAGGTAGCCTGGCGGTGCTGGCGTAATGAGAATCACAAATAGTAACGTCAGAAGAGGAGAAAAGTAGCCGCACTCACCGGAGCAGGTTTTTTCATTCTTTATTTGCAGAAACAATCCTTGCGATACAGCAGCATTGCAGGGAGGGGGTGCAGGGAGGTGGACGACGGTTCACCGTTTCGCGGGAGTATACCGCTTCTACGTGTCCTCTACCTACCTGGTAGAGGACCCGTAGAAGCGGTATACTCCCGCGAAACGGTGAACCGTCATCCACCTCCCTGCACCCCCTCCCTGCAATGCTGCTGTATCGCAAGGATTGTTTCTGCAAATAAAGAATGAAAAAACCTGCTCCGGTGAGTGCGGCTACTTTTCTCCTCTTCTGACGTCACTAATATTAATGTATAAATAAATTTTTGTTCTGATATGTAATATTAATGTATAAATATATGAGGGGGCATTACAGAAAACTTTCTAATGATCTCTTTACTCTTAGGCCTGAGACTGGGACAAGGGGGCATCCTCTACAGAGACGGGGACAAGGGGGCATCCTCTACAGAGACGGGGACAAGGGGGCGTCCTCTATGTCTGGAGGAAAGAAGGTTTAATCATAATCACAGATGCGGATTCTTTACTGTAAGAGCAGTGAGACTATGGAACTCTCTGCCACATGATGGTGTAATGAGTGAGTCAATACTAACATTTAAGAAGGGCCTGGATGCCTTTATTGAAAACTATAATATTACCAGTTATATATACTAGATTCTTTGATAGGGGGTTGATCCAGGGATCTAGTCTGATTGCCGTATCTGGAGTCAGGAAGGAATTTTTTCCCCCAATGTGGAGCTTAGTGTTGCCACATGGGTTTTTTTGCCTTCCTCTGGATCAACATGTTAGGCTATGGGGTGAACTAGATGGACTTATAGTCTTCCTTCAACCTTAAAAACTATGTTACTATGTTACTATGTAACTTTATTAGTACAATAGACCAAACAAGATTAAAAACATTTAAAACCATAGGGTGCCACTACAGAACACAAAGCTGAACATATGTACAGAATACAATGCTGACAAAATATGAGCAGGATATGACACAATATCGGTGATCACAACAGGTTTGATAAAATACAGGATTGAGTTGTAGGGAGAAGTACTTCCCCTGAAGAAGCTGCGCCCTGGCAGCGATACGCGTGGGGCCTGGGCGCTCTGCAGTCACCTCACTACATACATTGGACTGACACTTTGGACAATTCACGGACTGGTAATATGCACTTTATCTTCCACTATCAGTGGACACAGTGACCTACACTGTTTTGACTATATGTAAACAGCAGGGAGTACTCAATATACATGGGTGGTCCTTGTATCAAATATACGGTTAGTTGGCTGATGGTTAAGACCCTTGTTATCATCCATATGTGACCACCCCTAGGGACCACTGTGTTTGGGACTACTAAACGACTCCTAGCATTACTCAGTGGATGATTTGCGGATTCTTGGGTCAACTATGTGAAATGTTCTCTATAATTGTCTGCGCCTCTGCAGACTTCACTTGCATGAGATATTGGTATCTGTTCACTTATAAACATTGTTTATTCCAGCTGCTGAGGCCAGTATTTAATCATATTTAATACACCCAGCACTATCAATCATTCTGTGGCCCTATGATTTGTGCTTCATAATAGGTCCCTTGACATAGATGTGGTTACCCATAACACTGTCTACCCTATATTGGGCTAACAAGCGTATTTATGTGAAATATTGTGGTGAAGGAGCACTAGTAATTCTCGTACCTGCTCGCATCCCCCACCCTCGGGTCTCTCCCTACAACTCAATCCTGTATTTTGTCTAACCTGTTGTGATCACCGATATTGTTTTATATCCTGCTCATATTTTGCCAGCATTGTATTCTGTGCATATGTTCAGCGTTGTGTTCTGTAGTGGCATCCTATGGTTTTAAATGTTTTTAATCTTGTTTGGTCTATTGCACTAATAAAGTTATAATTCTCACTATTCTACTACTCGTGCGTGTTGCTCCCTCAATGTGCCATGTCTTCTGACCGCCATGCATATCTGTCCCCCTTGGCATGGTGAGCGACCCCTCCTTCCCTTGATATAATTCAGATCATTGTGGTGCACCCTGTTTTCTGTTAAAACTCATAGCCTAACTCATGACATTTCTGTTTTTTTTCAGTCAAGATGGGGTGCTGTCATGATTCCCACTCTGCCCTTGTTTGTTACGATTGTTGTGGGAGCTATCAGTCTGTACTGCAATCACCTGTGTTCACTTTTCCCTGATCAGGCCTCTCTTTAAGCAGGTTTACCCCCTGCATTCAGTGACAATTGTACACTTGCTTTTGCCTGTGTGAGTCTGATCTTCCTGTGCTCTGTGCCTGACTTAGTCTGACTTTATTCCCTTACCTGACTTTGACCATTTGCCTGTGACCTGACTACTCTTATTACCTGCCCCCTGTGTTATGTTTTGTCCTCCTGGTTTTCCTGACTTTGGCTTGTAAATTGAACTTCGTCTCTGATTGCTCCTTGCTGTTACTGTGCTAATTCCTGACCTGACCTTGGATCGTTATGACCTCCCTTTACTTCCAGTATTATTATATTTACTTTCTATTATTGTCTGTTTCTTCACCTGTAAGACTTAGCTATTTCTGTAGTAACTCCCGTCACCGGTGCAGAGTGAAAAAAAATTAACTTTTTTGAATTTACCAAATGGCTGCAATGAAACAAAAAGTGAAAAATGTAAAGGTCTGAATACTTTCTGTACCCAGTGTATATTTATTTATTCATTTACATAGCGCTGTTAATTGTATGCCGCCATACAACCCGCAGAGAGAACAGAGAGGGAGAGAACAGCCTGAAAGTACATATAGAAGGAGTGAGGGATCTCAGAGCGACAGCCTGGCTGCAAAGGGTTAAGTGTTCCCGGAGTTAACTGAACTGTGAATTGTGTTGAGAACTGTACCGTGACTTGTGTGACTCTGAAGAACTTGAAAGTAAACCCGGTGAACCCTGCTACAGTGTCCGTGTCTGATTCCAGGTATACAGAACTGTACATTATTCATATAACTGCAGATAATACTGTAATCTGCAGGGGAATAACATATAAATCCAGTATATCCGGCTCACTGGAGCAGTAGCTACAAATACAATGAAGTATAATCCTCCCTGTAGCTGATTACTTCCAGACATTGGGGCAGTGCGGATACAGTCACCATTCACTATACAGGGAGCGTGCCTGGCATTATGATTGACAGCCCACTCTGCACACACAGGCTGCACACACCCCAGAACAGCTGTCACTCCATGTGCGGGGTATGATTACGCGTATAATGAGCAGTGACTGTGACATCGCCCTGCACCACTCTGATGACTGGAAGCCAGTGGCTGCAGGGAGAATATCACTTCATCTTCTCTGTAGCTGCTGCTCCAGTAAGGCAGCCAGACATGATTTCAATGGTAATTTCAATGTGTGTTATACAGAATATTAGGTATGTAATGATCAGTATTTATCACTCCACATTTTATATTCGGGTTTACACATTGTCCTGTGTGATGAAATCTCTCCCTACATCTCATCATGTGGAGAAGATCATAGAAATGGAACAGTTTCCTGATGAACGTTCCCGGATCTCCAGAGTCGCCTCCTCCTGGCACCGTCTGGACAAACAATGGGAGAATCACAATATTTACTCAGAAATGAGGAGCTCCTTATTGGAGAAAATCCTCCTCCACCCACAGGGAGAAATCATTTATATGTTCAGGCTTCAGGGATTGAAGTTAGAATCTAAAAGAATCTCCAAGAGTTTCAGGTGAGCTGAGCTGCAGTGTCCAGCAGGGCGGTGATAACGGGTAAGTAGATGGGTTACATAATGTATGGATTAATTACTATTTACAACCGGACGTCTCTGTCTGAGCTACTATATTTCCATATAAGAGAGGAGGAGGACGGAGCGAGGAGAGGGACAGAGTGAGGAGAGGATGGGGATGGAGTGAGGACAGGGACGGAGTAAGGAGAGGCGCTGCAGCAGCCGGCGGACTCCCTGCACATAAAATTGAGTTGACCCTTTACTAAACCTGCACAGGTGCGGGGGGGAAGGGAATAAGGAGTCTGTATTAGGGGATATTCGCACGGAGCAGACTGGGGGAGAGGATTCAGCCCCATATGTGTGAATGGGGAGGATTCTGCAGCGGCGCCTGGATTTCTGCAAACCCCGATCAGAGGAATCAGAAATGTCTGCAGGAAATCTGCTCCATGTAAATAAGAACATAAGAGAGCGGTGGGGAGAAGGGCGATTATACCAAGGGACACATACTGCCCCCTGCTGTGTGCACTGAGAGCTCGTCCTCCTCGGCACCTCTTGTCTATATGACGGCTCCTCATATACATTAGATGGAGGCTCTCCAGGTCTAGGAGGCAGTGGCGTAGCTAGCCTGCTCTGGGCCCGGGGGCGAGATCTTCACCCAGGGCCCCCATGTGAAGAGCGGGGGGGGGGGTGCTGTCAGAGAATTCTCGTGCCACCCCAAGTGGCGTAGCAAGTGTTTGTGGAAAAATTTGCCGCAGCTGCCGCCCCTAAGAGTTGGGCCAAATGGCCACTCTCCTCCTGAACTCTCCATCCTTCTGCACTCCCCATCCTCCATCTTCCTGCACTCCCCATCCTCCTGCACTTCCCATCCTCCAGCACCCTCCATCCTTCAGCACTCTCCATCCTTCAGCACTCTCCATCCTCCTGCACCCTCCATCCTCCTGCACCCTCCATCCTCCTGCACCCTCCATCCTCCTGCACTCACCATCCTCCTGCGCTCCCCAACCACCTGCGCGCTCCATCCTTCTGTGTGCTCCATCCTCCTGCGCTCTTCATCCTCTTGCGCTCTCTGTCCTCCTGCGCTCTCTATCCTCCATCCTCCTGCACGCTGCATCCTTCTGCGCTCTCCATCCTCCTGCACTCCCCATCCACCATCCTGCAGCACCCTCCATCCTCCTGCACGCTCCATCCACCTGCGCTCTCCATCCTCCATCCTCTCTTGCATTCCCTGTCCTCCGTCCTCCTGCACTCCCCATCCTCCTGCAGTCCCCATTCTTCTGCGCTCTCCATCCTCCTGCACTCTCTATCCTCCTGCGCTCTCTATCCTCCATCCTCCTGCGCTCTCCATCCTCCAGCGCTCTCCATCCTCCTGCACTCTCCATCCTCTATTCCCTGCAGTTTCCATCCTCTATCCCATGCAGATTCCATCCTCTGTCCCCTGCAGATCCCATCTTCTGTCCCCTGCAGATCCCATCCTCTGTCCCTTGCAGATCCCATCCTCTGTCCCCCTGCAGATCCCATCCTCTGTCCCCCTGCAGATCCAATCCTCTGTCCCCCTGCAGATCCCATCCTCTATCCCCTGCAGATCCCATCCTCTGTCCCCCTGCAGATCCCATCCTCTGTCCCCCTGCAGAACCCATCCTCTGTCCCCCTGCAGATCCCATCCTCTGTCCCCTGCAGATCCCATCCTCTGTCCCCTGCAGATCCCATCCTCTGTCCCCCTGCAGATCCCATCCTCTGTCCCCCTGCAGATCCCATCCTCTGTCCCCCTGCAGATCCCATCCTCTGTCCCTCTGCAGATCCCATCCTCCAGCCTCCCTGTATCCTTCATCACCCTTGCACAGCCTGACACCCTCAGCACCCCTCTCTCACACACCTCTTGTTAAAGGTGCGGGGGGGGGACCGTTGCAGACTCACCGCGGCCACCGTGTGCGTCTGCTGTAAGGAGGAGGTGAGGAGGGGCGGGCAGAGCTGCAAGACAGGAAGTCCCGCCCTCCCTCCTCTCCGGCCGGCTGGCAGCACGGGGCACGGGGGCCCCCCAGGGGGCGCGGGGCCCCCCCGACATCAGGGGCCCATTGTCCGCGGGGCCCCCCCAGGGGGCGGACAATGGGCCCCTGATGTCGGGGGGGCCCGGGGCGCTCGCCCCCCCTGCCCCCCCGCTAGCTACGCTACTGCTAGGAGGTCACAGCAGATACAGATGGAGCAGACGGGAAGAGCCGAGCTCAGGATCCTGTGACTTTCTATGATTCTCCTTACAGATCTCCTTCTCCTGGATCTTCTCCTCGGTCTCCTGTGCACAATGATCACCTGTCTGCTGCTCCTCCTTAGTCTCGGTAAGTCCTGATATTATCTGGAGACATTTACACCCTGCACAGATGTAATACTCTGTTTCCCCGAAAATATGACACCGTCTTATATTAATTTTTGCTCCCACAGATGAGCCAGGTCTTATATTTTCATAAAGAAGAATTCACATTTATTGTTGATCAATAAAAATTAACATTTATCATCACACTGCAGCCCCAATTATGGTATCCAGATCATCTCCTTGCAGCCCCCATTACAGTATCCTCATCATCCCCCAATACAGGTATCAGCATCAAAATACACACATGCACAGAGACACACACACACACACAGGGACAATTCTCATCGATTTGCCATTTTCTGCTCCCTGCCCCCCACCATTGTCCCGGTGCCCACCAATCCATATATTCCGGTGTCGCTCCATCCTTGTTCCTCAGAAGCTGTATGTGTATGGTACCCTATCACAGGCTGTCGCCGGGTGGCCAATTACAGGCTACCAGCTGATGTCATTAACCGATGATAGCTGAAAGATTATGATTGGCCTCAGTTACTGGACTGGGATAGGCTGCCCGGTAACAGTCTGTGATTGGCCAACCAGCGATAGTCTGTAATGGGCCATCCAACAGCAGCCTGTGTTTGGGCACCATACACATATATCTTCTGAGGGACAATGATAAGAGCAGCGCCGGAATATATGGATTGGCGGGCACCGGGACAATGGTGGGCACCAGCACAATGGTGGGGGGCTGGAGAATGACTCAGAGCTGCATGCCCCGATCTTCTGATCGGCGAGCATGTAGTCCTTCAATACACCGGTGTGCCTTTGTGGCACCCCTGCGACCAGGGTGGCCACACAGGGAACTGCAGCCAGGCAGAAAGATAGACAGTTTGTGCACCAAACATTTTCACAGCACACACACACCCAGTAGAGGCAGCACCCAACCCAAAGCCCGGGACTCTAGGCGGGAAAGGGGTGGTGGGGTTTAGAGGAAAGTGAGTGGGAAGGAAGGAAGGTCAGGTGACAGATAGTACAAATAGAGGAAAAGAGGAGGAAGGAGTTAGTAGGCCGGAGTAGGCTGAGAGGTAAAGAACAGACAGAAGGTGACACATCCCGGTGGGATTGGGCTCCTTGGAGACGCAGAATCCACAGAGTCACAGAAACCATGGAGAGAAAGCTCGTCCATAGCCGGCATCCCAGGGGAGTGTGAGGACAGAGTGTGGAGCCCCAGGCGGGACTAGGGTACTCGGTGCCGGACCAGACGGTACTGGGGATGTCACGGGTGGCTTGGTCCGGACCGTGTCCCTGGGCCCTCACAATAAAAGGGGGGATTATTTACAAGGGGATTGTCACGGGTGACGCCACCCACTTGGTGCGGCCAGTGATGGGGCCGCCGCTGCTGCAGAACCTCCAGGGGTGATGGAATGGCAGCGGGGATGGTATAGTTCCAGCGGGGAGAACTGTATCACCCGGGGCAGTAAGGGTGAAAGTCTATTGGGGTTATAGATGGTGGAGAAGGGTTGGAGGACACACACTCACGTTTGGTAGACACTGCAATTCCCTTCTTGTCCTGATGCTGCAGAGCTGATAGGCTGGATCTGTAGGGAGGAAATTTCTCTGTGCTAAATCTGGAGCAAAGGTCGCATTCAATACACAGACTCCAAAGCTGTTTTCCAAGGCTTTACTGCTGATATTATTGCAGATTATAGTCCACGGAGTCTGTAATGGGGCTGAGTCCTCTCCCCACACCCTGTCCGGGTCGTCGGCTTCCTTGTGCTGCGTTGTGTGTGTGTCCTGAGCTGCTGCTTCTAGCTAAGCTGCTGGGATTCCTCACGTCTCTCTGTATGCTGCTGGTACCACTTGGCTAGGCAACTTGAGTCCTCTATGCTGTGCTGACCCCTCCGTGTTGCTTCGCTCTGGTACTAGGGGGCATCTAGAGATCCCACTGTTCCTGGATTCACTGTGCTGTGGGTGCCAGACACAGTACCGGATCCGGTGTCCGTCTCTGTGCGTACTTCTGGGGCAAGTGATGGTGTCACTCTAGCTCCCAGATGTGTTCCTCTGTCTTTCGTTCTCCTGTTCCTCTGACCCTTGCTAGGTCTGCACTGAGCTAACTCTGCTCTGTCCTCTTCACAGCACTACACCGTGCTGTACGGTCTCCTGAGCTGTTCTCTGCTGTTCTGAGCTCCTTCCTCATGGACAAGAGTATATAAGGAAGCAGGTGGTGCTCCCCCTATTGCCCAGAGGTGGTAGTGTTTGTCAGTGTGTAGTGGGGGAGAGAACCCATGTGATGTTATTGTGGCACATTAACCCATGGGGTGCCACATTCCCCCTTAGTTAAATACAGTACTCCGGGACTGTAGAAAAACAAGTAAACAACAATTAAACACAATTAATATTGACATAAACTTAAAAATGAAAGTACAAAAATCACTAAAATGTGAAAAAAGAGTTCGAAAGTCAAAAAGCAGTCTTTCCGGAGGTTTAGTCTATTGCCTCCGGGCTGATGAATATATACAAGAGAGTTCTTACCACAACCAGTCCGTGGTATATATGGTCCATAAGTAAATAAGAAAAGTTCAAAGTTCATACAGGATAGTCTCTGTAGGTACTGGGCTTTTTAACGTTGCAATAACTATACACATTTGTCCACGGGCGTTTCTGCTTAGGAGGCCTGAATTCGCTACACCACCCCCAGGCACTTTCTTTCCCTAACTTAATGTACATGGGGGTCAATCCAGTTCCTCCACCCTCTTGGACACAGTCTACTGGACTCAATTTACGTTTACTTTACATTTAAACAAACATATTTACATTACATATTTAATTCTGCATTTTACTCTTTGTACTTAGCTGGTATCTGACCTTGCGTACTACGCTCTGATCTGCGCAATGTTGGTGGAGTTAGTCTGAAAGTGTGAGTAGACGTGTACCTATTTGGGGTGCTTGGTGTTATGGCAGATGGAGGTCTGACTGCAGGACTGGCAAGTTCGCTGGGACCAGGAATTTGTTCTTCCTCTTCAGATTCTACTTCCAGTTATTCAAGTCTTGGGACTTCTTCAGGTAACACAGGTTCTGGTAACACAGGTTCTGGTCTTGGGTCCACCATTGAAGGGAATGCAATCATTGGTACGACAACTGCTCCATGGTAATTTGACCATGTTTTAGGAAAATCTCCTAGTACCGTGTGGAATACTTCTTCTTCTTTTTCTTGGATAGGTTGGTTGGTTCTATGACTTCAGGTATCTTCAGGGTTTCAGGACACAATTTAAGTTGATCACGAGATACGACTTGTGAAGTTCTTCCTTCATCTTTGCTTATCACATAGGTTTTAACATTGTCTAGGTTAGATGGTAAGACTGTGTATGGGACTGCTTCCCACTGATTGTCCAGTTTGTTTGTACGTCTCTTTCTCTTGAGAACTTGATCACCTTCTTGTAATGGCATTGCTTGAGCATGTTTGTTAAAGGTCTTCTCTTGTCTTGCTCTTGCTTGTTGTAGGTTTCTCTCTACACATTCTTGCACTTGGTGATACTGTTTCTGACGTTTGGTATCCCAATCTGTTTCTTCTACTTCTGTATCTGGTTTTTCAATTCCCATTTCTAGATCAATTGGTAATTTACCGGGTCTTGCACGCATAAGGTAGGCTGGAGTGCAGTTTGTAGAACTCACGGGGACATGGTTGTATAAGTCTACCAAATCAGGTAATTTATCTGGCCACTGGTTTCTTTCTGACTCTGGTAAGGTCTTTAACAGTTCGATTACGATATGATTCATTTTCTCGCATAGACCATTTGCTTGGGGATGATACGTTGTGCGAATCTTCTTGCAACCGTACATATTGCAGAATTCCTTGAATAGTTCTGATTCAAAAGCTGGACCTTGGTCTGCAAGGACTTGTTCTGGGTAACCATGTGGTCTACAGAAATGCGTCTGGAATGCTTTTGCTGCCGTCTTCGCTGTCAAGTCTTTGACTGGTACCACCACTAAGAAGCGTGAGTAATGGTCCACAATGGTTAAGGCATAGACATAGCCTGACCGGCTTGGTGACAACTTGACGTGATCTAATGCGACTAGCTCAAGTGGTTGCTTGGTTATTATTGGTTGAAGCGGAGCTTTCTGTAGATCTTTCCTTCTGAGGTTGCATGCGGCACATCTTCTGCACCATAGTTCAATGGATTTTCTCATGCCAGCCCAATAAAATCTGTCTCTCAGGATTGCTTCTAACTTCTTCCATCCGAAATGACCTGCGTTGTCATGGTAAGCTTCTAAGACCATTGGAGTGGCTCGCTTGGGCACGATAATCTGCCAGACCAGTTCATGCGTCTTGGGATTGGTATGCGTTCTACAGAGCTTCCCTTGATGCAGGAACAACTTGCCTCTCTCCTTCCATAGCTGTATAGCTTCAGCTGGGGCATTCTGATCAGGGTTTGCATGTTGTTGCGTAAGCAGTTCTTTCACTAGCTTCACGGCTGGATCAGTATCTTGAGCTTCGGCCCATTCGTAGTGTCTTAACGGATTAAGATTTATTTCCTGTTTTCTTTGGTAGGCGCCGGGCTGATAATCTTGTACCTTTGAACGATGAAAGGCCGGTAGTTCAATCTCTTCCAACTCTTCCGGTTCCTCTTCCACGTCTTTCAGGTGCGGCATCCGGGATAAGGCATCTGCGTTCCCATTCATGCGGCCTGCCGATATTTGATGACAAAGTTGTAGTTAGATAGCCGGGCTATCCATCGCTGCTCCAGAGCTCCTAATTTTGCTGTGTCCAGGTGAGTCAACGGGTTGTTATCCGTGTAGATGGTGAATTCTGCACCTGCCAAGTAATGTTTAAAGCGTTCGGTTACAGCCCAGACTACTGCCAGTAGCTCTAACTTGAAGGAGCTGTAGTTCTCGGGATTTCGTTCTGTAGGCCGGAGTTTCCTGCTTGCAAAGGCAATAACTCTTTCTTTGCCTCCTTGCTTCTGCGACAATACTGCTCCCAATCCCACGTTGCTGGCATCCGTGTAAAGAATGAACGGTTGATGGTAATCAGGGTATGCCAGGATCTCTTCTCCCGTCAGTGCACTTTTCAGCTTGTTGAAGGAATCTTCCCTTTCTTCATCCCACCATGTCAGGGAATTACAGTTTGAAGTCTTCTTTGATCGTCCTACCAGAATGTCTTGCAGGGGAGCCGCTAGCTTCGTGAATCCTCGGATAAATCTTCTATAATAGCCTACCAGGCCCAGGAATTGCCTCACTTCTTTTACGTTCGTAGGTCTTGGCCAATCCCTTATCGCTGTGACTTTATCAGGATCCGGTGCTACTCCCTCTGAACTCACGACATGTCCCAGGTACTGCACCTTTGGCTTGAGAAGGTGACACTTGGATGGCTTGATTTTCATGCCATATTTCGATAAAGCTTCGAACACTTCTGCCAGGTCTTGTAGATGTTGCTCGTACGTCTTCGAGTATACTATGACGTCATCTAGGTACAGGAGGACAGTCTCAAAGTTCTTGTGCCCTAGGCAGCCCTCCATAAGACGTTGGAAGGTCCCGGGTGCGTTGCAGAGTCCGAACGGCATACAATTGAACTCGCAGAGGCCCATCGGCGTAGTATACGCTGTCTTCTCCTTGTCAGCCTCGGCCACAGGAACCTGCCAGTACCCACTAGTCAGATCAAGGGTGGAAAAGTAGTTAGCAGATTTTAATGCAGCTAATGACTCCTCAATCCTAGGTAATGGGTATGCGTCCTTATGTGTAATGCGGTTAATCTGCCGGTAATCTACGCACATTCTCATGGTCCCATCCTTTTTTTTGACTAACACTAGAGGTGCTGCCCAGGGGCTACAACTGTCTCTTATTACCCCTGCAGATTTCATTTCTCTGAGCATGTCTTTGGTGGTTTGGTAGTGAGCTGGTGGTAAGGGTCTATACCTCTCTTTTATAGGTTGATGGTTACCTGTGGGTATAGTGTGCTCTACCCCTTTGATCTGCCCAAAGTCTAACGGGTGTTTGCTGAATATCTGCTCATATTCTTTCACTACCCGGTATACTCCATGCTTGTGACGGGGAGGTGTAGAACTGGTACCTACATGCAACTTTTGGCACCAATCCTCCAGCTTCTCCTCTGAGCCATTGTCATCCGCCTGGCATGACGGGTTCAAGGGCTCAGCGACGGTGATGTTGTTGTTATCAACCGTGTACAACTTAGCCATGGTAGCATACTTTGGTAATGTGACCTCATCTTCTCCGCAGTTCAACAGGCGTAATGGCACTCTTCCCCTGTGTACGTCAACCACCCCTCTAGCAGTGAGTATGGTCGGTCTACTGTCTGAGTACACGGGTTCTACCAGGGCCTGATAGTCTTGCCCTTTAATGCCTATTGCGGCTCTGCACCACACCAACATTTCAGTTTTGGGAGGAATTACGATGGGTATTGGGTCACTTACTCTTACACTGCCGATCTCACCTCCGGAGATTTCTACCTGCTGCTTCAACATCAGGGCTTTGATCTCTTTGTGCAGAAGCCTCTGTTGTCCTGTTCCGGCAGTCTCGGCGATTTGCTGCAAAACACTTAACACTTCGGAAAAACATTTCTCAATGACATTCATTCCCACCACCATCACGGGTTCACGGCCTCGCCGGTCGACATCTACGATTATAATACCCTGTTTCTGCAATTCTACCTTCCCAACCTGAATATTCATCTATCTAAACCCAACCTTTGGTATTATCAATCCATTACCAGCCCATATATCAAAATTAAAGTCATCTGGTGCATTAGTAATGTCTGAATCAGCCCAGTACCTTTTATATAGAACATGTGGGATAGATGTTATTTGGGATCCGGTATCCAGCAAGGCACTAAAGGGGATGCCATTCAACACAATAGGGATCACCGGCTTTCCTCCCACGAATTTGTCATACCAGGCTGAGGGGCCTTGATCGTTCATTCCTGGGGAGCGGCCCGCCTGCCCAGGGAATCGTCGTTTAAAGGACACTCACGAGCAAGATGGCCTGATTTCTGGCAACGGCGGCAAATGGGCTGTCCATCTGGTTGGTAGCGATCGCTGGGTCGTCCTCTAGCTGCTGGGTATCTTCTGGGCCTCATCCACGGAACATCCTCTCTGCTGGTCGCCAACTCGATCTTGGGTGCAGGTTTTGACTCTCGCAGTTCCTTGATGACCTTGGCCATGGAGATCACGGTGTCTGTCAGGGCATCTAACTTTTGGTTGATGGCTGCATTTGAGATATATTCCCCAGCCTCAGCAGCAGTCGTTGACATAGCAGCTGTCGCTGGCGCTGCCGCCTGTTGAGGTGCTGCTGCAGTGTCAAGCACAGATGTTAATTCTCTTGGCTCTTCCAGCTGCTGCAGACGGATAGCTCTATCCTTCAGCTCAGTAAATGTCATGTCAGGGTTCTGCAGCAGTACCATGCTTAACTGTCCTGGGAAGGGGAATGGAGCCCTCAATAATTGGTCAAATAGCATTTTATCAGCTCCCGGGGCTAAAGCAGGTTCTGCCAGCTTAAGGGCTTTGAGTGCTTCCTGCAGGTTCAAGGCAAAGTCTCTGGCACTCTGTTTAGGTTTCTGGTGGCATGCAAAGAACCTCATCTTAGCCCGGGTATCAACAGCAGATTCAAAAGTTGCTTTTCGTCTGGCTGCTAGATGCTCTACAGTGTCCTTATCTGTGTCCAGCCAGGACGCCACCTCACGCCGTGCATTGCCCGTTAACTGTCCCATTATCATTCCTACACGCTGGGCTTCAGTGAGGGAATACATCACATAATACTCTTTAATCTTTTGCATAAAGTCAGTTAAAGTATTAGGCTCACCGGAGTATTGGGGCAGCCACATTGCCCCTGGAGTATACGGCATCAGGAATGGCATTATGGATGCTGTTCCTTGCGCCGCTGCACCGCCGGGTACTATCGCTGGGTCTGGCGCTGCAGCTCCAACGGCTGCTCCGTCGCCGCCTTGTGCATCGGCCTGCGACATCTTGGGCCCCCTTAGTTAATATGCGCCCTCCGTCTTCCGCTTCTGTCCGGATGTCTCTGGGAGGTTCCGGGGCGCAGCAGGGATCTCCTTCCCCGCCGGATGTCGTCAGCACCAAGGGAGGAGGCTGGGTTCGCGCCAATGCAAGGTACCGCCCCCTTTCTTTCCCGCGCGCCGCGCGCTCCAAAATGGCAGATTTTCAAAAATACAGTTCAGATGGCGCACAGGGTCCAATTCTTTTGGACCGGGTAGATCCTGTTCGTGACGCCAGGTTGTGGAGCCCCAGGCGGGACTAGGGTACTCGGTGCCGGACCGGACGGTACTGGGGATGTCACGGGTGGCTTGGTCCGGACCGTGTTCCTGGGCCCTCACAATAAAAGGGGGGATTATTTACAAGGGGATTGTCACGGGTGACGCCACCCACTTGGTGCGGCCAGTGATGGGGCCGCCGCTGCTGCAGAACCTCCAGGGGTGATGGAATGGCAGCGGGGATGGTATAGTTCCAGCGGGGAGAACTGTATCCCCCGGGGCAGTAAGGGTGAAAGTCTATTGGGGTTATAGATGGTGGAGAAGGGTTGGAGGACACACACTCACGTTTGGTAGACACTGCAATTCTCTTCTTCTCCTGATGCTGCAGAGCTGACAGGCTGGATCTGTAGGGAGGAATTGTCTCTGTGCTGAATCTGGAGCAAAGGTCGCATTCAATACACAGACTCCAAAGCTGTTTTCCAAGGCTTTACTGCTGATATTATTGCAGATTATAGTCCACGGAGTCTGTAATGGGGCTGAGTCCTCTCCCCACACCCTGTCCGGGTCGTCGGCTTCCTTGTGCTGCGTTGTGTGTGTGTCCTGAGCTGCTGCTTCTAGCTAAGCTGCTGGGATTCCTCACGTCTCTCTGTATGCTGCTGGTACCACTTGGCTAGGCAACTTGAGTCCTCTATGCTGTGCTGACCCCTCCGTGTTGCTTCACTGGTACTAGGGGGCATCTAGAGATCCCACTGTTCCTGGATTCACTGTGCTGTGGGTGCCAGACACAGTACCGGATCCGGTGTCCGTCTCTGTGCGCTCTTCTGGGGCAAGTGATGGTGTCACTCTAGCTCCCAGATGTGTTCCTCTGTCTTTCGTTCTCCTGTTCCTCTGACCCTTGCTAGGTCTGCACTGAGCTAACTCTGCTCTGTCCTCTTCACAGCACTACACCGTGCTGTACGGTCTCCTGAGCTGTTCTCTGCTGTTCTGAGCTCCTTCCTCATGGACAAGAGTATATAAGGAAGCAGGTGGTGCTCCCCCTATTGCCCAGAGGTGGTAGTGTTTGTCAGTGTGTAGTGGGGGAGAGAACCCATGTGATGTTATTGTGGCACATTAACCCATGGGGTGCCACAAGAGACCGGACTGGTATCACCGGGTCCGAGGAACACGGCAACACCGACCAACTACCAGAGGTTTGGTTTTCCCTGATTGTGCTGGAATCACGCAGGTTAGAAGGAGCCTGGTAATCCCTTGGAAGACAGGGTTACTGCAGACTAGGCTAATACCAGAGTGTCAGCTCTGAGGGGGACTGAAGTAATATACCGGCTCCCCAGACAAACCGGCGAGAAACACAGATTCCAGGTCCGTGTTACCACTACAGGGTTGAAGGCATAGCAGCAACCACGAGGACCCAAAAGCGGCCGAGCTGCCGCCATACAACCTGCAGAGAGAACAGAGAGGGAGAGAATAGCGTGAAAGGACATTTAGAAGGAGTGAGGAGTCTCAGAGCGACAGCCTGGCTGCAGAGGGTTAAGTGTTCCCGGAGTTAACTGAACTGTGAACTGTTGAGAACTGTACAGTGACTTGTGTGACCTTGAAGTACTTGAAAGTAAACCCGGTGAACCCTGCTACAGTTTCCGTGTCTGATTCCAGGTATTCTGAACTGTGCATTACAATCCTTTACCCTGCCAGGAGCAGCCCGACCCCTGGCGGGCTTATCCATCCAGCTGCAACCCATCCATCCCTCCATACTACTGGCAGAGCTGCACTGCAGCGGTGGTCCCATCACTGACCACAACCTGTGGGTAGCGTCACGACAGACTAATCCCTGTAAATACCCCTTTACTAGTGAGAACCCGGGACACGGTCCGGACCAGGATCTCCGTGACATCCCCAGCAGTACCCCGGTCCGGTACCGAGTACCCTGTCCCAGTGGGCTCCACATCTTATCTTCAGCAAGGCAGCAAACCCCTCACTAGTAGGTTTTATTTTTTGCGGGGCATCCTATTTTCGGTGAAACACAGTACTCTGCAGAGGCCACAAGTGACAGATATATCAGAGGAGCAGGGACACACCTGGCTCCAAGGCTCAGCCCCAAACCTTTACACCCCACACAAGATCACACAACACCGTGATCACTGTATTATCTTCTAGGGTTGGTGGAAGGAGTCATATACGAGACCAAAAATTTCAGGGACATGATCAAGGAAACAACGAGCAACGAGATAAGAAAGGCTCTACCTCTTGGCTGTTACTGTGCAGATACTACAGATAAGCAGTTACTGCAGAAATTGAACAGGTAAGTGACTTTATATACAGTAATAGATGTCACCTGCAGTCCTATGTAACATTATGGTACATTTACACGCGGCAACATTTCTAGGTTTTCCACAGGTAACTTACTGGCTGCAGTGAAATCATGGAGACATTATTCCATTTGTACACAGCAACAAGATAGAACCTTGTCTCCATGATTTCACTGCAACCAGTAAGTTACCTGTGGAAAACCTAGAAATGTTGCCGCGTGTAAATGTATCATTACAGATAACACAGTGATATCTCTGAGTACAGATAATGTAGTAAATGTCACCTGCAGTCCTATGTAACACCACAGATAACACAGTAATATCTCTGAGTACAGATAATGTAGTAGATGACACCTGCAGTCCTATGTAACACCACAGATTACACAGTGATATCTCCGAGTACAGATAATGTAGTAGATGTCACCTGCAGTCCTATGAAACACCACAGATAACACAGTGATATCTCTGAGTACAGATAATGTAGTAGATGTCACCTGCAGTCCTATGTAACTTCACAGATAACAGTGATATCTCTCTATACAGATAATGTAGTAGATGTCACCTGCAGTCCTATGTAACATCACAGATTACACAATGATATCTCTGAGTACAGATAATGTAGTAGATGTCACCTGCAGTCCTATGTAACACCACAGATAACAAAGTGATATCTCTGAGTACAGATAATGTAGTAGATGTCACCTGCAGTCCTATGTAACACCACAGATAACACAGTGATATCTCTGAGTACAGATAATGTAGTAGAGGTCACCTGCAGTCCTATGTAACACCACATATAACACAGTGATATCTCTGAGTACAGATAATGTAGTAGATGTCACCTGCAGTCCTATGTAACACCACAGATAACACAGTGATATCTCTGAGTACAGATAATGTAGTAGATGTCACCTGCAGTCCTATGTAACACCACAGATAACACAGTACAAATAACATCTGAATCCTACAATAATCATCTGTCCATTATGAGCCGCAGAATAATAGAAATCTACAGATCGGAGTCCAGCTCCCCTGAGGTTTCTCCTGACAATCCCCATGGAGCTCAGCACCAGGTCCTGCCATGAGCTAAGGAAATCCAATAAATATAAAGAACCTCCGGCTCTTCTATGTGAAGGATTTTTTCTGTAAGGTTTTATAGTGTAAAACATAGATAATGTGCAGGATTTGTGTGATGACGTCAACGCGTTTCATATGGAAACATCCTTATTCCTGACAGTGAACAAATAAAGAGCAAAGTCTGATAAAGGCTGATACAATACAAACATGTGGCACCCCAGAGTCCGGATGCCACAATGTCATTATTAGGGATGAGCGAGTATGCTTGTCACTACTCGGTACTCACACGAATATCTCGGTACTCGGGCTACTCGGCGAGAACCGAGTAATCTCGCGATACTCTTGCTATGCTCGGGGTCCACCTCCCTGCATGTTGGCGCTCTTTATAGAGCCAGACCGCATGCAGGGATTGGCTGACAGGCACTGTAATGCCACAGCCATGTTGGTTGTGGCATTACAGTGATTGGCTGGCCGCACAGCGTCTTTATAAGACCTGACCGCGCTGTGCTCGTCACTCTGCTCCACAGACAGGCAGTGTAGGGAGAGCTGCTTCTGATTGAGGGACAGATTTGTGGCCTTTCAGCTAGTGTAGGCGCAGGGCTGACAATCTAATTACCACAACAGTCCTTCTGAGGACTAATAGAGCTGTATACAGGCAGGCAGGGAGGCAGGGTATATAGCAAACTTCGTTGTGCCAGTATACCAGTCTGCATCACATCTGGGGCTGGTGGACAGGCTCATCCATCCCAAAACAGTGCTTTTAGGGATTAATTTAGCTCTCTATAGGCAGGAGTGGGTTGTAGCGGAAATTAGGATACGCCAAAGACTCGCTATTCTCTTCAGCGTTTGTGTCTGACCGGTATAGCTGCTGAGATTTAATCTCTAATCTCAGTGTCCAGCTAAAAACCAACTCTTGTCTGCATTAATTTACCATTTTTGCGCGGCCGGAGTGGCTTGTAGCTCTAAGTAGTATACGCCAAAAGACTCGCTATTCTTGTCAGCGTTTGTGTCTGACCGTTCCAGCTGCCGGGATTAAACTGCTCTAATCTGTAATCTCAGTGTGCAGCTAAAAACCATCTTTTGGACGCCTTCATTTAGCTGTATACAGGCAGCACAACACTGAAAATGCGCAAGGATGATGGCAAGGGACAAGGAACTGGACGTGATGGTGGTGCAGGCAGAGGCCGAGGCCATGTGTAACCTCGAATTGCGCCTCGACAAAAGCCCACATCATCTCGCTCGACCTTCCTGTCCGAATTTCTAGGTGAACGCAGCAGTACACCACTATTAAACCAAGACCAGTGTCAACAGGTTGTTAGTTGGATAGCGGATAAAGCTTCCAGTCAGTTTGGCACCACCACAAATACCCTGTCTTCCACAAGGTCAAGTGTGAGTAGCCGTCAGACTGGACCGCACATTCCACACCCTGATCCTCCTTCCTCCCAGCATGCCGAGTGCCCGGCCCCGGACATAACTGATCCCACACTTGGACACTCTGAAGAGCTGTTCACTTATCCATTCGTAGATTCTGGCCTCTCGCCAGCTCCAGTTGAAGTGGGTCATGAGGAGATCGTATTTACCGATGCCCAAATATTTGAGCAGCCACGGTCTCACGAAGGCAACGGTGGGAATGTGTCTCAACAAGAGGTAGACGATGATGAGACACAATTGCCAGAAAGTCAAGAGGAGAACCAGGGTGCGGAAGTAGAAGACGACGTGGTGGATGATCCAGTAGCTGACCCAACCTGGCAGGAGGACATGCAGAGCGAGGACAGCAGTGCACAGGGGGAGTTAGGCGTAGCATCACAACAGGCCGGAAGAAGCAGGGTAGTGTCCGCAGGCAGAAGGCAGGCAACCGTTCCCCGGAACAATAACACGACTCAAGGTGCCTGTGCAAATGTTCGGTCTTCATGAGTCAGGCTGTTTTTTAAGGTGTCTGCAGATAATTCGAAAAAGGCCATTTGCAACACCTGCCATGCCAGCATCAGCAGGGGCAGCAAAACTAGCAGCCTGACCACCACCAGCATGATCAGGCACATGGCAGCAAAGCACCCGACTTTGTGGGATGTACAGCAGAGTACAGGAGCATTGTCTGTGGGTGACACTGCTGCGTCTTCTACTGTTGTGCGTCCAAGCCAATCCCCTGTCCATACTGCAGGCGAAGATGCCTCCTGTCCTTCACCTGTAGTTGCACAAGCAGAAGTAGCACCATCATCAGCCACATCCTTGTCCCAGCGCAGCATTCAGTTATCCATACCCCAATCTTTGGAACGCAGGCGCAAATACGCTGCCAACGCCCCACATGCCACAGTTCTAAATACACACATTTCGCGACTGCTTGCGCTGCAAATGTTGCCTTTTAGGCTAGTGGAGACGGAAGCATTCCACAACCTGATGGTGGCGGCTGTCCCATGTTATTCGGTCCCCAGCCGCCACTATTTTTCCCGGTGTTCCGTCCCCGCATTACATAAGCACGTG
Source organism: Allobates femoralis (assembly GCA_033576535.1). Taxonomy (NCBI): domain Eukaryota; kingdom Metazoa; phylum Chordata; class Amphibia; order Anura; family Aromobatidae; genus Allobates; species Allobates femoralis. Next base: position 52,381,700 of record JARQOC010000009.1, on the reverse strand, counting down.
TCATAAAACATCATACGTGCCCTTAATAATGCAGTTTCAGGCAAAGTCCACCTAACCACGGACACGTGGACAAGTGCTTGTAGGCAGGGCCAGTACATCTCGCTGACGGCACACTGGGTTAATATTCTGGAAGCCGGGACCCAGTCTGAGCTTGGGACGGAACACGTCCTTCCGAAACCAAGGATTGCAGGCCCTAACTCAGTCAGGGTTTCACTCACAGTGTACAGTTCCGGAACGTCATTCTCCTCAGCCTCCTCCTCCTCCACTTCACCCTCCACACCAGTCCCAAGCTGGAAGCACTGCAGCACTGCCTTGGCTAAGCGACAACAGGCTGTGCTGAAGCTAATATGCATAGGTGACAAACCCCACAATGCTGAAGAGTTGTGGACAGCTCTGAAACAGCAGGCAGATCACTGGCTCAAACTGCTGAACCTACAGCCAGGCATGGTCGTGTGCGACAATGGCCGGAACCTTATGGCGACTCTGAGGCGAGGCGAGCTGACACATGCATGATTCCATGCGTGGCCCATGTGCTCAACCTCGTGGTTCAGAGGTTTCTTAAATCCTACCCGGAGCAGTCGTATCTGCTCGTCAAAGTACGCCGCCTGTGTGCCCATTTCAGAAAGTCACCTACTGCTTCTGCCGCCCTTGCCGGCTTTCAGCGCCGTTTGCAGCTTCCAGCTCACAGACTGGTGTGTGATGTCCCCACGCGTTGGAATTCCACACTGCACATGTTGCTCAGGATTTGTGAGCAGAAGAGGGCAGTTGTTGAGTACCAGCATCAACTAGGCCATCGGTATACGGTTCAAACTCCACACATAAGACCTCATGAGTGGACATGGATGTCCAACATATGTATGACTCACCGTGGCCGGGGACTCCGGTTTAGACAGGCTGTAGCTCCTTCCTCCTTGTCACGGGTGGGCCGCGCCTGCCGGTAGTGAGGCCCGGTTGAGTGCAGATCAAAAGTCGAAGACGTCTTGTGGGAACAGATTAAAGGGTTAATTTGTCGTGACGCCACCTATGAGTAGTTCGGTAAGTCCTACCGACGCTGCAGAACCTCCGGGGGATGGATAGCAGCAAGATGGAACGCTCCCCACAGGCTGAGCGGTGATCCCCGGAGGCTGGAGCTGCTTAAGATGTTGTGCGGCAGCTGCGGTTACCTTGTGTGCGGATGGATGCAATCATAAGGAAGCACGGACACTGTAAGTCTCTGTAACGGGTCTTTACTGTAACCAGCAGGCAGTACATGGCATACAGCTTAACGGGTAGTGGACCGGGTGGACTCAGCAGTGACAGGTGTCCCTTAGAGATCCGTAGTGTTCCTCCATTCTAGCTAAGTATTTGCCATAGTCGCCCAGGAATACCAGGTCGGGTACGGGGAGGCTGCTTCGATGCCCTAAACATGTACGTTATGGATGTTCTGGGGAGCCTTGGATCCCTCGGTGGGTACACCGCTGGTTAGACGACTGGAATTTGGCGGGTGGTGGGGTGCTCCTGTGAAGCTGCTCCTCCACGCTTCTGGTTCGCGTAGCAGAGGTGAACTGCTGCCAGCTTCGGTACCAGTGAACCGGCTTTGAGTTGGGGCACGGGAGTTTTTATGAACCCGTGTGATGATGCCCATTCCCGGTTGTTCAGGCCTCAGGTGCTAACTCCCGACCGGTGATGGGCCAGGGGCTGCACGGCAGTGCGGAGCCCCTGCTCCTACGTTACTCCAAGTTCAAGTCTCTCAGACTAACTACAACTGCAGACTGACAATTACTGCAGACTGACTGTCTGTACTAAACTTCTCCTACACACTACCCTTACACTCCGCCCACCAGGACCTGGGATTGGCCCTCTATGTTAAGTGATGCATTCAGGGTTGGATCTCTAAGTTAACCAGATGACTGCTGGGTCGGAGAATATTGCTACTGCATTTATGGTTGCAATACCCTCCTGTGACGCACTCGTTGCGGGGCGCCACATGTACCATCCTCCAAAATTTTGAGGACTCTACCAAGATGGTGAGCGGCGATAACGCCATCATTAGCGTCACCATCCCGCTTCTCTGTCTTCTAAAACGCTCTCTGCTCAAAATCAAAGATGATGCATTGCAGGCGGAGCACGATGAGTTGCAGCAAGAAACCGTACTGGGTGATTACACACAGCCCAGCATCATCTCATTCCAACGTGCATTGGAGGACTATGACGAGGAAGAGGGGGATGAAGAAATAGAGCTACTTTCATGCGGAATTGACGGTAATACATGCACAACCGTCAGACCGTCGGTTCAGCGTAGATGGCCAGAGGACAGGGGAGAGGAGGAGGAGGATGATGAGGCCAGCATGGACAGTCATGCTGTTGGTGAGGACCCTGAAGTCTTGCCTGTTAATAGTCTGGCGCACATGGCTGACTTTGTTACGCTGATTGTGGCGTGACCCTCGCGTTATCAAGATCTTGGCGGACACTCATTACTGGTTGGTGACACTTTTAGACCCACGCTACAAGGAGAATTTTATTTCTCTTATTCCTGAGTCGGAGAGATCTACAAAAATGCTGCAGTTCCAGAAGGCCATAGTCGCGGAATTAGTCAAAAAATTCCCTTCTGAAAACATTAGTCGCAGAGGTCACTATTTGGTGGACAACCAAAGCGTCCGGCCGAGAGAGGCACAAGTCCAATCCAGCAGAGATAGTGGAACACTCTCAAAGATCTGGGACAGTTTTCTCAGCACCTCCCGTAGCACAGGCTCTGAGGTGCGGGGTAGTGTCACAAGGACTGAAACGTTTGCGAAGAGGCTGAGGGAGTACCTTACCGATCGTACAAAAGTGATCCTAGACTCCTCTGTGCCTTATAATTATTGGGTATCCAAGCTGGACACGTGGCAGGAATTAGCTCTCTACGCCTTGGAAGTCCTGGCCTGCCCTGCCGCTCGTGTAGTGCCCCACTATGTAGGTGCCACAAAAGGGGTACTACACCCATAAAAGTCGTGTAGTCTCCCCACTGCAAGTGGAAGTTATGGCCAGTAGGTGGAACCCTAGAACCCACACCCCACACTAGTCAGCAGGTGGGAGGGACCCCGGGAGGGTATATAGTGACCTCTAGGGGGAACTAGAGAGAGTCTGTGGTGGAGGGTTGGAGAGAGCCAGGCAGGAAGCCTGAGGGAGAAAGGAGGGAGAAAGGAGGGTTTCCTCGGCTGAGGGACCCAGGGACAAGCAGAATAGATCCCAGAAGGAAAGGAGAAGTAACTCAGATGAGAGTTCACTCAATGTGGGGAACAACAAGTAACCAGAGAGTTTGCCCCAGGAAAGGAACCGGGTACCGGATCCCGCACTTGTGAGGTCCTACAAGGCTCACAGAAATCTGATGACCGGGGATATTTCAAATACAGCCCCGACTCCCAAGAGATCCAGTAGAGGGGAATCAGGCTCCCGCGGTAGTCACAAAGAAGGTTCATCCGACGGGTGCAAGGGAGATAGACAAGGAACAGCAGGAGGTCAGATTAATCTTCATGAGGTCAGACTTCAGAGCCACTGGGAGGCAAGGAAAAGAAAGAACAAGAAAAGGTACACAGTGAGGGATCCACCTGCCAACTATAAAATCCACTTGCAGCACCCGTAGCCATTTGTCGCTGTAACATCTTACTGCACTGGAGAACTGTAATGCTTGAAAAAGGTTTTTCAGTAAAGTACCCAGTGAAGTGACTTTATCGACTCTGCTGCATCTTTCCTTGCATGAACTGATTCCTCCCACAGAATCGCTGCCCCGACGGTCCAGTCCTGCCTGCGGAGGACTATATCATTATTGCCTCAATACCATCGACCACCGGAGGACTGTAGCGACGCTGGTGAGCATCACCAGGTACTGCAGGTGGCGTCACGAACGCATATACTTTTTTACTTTATTATGTTCCCCTATTACCCTATTACATTGACCAACAGGGTCACAGTCTCAGGCAGCCACCCGTGACATTCCAGACTACCCACCTGAGATCTGAGTACCCTGCCCTGGGCGAGTTACTAGCGTTTTGTCAGAGCTTGTTTTTAGTGCCGCAGGTGGAATCATTACTGATAAACGCACCCGCCTGTCAACTGAAAATGCTGACAGGCTGACTCTGATCAAGATGAACAAGGGTTGGATTGGTCCTGACTTCACCACACCACCACCAAATGATAGCGGAATTTAAATTTTGTGCTGGTAAATTGCCATGCACCTCCGCGCACCCACACATCGGTACACACTTCATGACTTTGGCTACTTGCTGTACTGCTCCTCCTTCTCCTCATCCGCCACCATCATATGATCAGTGCGACCGTGGTTCATGATGCCACGAAAACATTATTTTTTTACATCATATTTATGATGATGATGACCCTAACCGTTCTAAAGTTAGGCAGTAGTTTCATGTATACCCCCCAGGGATAAATGTTTTAGTCCATGCTTACAGAATGGGCATTACAAGTACAGGAGACCCGCTCTTTTGTAATGGGAAGAATATTTAGGGGCTCTCCTCCATGTTTCTTTCCAGGGGCATTGAAGTGCCTCACAATTTTTGGCTGCCCTGCCTAGGGCAATACTACAAAAGACCCACTTCCTTAAAATGGGCTCATTATTTAAAGAGGCCCTCATGCACGTCTCTATCCAGGGGCATCAGAGTGCTGCACAATTTTTGGCAGCCCTGCCTAGGGCAATACTATAAAAGACCCACTTCCTTATAATGGGCACATTATTTAAAGAGGCCCTCATGCACGTCTCTTCCCAGGGACAAGGGAGTGCCACACAATGTTTTTAAAAAAATCTTTCATGTAATCCAAAAAACTAACATACCCACTTGTGAGACAGAGTTGGTGTATGAGCCCTTAATATTTTCTCCAGGAAAATCCGTTTTGGTTTCATTTTGTAACGTTTTCTTGACAGTCCGTAAAAGTGGTGTAATAGTCTGACAACATTGTTCACAGCAGTGACCTTGGGGTCTGAAATGCTTCCAGGGGTCTTCCCCATGCTGTTCCCATGTCATTTCAGCACTGTTCTGATACTTTTGTGACATTTTTAGGGTTTATCCATGCTGCCGGGGGTCATGCCAGAAAAATACTCGGGTCTCCCATAAGATAACATTGGGCTCGGTGCTCGGGCCGAGTACACGAGTATCTCGGGATGCTCGGCCCGAGCTTCGAGCACCCGACCATTTTAGTACTCGCTCATTTCTAGTCATTATCTCTCTCGGGGGGTAGTGTCATACCTCAGAGCAACAGAGGGTATTCACACCAGGCAAAACCAAAGCACACAACACCTGTCTGCCTCCAGGCCTGAAGGGGGAGCTCTGAAACCCGGGTTCGGGGCAGCTCCCCTATAAATTCTGGTCTGGGGCGGAGTTAAGCAGTTCAGTTCCTAGGAGGACTGAGGAAGACATCCTGTGGACTGGAGCAGTGCTAAACTCGTCCCAGAGTATATTTCAATGAGGAGGGCACCATAGACTTCAATAATTTGTTCAATACAAATTAACTGATCAACCAGTGAAACACGTACAAGAAAGCATTTAAATGTGAACAAGAAAAGAGGATGAGCACGACACTGGGATCTGAGTTCAACATTCCAAATTTTATTAATCAAATCATTGACAACACTATACAAAAGGAACACGGGCAGTCGTGATTAACAACAATTAAAAAGGCCTCAGCTTTAACATAACAGCTGGTCTGTAAGGTGCCAACACCAGTTTGGCCACCCCTCATATAGAACCTGAAGACCTAACAACTAAATCAATCGGCATATACACTGATGTTAAAGTCACTATAGTACAGGTAATTGACACAGTAAAAAGTGATAAGTGAAAATATTGACAGCATAATACCGCCTATAAGGTGTATATGCCCCTCGGTGACAGGTGTTGCACACCCAATTACAGTCAGAACCACAGTCAATATAATAGAATAAAGAGGGCGGCACTCACCAGTTTGCAGTGATCCTTTTATTCATCAATCATCATCATAGATGTGTTCAGCGGGGAGAGGGAGTAGGGATGGCGGATGACGGCTGCCGTTTCACAGGGCTATGCTGCTTCAACGGGTCCAGTTACTGTCGGGTCACAGGATGATGAATGACGAATAAAGGAATCACTGCAAACTGGTGAGTGCCGCCTCTTTATTCTGTTATATATATAATATGTTGCGTACATATGTGTGTGTATGTGGCATAAGCTATACCCACTCTGAGCCATGCCCACTCCATATAGCCCCACCCATTCCACATGGTAATGCCCACTCTACACAGCCACGCCCACTCTACACAGCCATGCCCACTCCACATTTCTTAACACACTCCACATAACCACGCCCATTCCACATAGCCCCACCCACTCCACATAGATCCTCCACCTTTATGGCCCCGCCCCTTCACAATGTATGTATATCTACTAAAGCAATTTGCACCGTTGCACTTACAATCACTACACTTTGCACACACCTCATGTGACTCAGGCAACGTTTATCACTGTTTTGAGAGGAAATTTTAAATCCCCCCCCAAAAAATGCCTATCCCCTGTTTGTGTATATGTCCACACATAGCTCCGCCCCCTTCATAGATCTGCCCCTTCATAGTAATGCCCATTTATAGCCACACCTTCTTCATTGCTAGCTTAATTTTCTATTTACTTTGTGACTGTTATGTGCAAAATAAAAATACAATGGATCTCGAGAGCGTCATAGGCTATGTTGTGAAGCGAAATTTTAACCCCGCACATTCCAATTCACCAAACAATTTTGGCCCTATCTACATAATGGAGAGAAAGTGACAGTTACCAGTTGACAGTTGTGAATGAGAGGGGCTTAATGATAGCACCAAAGACTAACAGCACATACCAGCATATAGTCACTAAGGTGGGGCCCTGACATGGGATATTCACCACGCACGGGGACATGTATACACACCACACGCACACAAAGAGTAACAGCTAAGGTGGAGCCCCAACATTGGATACACACCACGCACACCACAAAGAGACACACACAATACAGAGACACACACCACACAGACACCCCCCCATAGGGACACACACATATATACACACCCTATAGCAGTGATGGCGAACTACAGGCCTTGAGTGCCGCACACAGTGCAGGTTTTCAGCACTGCATTTCCTCAGCATTGCACAGAGGTTGGAATCATCACCAGTGCAGGTGATTATATTATCACCTTTGCAATGTAAGGAAAGCCTGAAAACATGCACTGTGTGCGGCACTCGAGGCCTGGAGTTCGCCATCACTGCCCTATAGGGACACATGCACTCACCCCACAGGGACACACACACCACAGTGACATACACACCACACAGGGACACAGAGACACACACACTCCACAGGAACACACAGACCCTACAGAGATGGGCACAGACCACAGAGATACCCCTCCCCCCACAAGGACACACACCACAGGGACACCCCTCCTGTTAGCAGCGCGTTAATCAGCGTGATGTCCACAGCGAGCAACAGAGAAGGTTCATTTATTGAGAATTAACAACATCCAGCTTACAACATAAGAATAGGATCAATCTGGTTTCTGGAAGAGGGAGAGAGAAATCTGCTGTGACTTTCAGCTTCCAGCTCCACACTAGAATGTACATGCTGGGAGGATGAGGAGGAACATCCTGTCTCTGAATGAGGACCTTTTTTTTTTTTAACTTTGTTGACATCTGAACAATATGCATGCAGACATAAAATCACATCATATCAAACAAACAATAGTTGTTGCAATACATACAGATCAATATGCATTAGGCCAACACCCCCACTCAACAACTACTTATTCTGTTAGTCCCATAGTGGTTCTCAATTCTTGGAACCTAGGTCGTGGCAATGTCTTGGTCAAAATGTCAGCTACCATCTTATCAGTCTCACAATAAACAAACTGAATTATGCCACGATCTATCAAATCACGTAGATGATGATATCTGACGTCGATGTGCTTAGTTCTAGCACTGATCTTTTCACTGCATGCAAGTTTGATGCATCCTTGGTTGTCCTCATATATCACCATTGGCTGAGTTAACGGTTTACCAAGATCATCCATCAGTTGTCTTAGCCAAATGATCTCCTGGCTTGCATAGGCTGCGGACACATACTCAGCTTCTGTGGATGACAAAGCAACAGATACTTGTTTTCTACTAGACCAGGAGATTGAACTTTCTCCAAGTTTAAATACGTATCCGCTTGTGGATTTACGATCATGCAAATCACCAGCCCAATCTGCGTCAGCATAGCCCGTGAGTTTTAGATCTCCTGCTGCAGATAATTTTAAATTTACTCCTTGTGTCTCTTTAAATATCGGAGATCTCTTTTAAACGGCGTTCACGTCCTTTTGGGGCGTTTTCTCCACATATCTGCACAATATTCCATCTGCTGTTGTAATATCTGGTCGAGTCATAGTGGATATGTATAGAAGTGCCCCCACTGCCTGTCGATATTTCTCATTGTTAGGCAACAGGTCATCTTCTTCCAGTTTCAGGTAGGATGATTCCATTGGCGTTGATACACCTTTGGCTTCTGTCATTCCAAACTGATTCAAAATTGAATTGATTTTTGCACTTTGATTTAGAAGAAAACTTCCATCTTCCTCTCTCTGGATATGGATTCCTAGATGATATGTTACATTTCCAAGGTCTTTTGTTTCGAAATGCTGGTTCAAAATTTCAGTAATTTTTCCAATTTCGGCTTCTTCTTGATGAACTACAATTACATCATCCACATATAAGAGAATATACATCCACTTTCCATCTGTATATCTCATATATAAGCATGGATCCGCTTGACCTTTTTTAAATCCTTCTTCCAACAAGACTTTGTTTATGTTGGTGTTCCATGCTCTTGCCGATTGCTTACGACCATAAAGAGATTTTTGTAGTTTGCAAACAAGGTTCTGTTCACCTTCCTTTATATAACCTTCAGGTTGAGTCATGTATAAGTCCTCCTCAATGTCACCATTTAAAAATGCAGTTTTGATTTCCAAATGTCTGACAAACATCTTTTGTACAGCAGCTACGATCATCAAGGCTCTAAATGTTGTCTGCTTGGCGACTGGGGAAAAAGTAGCTTCATAGTCCTCGCCATATTTTTGAGAATATCCTTTTGTGACCAACCTTGCTTTAAATCTGTGGACTTTACCTTCAGAGTCATATTTGGTTTTAAATACCCACTTGCACTTGATTGCCTTTTTACCCTGTGGCAACTCAGTGAGTTTCCAAGTTTGAAGTTGATGAAGCGAGTTCATTTCTTCATTAGCGGCATTGATCCACTTTGTTCTTTCATGAGCAGGCAGTTTTTGCATTTCATCCCATGACTGTGGCTCTGACTCAGGTAGTGTCTTGACAATGTAGGATAGACGTTTAGCCGGTATTCCTTTGTTTGATCTTGACGATTGTCTGATTTCAGGTTCACTTAGGCCTTTTGTTGTTCCTTCAGTGGTTGAAGAATCTAGCCAGACTTCTACATTCTCCCTTTCGTTGTCTTGTGATTGTGACTGAGATTGTTGTTGTTGCTTCATCTGGACTATTGGCATAATATCACAAAACTTGGGTGACACAAAATTTTCATCAATCACTACATCTTTGCTTATTGTGACCTTGTTTGTCTCTGGGTGTAGAATTCTATAACCTTTCTGGGATTCACTGTAACCTACCAGAATCCCTTCCTTAGCGTGAGATTCCCACTTAGTTCGTTTTTCCTTGGGAATGTGTGCAAATGCTTTGCTTCCAAAAATCCTTATGTGCTGTAGTTTTGGCTTTGCACTATTCCATTGCTCAAATGGAGTTTTCTCTATCGCTTTACCTGGTAGTCTGTTCTGAAGATAGCAAGCCGTCATGATAGCTTCGCCCCAATATTCTGTAGGCAGATTTGCATCAAATAACATACTCCTTCCACTTTCACAGAGTGTTCGGTTCCTTCTTTCTGCTACACCATTTTGCTCAGGGTTGTATGGCACAGTAGTCTGAAATATGATTCCATTTTTCTTTAAAATGCTCTGTGTCTCATTACTTGCATATTCAGTCCCATTATCGGCACGCAAAAATTTTGGCATTCTCCCAAACTTGTTATATACTTCAGCTAGATATATTTCAAGTTTCTCTGGAACTTCATTTTTGCTGTGAAGTAGATAGACAACTGTGTATCTTGAATTGTCATCAATAAACATAAGAAAATATCTCTTCTTTCCAGGGGTCTGAATACGCATTGGGCCACAGATATCTGTGTGTATTAAATCTAGTGGCTGTTCTGTTCTTGTAGTACCTTTCTTAGGAAAGGCCTTTCTGGACATTTTCCCTTTGATACAGCTGGTACACCTCATTGTCTGGTTACATGGATCAATTGTAATATCATCAGCTAAGTGTTCTTGAAATAACTTTCTTATTGCTTCTGGGTCTCTATGTGCAAGCCGTCTGTGCCATACATGAATACAGTTCTTGTGCATTTCTTGCTTAGCTGTGTATACACACTCTTTGCATTTCAACTGATACAGTTCATCTTTGATTTTTCCTTTTGCTAGTGTGTAACCCTCCTTTGAGATAATGCAGCTATCGTGCTTAAACGTAACTTCATTCCATTGTTTTGTAAGCTTTTTCACGGATATTAGATTACTTTCAAGACTAGGCACATATAGCACATCCTTCACATGAATCCTTCTGCTTTGCGTTGCAGAGATGTTACAATCAATATAACCATCTCCTATGCCTTCTGAGTTCATACACTGACCATTCGCCATTATCACTTTGTCTGACTTGCTTTGGTTAAGCTTAGTAAAGAAGTCTCTGTCATTGGTCATGTGACTGGTTGCACCAGAATCTATACACCACGCATGCTTTGATTTAAATGCATTGACTAATGTGAATGCAGCCTCAGTATTTACAGGATCATTATTTTCAAATACAGCACTCTTAACTCTTTGTTGACTGTTCTGCTTCTTCAGCTGATTCATTTTAGCTTTCCAGACTCTGCATTCAGCTTTTAAATGACCTGGCTTCTTGCACACAAAACATTCACGTGTTTCTTTAGGGTGGTTTCTGCTGGTGGGTACATCCTGTGTTTGTAAAGCAGTTTCCTTGTTGCATATTTTGCTGCTCACACTTTCTGCCTTTCTCTTATATTCATCTACAAGCTTTCCTCCGACCTACTCCAATGTAAGCTCATCATCTGGGCGTGCATCTAGTGCAGTTACAAGTGTGTCATAGCTTTCTGGGAGACCACTAAGTAGTAGTGCTGCTATATGGAAGTCCTTCATATCTTCCCCAATGCCCCGCAGGCGCTCTACGGTCTCTAGAGTGCTTTTATTGTAGTCCTGCATGTCCTGGTCACTGTGTAGCTTAGACTGATATAGCTTTCTCATTAGATAGAGTTTGTTACTTAGATTTATCCTCTCATGTACTTTCTGCAGCTGCTCCCACATTTCCTTTGCAGATTCACACTTACACACATGCACGATCTGATCATCCTCTATGCTGTGATATGGTGCTCTGTGCTTTCTGATCCATCTCTAGCCAGTCCTGTGGTACTGGATCAGGCTTTGGCTCCTGAGTGTATTTCCACGTACCTTCTCTTATCAGCAGCATCTTCAACTTGAATTTCCAGGATTGATAGTTCTGGTTATTCAGGCTTGGCACTGTAAATTTTGCTGAGCTGCTGGTGGTGACCATCTTTACTTCTTCTCAGTTTGCTGTTTTCTTTCTACCTCTGTGCTCTGGAGGTCTGGGACTTCTGTGACTCCTGGGCCCATAACCTGTTAGCAGCTCGTTAATCAGCGTGATGTCCACAGCGAGCAACAGAGAAGGTTCATTTATTGAGAATTAAGAACATCCAGCTTACAACATGAGAATAGGATCAATCTGGTTTCTGGAGAGGGAAAGAGAAATCTGATGTGACCTTCAGCTTCCAGTTCCACACTAGAATGTACATGCTGGGAGGAGGAGGAGGAACATCCTGTCTCTGAATGAGGACCTTTTTTTTTTTTTTTTTAACTTTGTTGACATCTGAACAATATGTATGCAGACATAAAATCACATCATATTAAACAAACAATAGTTGTTGCAATACATGCAGATCAATATGCATTAGGCCAACACCTCCCCCCAAAAGGACACACACCACAGGGACCCCCCCACAGGGACACACACACACCACTGGGACACACACACACCCCAGGGACACACACACCCCAGGGACACACACCACACAGACAGACACAGATGTGCACAAATCGCCTCACACAACTCGCCTCATATGTCTGGTGTCTTTAATTTTCAAAAATAAACATCTGATTAAAAACAGCCAATGTGCAACACATGTGCCATATAGGGAATTAAGGCAGATGTCAGTCACATGAGCTGTCTATTATGTGTATGTGTGAGGTAACATATACTGCCCGGCCAGGGGGAGGGTTTACTATTGGCTGGAGATTTATCAGGCTGCCTATAGCAACCAATCACAGCTCAGCTTCTATTTTCCTGCAGGTCATTAATATGATATATTCAAATTCTATTTTGTTATAGCTAAAAACAGTTATTTATTAACCCGGGCGTAGCCGGGTACTACAGCTAGTGTAATATATATATATTAATAGATTGATGATAGTGCGGAAGTATACCGAGAAGCAACCCGCATTATCTTGGACTTTGTATTTGATACTTACAATAAAAGTTAAATAGTTTAATTTTAAAAGAAAAGAAGCACCACCTGGATTCCTTGCTGGACCCTGTTCATATTATATATATATACTAGCTGTAGTACCCGGCTACGCCCGGGTTAATAAATAACTGCTGTTAGCTATAACAAAATAGAATTTGAATATGTCATATTAATGACCTGTAGGAAAATAGAAGCTGAGCTGTGATTGGTTGCTATAGGCAGCCTGATAAATCTCCAGCCAACAGTAAACCCTCCCCGCGGCCGGGCAGTATATGTTACCTAACACATACACATAATCACATGTGTGAGGTGATTTGTGCACATCTGTGTCTGTCTGTGTGGTGTGTGTGTCCCTGGGGTGTGTATGTGTGTGTCCCTGTGGGATGGGGTCTGTGTGGTGTGTGTCTCTGTTGTGTGTGTCTCTTTGTGGTGTGTGTGTCCCTGTGGGGTAAGTGCATGTGCCCCTATAGGGTGTGTATGTGTGTGTGTCCCTGTGGGGGGTCTGTGTGGTGTGTGTGTGTGTCTCTTTGTGGTGTGTATGTCCCTGTGGGGTGAGTGCATGTGTCCCTATAGGGTGGCTATGCGTGTGTGTCCCTGTGGGGGGGTCTGTGTGGTGTGTGTGTGTCTCTTTGTGGTGTGTGTGTGTCCCTGTGTGGTGAGTGCATGTGTCGGTATAGAGTGTGTGTGTGTCCCCTTGGGGGAGTGTGTGTGTCTTTGTGGTGTGTGTTTGTTCGGGTGCGTGGTGAGTATCCAATGTTGGGGCTGCACCTTAGCGACTAAACACTTGCTGTTACTCTTTGTGTGCGTGTGGTGTGTATACATGTCCCTGTGTGTGGTGAATATCTCATGTTGAGGCCCCACCTTAGTGACTATATGCTGGTATGTGCTCTTAGTCTTTGGCGCTATCATTAAGTCCCTCTCATTCACAACTGTCAACTGGTAACTGTCACTTTTTCCCTATTATGTAGATAGGGGCAAAATTTTTTGGTGAACTGGAACGCGCAGGGTTAAAATTTCGCCTCACAACATAGCCTATGACGCTCCCGGGGTCCAGACGTGGGACTGTGCAAAATTTTGCGGCTGTAGCTGCGACGGTGTAGATGCCAATCCCGGATATACACACATACACACATTCAGCTTTATATATTAGACTAGCTGTAGTACCCGGCTACGCCCGGGTTAATAAATAACTGCTGTTAGCTATAACAAAATAGAATTTGAATATGTCATATTAGTGACCTGTAAGAAAATAGAAGCTGAGCTGTGATTGATTGCTATAGGCAGCCTAATAAATCTCCAGCCAACAGTAAACCCTCCCCCTGGCCGGGCAGTATATGTTGCCTCACACATACACATAATAGACAGCTCATGTGACTGACATCTGTCTTAATTCCCTATATGGCACATGTGTTGCACATTGGCTGTTTTTAATCAGATGTTTATGTTTGGAAAATAAAGATAGCACACATGTGAGGTGAGTTGTGTGAGGTGATTTGTGCAACATCTGTGTCTGTCTTGTGTGTGTGTGTGTCCCTATAGGGTGTGTATGTGTGTGTCCTTGTGGGTGGTTCTTGTGGTGTGTGTTGTGGTGTGTGTGTCCCTGTGGGGTGAGTGCATGTGTCCCTATAGGGTGTGTATGTGTGTGTGTCCCTGTGGGGTGGGGGGGGGGGTCTGTGTGGGGTGTGTGTGTCTCTTTGTGGTGTGTGTGTGTCCCTGAGGGGTGAGTGCATGTGTCCCTATAGGGTGTGTATGTGTGTGTGTCCCTGTGGGGGGGTCTGTGTGGTGTGTCTTTGTGGTGTGTGTGTCCCTGTGGGGTGAGTGCATGTGTCCCTATAGGGTGGCTATGTGTGTGTGTCCCTGTGGGGGGGCCTGTGTGGTGTGTTTGTCTGAGTCATGTGTGTCTCATTGTGGTGTGTGTGTGTCCCTGTGGGGTGAGTGCATGTGTCGCTATAGAGTGTGTGTGTGTCCCCTTGGGGTGTGTGTGTGTCTCTGTGTTGTGTGTGTCTCTTTGTGGTGTGTGTGTGTTTGTTCGGGTGCGTGGTGAGTATCCAATGTTGGGGCTGCACCTTAGCGACTATACACTTGCTGTTACTCTTTGTGTGCGTGTGGTGTGTATACATGTCCCTGTGTGTGGTGAATATCTCATGTTGGGGCCCCACCTTAGTGACTATATGCTGGTATATGCTGTTAGTCTTTGGCGCTATCATTAAGCCCCTCTTATTCACAACTGTCAACTGGTAACTGTCACTTTTTCCCCATTACGTAGATAGGGGCAAAATTGTTTGGTGAATTGGAATGCGCGGGGTTAAAATTTCGCCTCACAACATAGCCTATGATGCTCCCGGGTCCAGACGTGTGACTGTGCAAAATTTTGTCTCTATAGCTGACAGCTATCGATTTTGCTCCAACTCTTTTCCATTCACTTTTTCCCCATTATGTAGATAGGGGCAAAATTGTTTGGTGAGCTGGAACGCGCGGGGTTAAAATGTCGCCTCACAACATAACCTATGACACTCTCAGGGTCCAGACGTGTGACTGTGCAAAATTTTGTCTCTATAGCTGACAGCTGTCGATTTTCCTCCAATATTTTTCCATTCACTTTTTCCCCATTATGTAGATAGGGCCAAAATTGTTTGGTGAACTGGAATGTGCAGGGTTAAAATTTTGCCTCACAACATAGCCTATGACGCTCCCGGGGTCGAGACGTGTGACTGTGCAAAATTTTGTGGCTGTAGTTGCGACGGTGTAGATGCCAATCCCGGATATACACACATACACACATTCAGCTTTATATATAAGACTAGCTGTAGTACCCGGCTACGCCCGGGTTAATAAATAACTGCTGTTAGCTATAACAAAATAGAATTTGAATATGTCATATTAATGACCTGCAGGAAAATAGAAGCTGAGCTGTGATTGGTTGCTATAGGCAGCCTAATAAATCTCCAGCCAACAGTAAACCCTCCCCCCTGGCCGGGCAGTATATGTTACCTCACACATACACATAATAGACAGCTCATGTGACTGACATCTGCCTTAATTCCCTATATGGCACATGTGTTGCACATTGGCTGTTTTTAATCAGATGTTTATGTTTGGAAAATAAAGATAGCACACATGTGAGGTGAGTTGTGTGAGGTGATTTGTGCACATCTGTGTCTGTCTGTGTGGTGTGTGTGTCCCTGGGGTGTGTATGTGTGTGTCCCTGTGGGGGGGTCTGTGTGGTGTGTGTCTCTGTTGTGTGTGTCTCTTTGTGGTGTGTGTGTGTCCCTGTGGGGTGAGTGCATGTGTCCCTATAGGGTGTGTATGTGTGTGTGTCCCTGTGGGGGCGTCTGTGTTTGTGTGTGTGTGTGTATGTGTGTTGTGTGTGTCTCATTGTGGTGTGTGTCCCTGAGGGGTGAGTGCATGTGTCCCTATAGGGTGTGTATGTGTGTGTGTCCCTGTGGGGGGGTCCGTGTGGTGTGTGTGTCCCTGGGGTGTGTATGTGTGTGTCCCTGTGGGGGGGTATGTGTGGTGTGTGTCTCTGTTGTGTGTGTCTCTTTGTGGTGTGTGTGTGTCCCTGTGGGGTGAGTGCATGTGTCCCTATAGGGTGTGTATGTGTGTGTGTCCCTGTGGGGGGGTCTGTGTGGTGTGTGTGTGTATCTGTGTTGTGTGTGTCTCTTTGTGGTGTTGTGTCCCTGTGGGGTGAGTGCATGTGTCCCTATAGGGTGTGTATGTGTGTGTGTCCCTGTGGGGGGTGTGTGTGTTTGGGGTGTGTGTGTCTCTGTGTTGTGTGTGTCTCTGTGTGGTGTGTGTCTCTTTGTGGTGTGTGTGTGTGTGTCCCTGAGGGGTGAGTGCATGTGTCCCTATAGGGTGTGTATGTGTGTGTGTCCCTGTGGGGGGTCTGTGTGGTGTGTGGGTGTCTCTTTGTGGTGTGTGTGTCCCTGTGGGGTGAGTGCATGTGTCCCTGTGGGGGGGTCTGTGTGGTGTGTGTGTCTGTGTCATGTGTGTCTCATTGTGGTGTGTGTGTGTGTGTGTCCCTGTGGGGTGAGTGCATGTGTCGCTATAGAGTGTGTCCCCTTGGGGGTGTGTGTGTGTCTCTGTGTTGTGTGTGCGGAATTATACCGAGAAGCACCCCACATTATCATTAAATGAGGGGTCCCCAAAGAGCACAAACATACTCCACTATATCAATAATAACAGGAGGAACAAGAGTATCAAGTAAAATAGTGTCACTTTTTATGGTGGACGTGGTAGTGAATGTTTACAGACGGTATAAAATTACAAAAAAAGAAGAAACAGAGTGGTGATCACCCAGATCCAATTGGACTTATGGTACCAACTGGGTAGATTCAATATTTGTATAAGACGTTTTCCCAATGCAGTATTATGGTATCATTATGTCACTACATTCGCAATGCCCAGTACCAATTTAGTAACATAAAGTGCATGTGCATATGATAATTGCCACCAACAGTAGATTAAAGTGACCCACAGTTTACAATGGCAAAATGAAACAACAAAATCATAAAAGTATTCAATGCATTGCTGTACACTCAATCAGAGAGTTTGTGTGGAGCCCCAAGGGACGTGGGGTACTCGGTACCGGACCGTCAATGGTGGGGATGTCACAGGTGGCCTGGTCCGGACCGTGTCCCTAGGCTCGGCACAATAAAAGGGGGATATTTACAAGGGATTGTCACGGGTGACGCCACCCACTTGTTGCGGCCAGTGATGGGGCCGCCGCTGCTGCAGAACCTCCGGGGGTGATGGAATGGCAGCGGAGATGGTACAGTTCCAGTGGGGAGAACTGTATCCCCCGGGGCAGTAAGGAGTTAAAGTCTGTGGTGTGTGAGGCTGTTGGAGCACACTTACTTTGCAGCTGCAAGGATCTCTCTTCCTGGCTGGTGCTGACAGGCTGTAGCTCTGCAGGTTGAGGTCGTGCTGATCCAAGCCTGTAAGGGAGGAAGGGTTTGCAGATGGAAGCAGGCAGGAGACAATGCAGGGTTTCCAAAGCTTTACTTGTTGTTTCTTTCAAGCAGTTTACAAGTTAGTTGCAGTTCTTTACACTCAGTTGCATTCTCCCTTTCCGGGTTCCCTTCTCTCCTGCAGCCAGGCTCCTCTCTCCTTGTGACCCCTCACACAGTCTGTAAGTGTGCCTTTCCGGGCTATTACTCTCTTTCTCCGTCTTACACGGGTGGTTGCGGACGCTGGACAGTATAGCGGTGACTCGGGCTTCTGTGAGTCCTAGTGCATCACTGGGCTGCCTGTCCTTTGGGTTAGGAACTCCAGCTTGAAACTGAAGCTCCCCGTCGGTGAATCTGGGGATACCGGGTGAATCGTCGGTCCCCTTCAGAGCCGACACTCTGCTCTAGCCAGCCTCCAACAGTCCTCTATAGCATGAGGCTCTGCCAGGCTCCTTCCTCTGTTTCCTTCAGTATCTAGGAGGGCTTCTCCACCTGCTATCAGTAGCTTCGGCTGCTGTCTAGGGCACGGGTGCACCGTCCCTCTCTGTTCTCTCACACTCCTGGTGGTCTCTGCTTCGGACGGGCTTTCCCCCCCATCTGGCTCGCTTTGGCTCAGTACGGGTCTGCGCTCCTCTGCTAGGCTCTTCCAGGCAGCGGGTGTCTTTCTGTCTCAGCTCAGCTCAGCTTCACCTCTTTGCTGCTCAGCACCATGGCCTACTGAACTCCTTCACTCCTCCCCCTCTCTATATACTGTCAGTCACCTGACCTTCTGGTGTGCCCAACCCACTCCTCATCCACCACTCATCTGGTCTCATAAAGTGTCTGACCTCAGAGCTGGATGTAACCCCTTCTATGCGTGGGGATGTGGGCTGTGAGGGTGTAGTGTTTACATGTCCTACCTGCCTGGCTGCAGTTCCCTTCTGTGGCCACCTGTACGCAGGGACGCCACATTTGCATACCCATGTCATAGATGGAGTTAATACATTTCAATAGTCAGGTGGTCGCCCAAAGGAAAATAGCCCCAACACAGCGTTTCACTGGTCTAGCTGGTCTAGCTTGGTAGCACCAGCTTTCTCAAGGGGGTGACTCCACTGTGCCTACATTACCTGCTGCTTTATATAGTCTGCCTCTCAGGTGTATTTCCCCGCCATCACCGCTCGCTCCGCGTGTCTGACCGGATGCGCGTCACGCCGGAAGTGACGAAGCAGCCACATCGCGCGCTGTGCATGAGCGAGAAACGGGACGCGTCACCATGGTTCCTGCGCATGCGCACACCGCATATTGAAGCCGCTCCGCTCACAACGGCAGTCGCATTCAGGAACACAGAGCAGCAGGAGCGTGTAGATTGTTTTGAAAGCACGACATATATCCTATCTATATGTGGCAGTAAGGCATCCTGGATAGAAAGAGAAGTAGATTAGAGAAAAGAACAGTCTAAGATCCAGTGCATAAACCGTTAAAAATTCACAACAGTAACCTCAAATTAGTAAATTACATGGTATTGTCATAAAGCTTGGCGCCCCAAAAAAAGGGGTTCATTATCCAAATAGTTCATTCTTATAATTAGGTTGCAGGATTGAAGAGGTAGATTTCTTCACCAATTCAGACACCAATCATCAAAGTCAATAATATCTCATGATCTCAGGTTCTGCGGATAAATTTAAAAAAAAAAAGCACCAATTTAAAAACTATTCTCCAAGATAAGAGATATAAGGCCTGAACGAATCCTTAAAGGCCCCGTGACGAGGCGATATCGCTGGCAAATTCACTGGCAACTTGGGCGTGACCAAGTTGCGGCTACATCGCTCCTGAGTTGCCGAGTCTGACAGAGCGATAATCAGGCGATAAGTTGCCTGAGCAACATCGCCAGGTTTCGTAACATTGTTGGTTAAACCTGGCGATGTTGCTCAGACGATCTTCGCTGATCGCCCTGTGTGACATGGCAATCCGCAATGTTGCGATGGACGCCGTCTATCAACAACATCGCGGGTTATCGCTCCCTGGGTTGCTGGCAACCCAGCGAGCGATAGCTGCGGCAACTTGCCGGTGAAGTTGCCAGCAAGTTGCTCCGTCTGACACCTCGCCAGCGATGTCACCGTTGATGCGCGCTCCCACGCATCGCCGGCAACATGTTGCCCCATGTGACGGGGCCTTAACTTTTGGATCCTTTTTATAAACTGTTGATCTATCCATATTTATGACTGCATCTAACATTTGAATATATCTATTATGTTGGTGAATTGTTTTTCAATTGGTGCTTGTTTTTAATTTATCCACAGAACCTGAAATCATGAGATAGTGTGGGCGGTGACATTATGATGGAGTGGACCCTATAGCACTGGGAGCGGTCTGTTTTATCCTCCTCCCTCTCTGCCCCCTCCCCTGTGCTCGCTGTCTGCCCTCCTTCCCCTTGCTCAGTCTCTGCCCCTTTCCCCTGTCTTCGCTCTTGTGCAGCAGCATGAGGAAGAGGATAGTGGCATGAGGAACTCGCACAGTTTCTCTTTCGGCAGGCTGTGGGGGAAAGTGCGGGCTTGCTAAAGTGTAGGGTGAGTATGGGCAGAGTGAGTGCAGGTTGAGTGCGGTGAGACCGTGGGCTGAGTGTGGGTGTGGGCTGAGATTGGGTGCGGGCTGAGTGTGGTGTGGGGTGACTGTGGGCTGCAGCTGCATTACCTGGCTGGTCTCTGCTGTCCCATCTGTTCTGTTTAAGATCCTATGGTGGCATCATGATCATGTGACCTAGCTCTGCCCGTGATGATTGATGTTACCTCAGGTCCTGTAAGTCGGTCCCAGCTTTTCAGCGGCAGCGTGGGCGATGGCTGCTAGGAGCAGGTAAGGGGAGCAGCGGCCACTATATGTCCATATCCATACTTGGGTGTGGAAATATGGTGCCGCCGGATTTCACATAGGCGGACATCCAGACGGAAGTGGATGAGCCACTAGACAAGTGTGTGTGTGTATATATATATACTAGCTGTGAGCCCGATGCAAATGCATCGGGTGTCTAGAATACTATACTTTGTATGAGGATTACCGCAAGCGCGCCGCAAGTGTAACGACTCGCTGGCGCCGACCAATTAGAAGCGCGGCTCAGGCAGCGACTCGCAATGGCCTCGCGGCCATTGCTCGCTCTACCTGACTGGTAAATCGTTAACTTTGAGGCCGAGCCTCTGGTTTGATTTTCGGCCAGCGACTCGCAATGGCCGCTTCGCGGCCATTGCTCGTACTCAGCCTGCGCGAGCAATGGCCTCGCGGCCATTGCTCGCGCAGGCCAGCGACTCGCATTGCTCGTACTCAGCCTGCGAGAGCAATGGCCTCGCGGCCATTGCTCGCGCAGGCCAGCGACTCGCATTGGCCGCTACGCGGCCAATCCTTCGCCGTGCTGACGTCACAGAGTGACATAGCCACGGTCTTTTCGGGGACCGACACGGAAGTGCCTACGGCAATTATATAGTAGATACTGTACATTGCATATGGAGGGGTGAGGAGAGCGGAGGCTGGAGGGGAGAGCGGAGGCTGGAGGGGAGGGCAGAGGCTAGAGGGCAGAGCAGAGGCTGGAGGGCAGAGGCTGGAGGGGAGGGCAGAGGCTGGAGGGGAGAGCGGAGGCTGGAAGGGAGAGCAGAGGCTGGAGGGGAGAGGGAGGCTGGAGGGGAAAGGCTGGAGGGGAGAGCGGATGCTGGAGGGCAGAGGCTGGAGGCTGGAGGGCAGAGGCTGGAGGGGAGAGCGGAGGCTGGAGGGGAGAGCGGAGGCTGGAGGGCAAAGCGGAGGCTGGAGGGCAGAGCAGAGGCTGGAGGGCAGAGCAGAGGCTGGAGGGCAGAGCGGAGGCTGGAGGGAAGAGCGGAGGCTGGAAGGGAGAGTGGAGGCTGGAGGGGAGAGCGGAGGCTGGAAAGGAGAGCGGAGGCTGGAGGGCAGAGCAGAGGCTGGAGGGGAGAGGCTGGAGGGCAGAGGCTGGAGGGCAGAGGCTGGAGGGGAGAGGGGAGAGCGGAGGCTGGAGGGGAGAGCGGAGGCTGGAGGGGAGAGCGGAGGCTGGAGGGGAGAGCGGAGGCTGGAGGGGAGAGCGGAGGCTGGAAAGGAGAGCGGAGGCTGGAGGGCAGAGCAGAGGCTGGAGGGGAGAGGCTGGAGGGCAGAGGCTGGAGGGCAGAGGCTGGAGGGGAGAGGGGAGAGTGGAGGCTGGAGGGAGAGCGGAGGCTGGAGGGCAGAGCGGAGGCTGGAGGGCAGAGCAGAGGCTGGAGGGCAGAGCGGAGGCTGGAGGGCAGAGCGGAGGCTGGAGGGCAGAGCAGAGGCTGGAGGGGAGAGCGGAGGCTGGGGGGGAGAGCGGAGGCTGGAGGGCAGAGCGGAGGCTGGAGGGCAGAGCGGAGGCTGGAGGGCAGAGCGGAGGCTGGAGGGGAGAGCGGAGGCTGGAGGGGATTGGCTGGAGGCTGGAGGGGATTGGCTGGAGGCTGGAAAGGAGAGGCTGGAGGGAAAGGCTGGAGGGGAGAGGCTGGAGGGCAGAGGCTTTAGGGCAGAGGCTGGAGGGAGAACGGAGGCTGAAGGGCAGAGCGGAGGCTGGAGAGGAGAGCGGAGGCTGGAGGGGAGAGCGGAGGCTGGAGGGGAGAGCGGAGGCTGGAGGGGAGAGGCTGGAGGGGAGCGGAGGCTGGAGGGCAGAGCAGAGGCTGGAGGGCAGAGTGGAGGCTGGAGGGGAGAGCGGAGGCTGGAGGGCAGAGCGGAGGCTGGAGGGCAGAGCGGAGGCTGGAGGGCAGAGCAGAGGCTGGAGGGCAGAGCGGAGGCTGGAGGGCAGAGCAGAGGCTGGAGGGAGAGCGGAGGCTGGAGGGGAGAGCGGAGGCTGAAGGGCAGAGCGGAGGCTGGAGGGCAGAGCGGAGGCTGGAGGGGAGAGCGGAGGCTGGAGGGGAGAGCGGAGGCTGGAGGGGAGAGCGGAGGCTGGAAAGGAGAGCGGAGGCTGGAGGGGAGAGCAGAGGCTGGAGGGGAGAGCAGAGGCTGGAGGGGAGAGCGGAGGCTGGAGGGGAGAGCGGAGGCTGGAGGGCAGAGCAGAGGCTGGAGGGCAGAGCAGAGGCTGGAGGGCAGAGCGGAGGCTGGAGGGGAGAGCGGAGGCTGGAGGGGAGAGCGGAGGCTGGAGGGGAGAGCGGAGGCTGGAGGGGATAGGCTGGAGGGGAGAGGCTGGAGGGGAGAGCGGAGGCTGGATGGCAGAGGCTGGAGGGCATAAGGGAGGCTGGAGAGGAGAACGGAGGCTGGAGGGGAGAGCGGAGGCTGGAGGGGAGAGCAGAGGCTGGAGGGCAGAGCGGAGGCTGGAGGGAGAGCGGAGG
This sequence comes from Allobates femoralis, assembly GCA_033576535.1. NCBI lineage: Eukaryota > Metazoa > Chordata > Amphibia > Anura > Aromobatidae > Allobates > Allobates femoralis. Next base: position 52,358,812 of record JARQOC010000009.1, on the reverse strand, counting down.
CTGGAGGGGAGAGCGGAGGCTGGAGGGGAGAGCGGAGGCTGGAGGGGAGGCTGGAGGGGAGAGTGGAGGCTGGAGGGAGAGCAGAGGCTGGAGGGGAGAGGCTGGAGGGGAGAGCGGAGGCTGGAGGGCAGAGGCTGGAGGGCAGAGGGGAGAGCGGAGGCTGGAGGGGAGAGCAGAGGCTGGAGGGGAGGCTGGAGGGGAGAGCAGAGGCTGGAGGGGAGAGCAGAGGCTGGAGGGGAGAGCAGAGGCTGGAGGGGAGAGGCTGGAGGGGAGAGCGGAGGCTGGAGGGGAGAGGCTGGAGGGGAGAACGGAGGCTGGAGGGCAGAGGCTGGAGGGAGAGCGGAGGCTGGAGGGGAGAGCGGAGGCTGGAGGGGAGAGCACAGGCTGAAGGGGAGAGCGGAGGCTGGAGGGGAAAGCGGAGGCTGGAAAGGAGAGCGGAGGCTGGAGGGCAGAGGCTGGAGCGCAGAGGCGTAGCTGGCATGCTCCGGGCCCTGGGGCAAGATCAGCACCCAGGACCCCCATGTGAGGACCGGGGGGGGGTGCTGTCAGACAGATGTGAGGGCCGGGGGGAGTGCAGACTCACCGCGGCCGGTGTGCGTGTGCTGTAGGAGGAGAGGAGGGGCGGGCAGAGCTGCCGGACAGGAAGTTCCGTCCTCCCTCCTCTCCGGGCGCACGGCGGGTGGCTGGTGTCAGCACGGGGCCCCCCAGGGGGTGGAGGCAATGGGCCCCTCATGCCGAGTGGCACGATGCGCTAGGCCCCCCTGCCCACCCGCTAGCTACGGTACTGGCTGGCGGGCAGACGCAACTTCCGACCCTGGGGGGCGCGGGCATGACACGGGCACAGGGGCACAGGCTCCGGAGCACTGTGTCAGCATGTGCTGACAGCAGCTGCTCCGGAGCGGGGGCACAGAGGCATAGGCTCCGGAGCACTGTGTCAGCATGTGCTGACAGCAGCTGCTCCGGAGCGGGGGCACAGGGGCACAGGCTCCGGAGCACTGTGTCAGCATGTGCTGACAGCAGCTGCTCCGGAGCGGGGGCACAGGGGCACAGGCTCCGGAGCACTGTGTCAGCATGTGCTGACAGCAGCTGCTCCGGAGCGGGATGACAGCGGCGAGGGGTCGCATGCCTCGCACGACGTGGTGACGTCACAGTGTGACATAGCCACGGCGTTCCGGGGGCCGACACAAACGTGCCTACGGCAATTATATAGTAGATGTATATATATATATATATATAATATATTACTAGATGGTGGCCCGATTCTAACGCATCGGGTATTCTAGAATATGTATGTAGTTGACATACTGTGACTGACAGAACTTGTTTAGTCAACGTGAGTGAACTACATATATATATATACTAGCTGTGAGCCCGATTCTAAAGAATCGGGTAGTCTAGAATCCATATATAGTTTATTTACTAATAGTTACGGGAGTGCGGTGAAATGAATTGTGTGTATACAGGCGGCTCTGTGGGTAGCACAGTATACGGTGGCTCAGTGGTTAGCAGTGAGTGCGGTGGCTCAGTGGTTAGCAGTGAGTGCGGTGGCTCAGTTGTTAGCAGTGAGTGCGGTGGCTCAGTGGTTAGCAGTGAGTGCGGTGGCTCAGTGGTTAGCAGTGAGTGCGGTGGCTCAGTGGTTAGCAGTGAGTGCGGTGGCTCAGTGGTTAGCAGTGAGTGCGGTGAGATTGGTCAGGGCAGCGCCGTGGGCAGAGTGGTCAGCGCAGCGCCGTGGGCAGACTGGTCAGCGCAGCGCCGTGGGCAGAGTGGTCAGCGCAGCGCCGTGGGCAGAGTGGTCAGCGCAGCCCCGTGGGCAGAGTGGTAAGCAAACACAAACACACACACACACACTCCGCTATACTTACCACCGACCCTGCTTCTTCCCCGCCGCCTGGATCCTGAGTTGACATGTGGCCGCCCTTCGGACGACTGGATTCAATATGTCGTCCGGGTAGTTTGGCGAGACATCTTGGACGCTATATTGGATCTAGTAGTTCGGGGGCGGCGACATGTCGACTGAGGATCCAGGCAGTGGATGCAGGCCCGGTGGTAAGTATAGCGAAGTGTGTGTGTGTGTGTGTGTAGAAAGTTGAGGGAAGTGCGGACAAAGTGACGGAAGTGCGGACAAAGTGACGGAAGTGCCTACATACACAGATATATACACATACTCTACATTGCATATAGAGGGGTGAGGAGAGCGGAGGCTGGAGGGCAGAGGACAGGGAGAGGAGAGCGGAGGCTGGAGGGCAGAGGACAGGGAGAGGAGAGCGGAGGCTGGAGGGCAGAGGAGAGGGGAGGCTAGAGGGCAGAGGAGAGCGGAGGCTGGAGGGCAGAGGAGAGCGGAGGCTGGAGGGCAGAGGAGAGCGGAGGCTGGAGGGCAGAGGAGAGCGGAGGCTGGAGGGCAAAGGACAGGGGAGGCTGGAGGGCAGAGGAGAGCGGAGGCTGGAGGGCGAAGGCTGGAGGGCAGAGGACAGGGAGAGGAGAGCGGAGGCTGGAGGCCAGAGGACAGGGAGAGGAGAGCGGAGGCTGAAGGGCAGAGGACAGGGAGAGGAGAGCGGAGGCTGGAGGGCAGAGGAGAGCGGAGGCTGGAGGGCAGAGGACAGGAAGAGGGGAGGCTGGAGGGCAAAGGACAGGGGAGGCTGGAGGGCAGAGGACAGGGGAGGCTGGAGGGCAAAGGACAGGGGAGGCTGGAGGGCAGAGGACAGGGGAGGCTGGAGGGCAGAGGACAGGGGACGCTGGAGGGCAGAGGACGGAGAGAAGAGTGGAGGCTGGAGGGCAGAGGACAGGGAGAGGAAAGCGGAGGCTGGAGGGCAGAGGAGAGGGAGAGGAGAGGGGAGGCTGGAGGGCAGAGGACAGGGAGAGAAGAGCGGAGGCTGGAGGGCAGAGGACCGGGAGAGGAAAGCGGAGGCTGGAGGGCAGAGGACAGGGAGAGGAGAGCGGAGGCTGGAGGCCAGAGGACAGGGAGAGGAGAGCGGAGGCTGAAGGGCAGAGGACAGGGAGAGGAGATCGGAGGCTGGAGGGCAGAGGAGAGCGGAGGCTGGAGGGCAGAGGACAGGAAGAGGGGAGGCTGGAGGGCAAAGGACAGGGGAGGCTGGAGGGCAGAGGACAGGGGAGGCTGGAGGGCAAAGGACAGGGAAGGCTGGAGGGCAGAGGACAGGGGAGGCTGGAGGGCAGAGGACAGGGGACGCTGGAGGGCAGAGGACAGGGAGAGAAGAGTGGAGGCTGGAGGGCAGAGGACAGGGAGAGGAAAGCGGAGGCTGGAGGGCAGAGGAGAGGGAGAGGAGAGGGGAGGCTGGAGGGCAGAGGACAGGGAGAGGAGAGCGGAGGCTGTAAGGCAGAGGCACAGCTCTAATCACAGAGATAGGCATGGCATGCTGGGAGCTGTTGTGCCACACACTGCTCTGTGACCTGGCTGCAGTGTAATGACAGAGATAGGAGTGGCATGCTGGGAGCTGTGGTGTGACACACTGCTCTGTGACCTGGCTGCAGTGTAATGACAGAGATAGGAGTGGCATGCTGGGAGCTGTGGTGCCACACACTGCTCAGTGACCTGGCTGCAGTGTAATGACAGAGATAGGAGTGGCATGCTGGGAGCTGTGGTGCCACACACAGCTCAGTGACCTGGCTGCAGTGTAATGACAGAGATAGGAGTGGCATGCTGGGAGCTGTGGTGCCACACACAGCTCAGTGACCTGGCTGCAGTGTAATGTCAGAGATAGGAGTGGCATGCTGGGAGCTGTGGTGCCACACACAGCTCTGTGACCTGGCTGCAGTGTAATGACAGAGATAGGAGTGGCATGCTGGGAGCTGTGGTGCCACACACTGCTCAGTGACCTGGCTGCAGTGTAATGACAGAGATAGGCATGGCATGCTGGGAGCTGTGGTGCCACACACAGCTCTGTGACCTGGCTGCAGTGTAATGACAGAGATAGGAGTGGCATGCTGGGAGCTGTGGTGCCACACACTGCTCAGTGACCTGGCTGCAGTGTAATGACAGAGATAGGCATGGCATGCTGGGAGCTGTGGTGCCACACACTGCTCTGTGACCTGGCTGCAGCTCCTTCGTTCACCTCAGTAAGGAGAGGTTGTCCCCAGGAGGCTGCTTGCTTTCCCCTCTCCCTTCGTTCACCTGAGTGAGGAGAGGTTGTCCCCAGGAGCCTGCTTCCTTTCCCCTGTCCCTCCGTTCCTCCCTCCGTGTGTGTTCCCTTCGGTGTCGGCTTCTTCCTGGAGCTGCCTCCTCCTCCTCCTTGTCACTGAGCAGATAAGGGAGAGAGAGAGAGACTGTTTGCGAGTCAGGAGTCCCGGCCATTGCGAGTGAAGCTTTGACTCACAGTGGAGCCTAGTGTGTGAAGACTCGCAAAGCCATTGTGAGAGGCTTTGCGAGTTAGGAGTCCAAGACATTGCAAGTGAACCTTTGACAGAGAGTGGAGGCTATTCTGCAAGGACTCGCAAAGCCATTGCGAGTGAGGCTTTGAGAGGCAGCCACGTCTTTGACGACGGAAGTAGAGCCGAATATGACGGAAGTGAGCTACGGCAATTATATATTATTATTATATTATTATATTATTATTATTATTATAGCTGGGTGCCCGATGCACAATGCATCGGGATTCTAGAAGAGCGAGTCTGTGACTCGCAATGGCCGCTTCGTGGCCAATGCTTCGCGCTGCTAAGGCGACTCGCCATGCCCGCTGCGCGGGCATAGCGAGTCGACTTAGAACTGCTCGCAATGGCCGCTGCGCGGCCAATGCTTCGGACGTATCCACATGACCACGCTGACTCGCAGCGTGAGTGGACTCAAAAGGGGCAAAAAACCCATTCGCAATTATATAATAGATTAAGATAGCAGCGCTATGGTATATGGTGGTACATTACAGCACATGTATAGCAGCACTATAGTATATGGTGGTACATTACATTACATGTATAGCAGCGCTATGCTATATGGCGGTACATTACAGTACATGTATAGCAGCACTATAGTATATGGCGGTACATTACAGTAAATGTATAGCAGCACTATAGTATATGGCGGTACATTACAGTAAATGTATAGCAGCACTATAGTATATGGCGGTACATTATAGTACATGTATAGCAGTACTATAGTATATTACGGTACATTACAGCACATGTATAGCAGCACTATGGTATATGGTGATACATTACACCACATGTATAGCAGCACTATGGTATATGGCGGTATATTACAGTACATGTAAAGTAACACTATTGTATATGGTTGTACATTACAGCACATGTATAGCAACGCTGTGGTATATGGCGGTACATTACAGTACATGTATAGCAGCACTATAGTATATGGCAGTACATATACAGCAGCGCTATGATATATGGCGGTAAATTACAGTATACTTTAGTGCTGCTATACATGTACTGTAATGTACCGCCATATAGCATAGCGCTGCTATATATGTAATGTAATGTACCACCATATACTATAGTGCTGCTATACATGTGCTGTAATGTACCACCATATACCATAGCAACGCTATGGTATATGGTGGTACATTACAGCACATGTATAGCAGCACTATAGTATATGGCGGTACATTACAGTACATGTATAGCAGCACTATAGTATATGGCGGTATATTACAGCACATGTATAGCAGCACTATAGTATATGGCAGTACATGTATAGAAGTGCTATGGCATATGGCGGTACATTACAGTACATGTATAGCAACGCTATAGTATATGGCGGTACATTATAGTACATGTAGAGCAGCACTATGGTATATGGTGGCACATTACAGCACATGTATAGCAATGCTATAGTATATAGCGGTACATTATAGTACATGTATAGCAGCGCTATGGTATATGGTGGTACATTACAGTACATGTATAGCAGCACTATAGTATAGGGCGGTACATTACAGTACATGTATAGCAGCGCTATGGTATATGGTGGTACATTACAGTACATGTATAGCAGCGCTATAGTATATGGCGGTACATTACAGGACATGTATAGCAGCACTATAGTACATGTATATGGCGGTACATTACAGTACATGAATAGCAGCACTATGGCATATGGCGGCACATTATAGTACATGTATAGCAGCGCTATGGTATATGGCAGTACATTACAGTACATGTATAGAAGTAATATAGTATATGGCGGTACATTACAATACATGTATAGCAGCGCTATGGTATATGGCGGTACATTACAGTACATGTATAGCAGCACTATAGTATAGGGCGGTACATTACAGTACATGTATAGCAGCGCTATGGTATATGGTGGTACATTACAGTACATGTATAGCAGCACTATAGTATATGGCCGTACATTACAGTACATGTACAGCAGCGCTATGGTATATGATGGTACATTATAGCACATGTATAGCAGCACTATGGTATATGGCGATACTCCGCTCCTCACGGTCCCCCGCTCCTCCTGGCCCCCCGCTCCTCCACAGTAAAAGTAAAAATAAAAAAACCCTCAATGAGGATACTCACCTGTCCGTCGCCTCGCTCCACCTCCGTCTTCTAGGTTCTACAGGCTTTTAGGACCTGTCGCCTGGGAAACCGATCAGCTGATCGGTCACATGACTGCTAACTGCCGGGGGGCAGGATGGAGAAGGGGGGGGGCAGGATTGTGTTGGGGGGAGCAGAATGGAGTGAGCGGGGCAGGATAGAGCGGGAAGGGGGCATGATGGAACGGGAAGGGGGGCAGGATGGAGCGGGAAGGGGGGCAAGATGAAGCGGGAAGGGGGGCAGGATGGAGCGGGAAGGGGGGCTGGATGGAGCAGGAGAGGGGCAGAATGGAGCCGGAAGGGGGCAGGATGGAGCGAGCGGGACAGGATGGAACGAGCGGGGCAGGATGGTGGCGGGGGGCAGGATGGAGCCGAAGGAACAGGATGGTGGCGGGGGGGGCAGGATGGTGGGGGGGTGGGGCAGGATGGAGGCAGGGGGCAGGATGGAGGCGGGGGGCAGGATATTTGCATAGTCTGCGCTCATGAGCGGCCTGTGTCTGGCGCGCTAAAAGAATTTGCAACGTTGCAACTACCATCACCATATTTTGCACACACCTCATGTGACTCTGGGAACGTCTACTACTATGTTTTGAGGGGAAATTTTAATCCCTCCCCAAAAAAAGTCCTATTCACTGTTTGTGTGTATGTCCAAACATAGATCCGCCTCTTCATAGCCAAGCTGTCACACACTTAGATTGCGCTGACTTTGCTGGATGCTGCTGTGTGTGTTATGTTTGCATTTCTTCAAGATCTGCATAAGGTATGGATGTGAAGGTCTTATGTTCAGCTGCTGGGTGAGGTGAGGCTTAGGTGTGACTCACCTGGAATCCACTCCCCCTGGCTTTAAATAGCTTTCCCCTTCCTCTGTCAGATGCCGTTGAAAGTTATTTACTCTTTGTCATTGTGCTGTGCAGATGCTTTGCTGCTGGACTGAAGTATTTGCCATTCAATTTTGTCATAATTAAGAACAGTTATTCACTGTATATGTATATCCACTATACACCCCACAAGCCCGTACCACCCCACACAAACCTGTCACTCCCAACCCAAAGCTTCCCCTCTCCCAAAACTTGCCCCCTACACCCTCGTACTTCAAATAATATCCAATTTATGATAAAAAGTTACATACAATACATACAAAAATACACAAAGATGAAAAATCCAGATATGATCAGCAAAAGCTTCCAGGGTTGTGAAGATCCCCTTAACTGACCTAGGTCAGGCCCTAAAAATGTCCCTTCCTGGCAGCGGAGGTTGTACCCTCATTTATATTGGTACCCCCGCTCCCCGGTGGCTATAACCCTCACAATATCCTTAAGGGCCCCTTTACACGCCACCACTGGAAGGTATCAACCGCCGGACATCGGGGATAATTGTGCCTGTTGCCATGAAATTGCTACGAAATGGCGGCGTGTAAACAGGGTAATTGCTCCCGGTGTCCTGCAGTTGACTCAGATACCTGTGTCTGAGCCGTGCTGAAAAACCGAAGGCAACACAAAGGCACAATTGCCATGGTAGTGGCGTGTAAACGGGGCACAAGCATGGATGTGGCGGCGCCTAGTGATTTCCCAGGGGCGTGACATAGGCTCATGGATACCGTGTGTGGAGCTAGAAGCTGAAGGTCACAGCAGATTTTTCTCTCCCTCTCCAGAAACCAGTTTGATCCTGTTCTCGTGTTGTAAGCTGGATGTTGTTAATTCTCAATAAATGAACATTCTCTGTTGCTCGCTGTGGACATCACGCTGATTAACGCGCTGCTAACAGTGTCACATGCCCAAACCAGGCACCAAGTGCTCACCTCCTAGTAAGGGATCAGGAATCGTGTGAATGTTTCAGCCTCCAGCATAGAAATCATCACTCCCATCAGACGAACAGTACAATACAATATAACCTGCAGTACATTGTGTGGTGACCAGACTCAGGGGCGCCATATATCCACATCACGTCCATTCACCTGATTCACTGAATACAATCAGCGAGTCTCAGGATAACAAATGTCCTTCTACAAATACAATCCCTCAATATCCAGGAAGAGCAATCTACACACCAATATATGGATGATAGTATATTAGCCTCCACAATGATCAATAATCTATCATATAACATTAATGGAATCAAATCTGTCCTATTGGAAACATCACTATCATATGTCACCTAATGTATTATCAAAAAATTATTGATATTCAATATTTCTGCCACTTGTAAGAAAGGGCAAAAACAATGAAAAATCACCCTGTCATGACAGGGTTAACAGTATTGGTTTTCTATGGAGTAACAGGATTTTTCCACCGCCCTCAGGTCAAAGGCCCCGGTGACCTTATCCTCTATTCTCCTTCCTCAGGTGCTGTTCTCTCCGAGTTTGCTGCTATAGATCATCCAGTTATCTGAACTGTGATTCTTATATGAAGAGTTACTCTTACACCTACAGTAATGGGGTCATCACCTGCGGTAAGTCTGGGGGTCTCCTTGGGGTCATCACCTGTGTTAAGTCCGGGGGTCTCTTCAAACTCAGGACACCTGGGGACATTGTGACAAGCAGAATTATAATTTTGTCCTTGATAAATCATCAAACTGGAAATCCATTCAGATGAGCAGCGTCAGGTCATGTGATGCAGGACACAACTATATGTATATATCGTACTGTGCAAGTGTGTCGCCCGGGGCAGTGGGGACTCAGGTATCCGGGTCCCTACTCCGCTGTGGTCGGGGGATGCCACTGGTGGCCTGCCTGGACCCGTGGCCCTGGAGATGGAACTTTTAAAAAGGGGGAAAAAAGGAACAGGGGAGATAAAGTTTATATTGCAGTTCTCGTGACGCCACCCGCAGCGACTGGTGATTGGGCACCAGCACCGCTTCAGTCCTCCGGAGGGTGGTGGTATAGTGGCCTTGATGGTACAGCTCTTTGCAGGTGGAGCTAACCCCCGGGGCAGGGTTGCACCGGTGATGATAGGGGTGCTGGTGATGGATGGATGGATGGATGAGCAGGGGCGCTGGGAAGGAACTGACACACACCGCTTGTTGCTCTTTACCTTTTTTACTGGTGTCGAAGCAGGTATATCGTCTAGAATACCACCGGGTGTTCAGGATGCACTTTTGGGTCTCCACAGCGAGTGAATATAACGCCTCCTCTTTGCTTTTCCCCGTGTGTGTGTGAACCCCCTCCCCTGTGTAGAACTTGGCTGGCTTCCTCTGCTCTCTCTTGCTCCTCCTGTGCTGTCGTCAGGATACCCTCTGTCGACTAACGCTGATCCTTTCCCCACGGTGCCTGCCTCCCTGGTATGTGACTGCGCAGGAGTCCGGGAGACTGGAGTCTCCACGGTGTTCCGGGGTTCTCCACTGGGCCTGGTGCACTCCAGTGGACGCGGACTCCGGTATACGGTTTTTGCTCGGGGGTGAACCTAACGCTGGCTCCACGGTTCCCCACTGTTCTGCCCCTTCTCCTTGCCTCTCGACCCCACTCTTGGGCCTTGCAGGGCTATCGGAGACTGGTCAGGGTGACTGGCTCTGGCCTAACGCAGCACCGAACCCCAGCACTTCTTGCAGCTCTTGTAGCGTCTGCAACACTCACTGTCTGTCTGTCTCAGTCCCAGACTCAGTGTGTCTAACTCCGCAAGTTGAGCTCCCCCTACTGTGCTGGGGTGGAAGGTGTTGTGTGTAACTGTGTACCCGCTGTGGAAACCCATCCATGCTGCGGGTGAGTCTGTGGGTATCTGTGGTTAGCAGGGTGCCACATTCCCCCCTATGTAAGGTCAGTACTCCTGGACTGAGGAACAATATTTGGTTAACAACATAAATAACATTCTCAACAGGTAACATATTTACAGAGTCTGAAAATTCAAAAATTTACAAAAACCACTGAAAAATGGTAAAACAGGTACAGTCCACACAGTGCTAGTCCATTCACCGCAAGCTGGAAAGAAAAGTTAGTTGTCTCACCAGTGATTATGGTCCTTTGTTTATGTTGGAAAAGGGTTTTTAAAGAGTCTTTACAGCAGTCTCCATAAGCTCCGGGTGGAAAAGATTAAAGTTTTTCAAAAGGTCAACAAAGTTCAACAACTCCTTACAGGTAAAGTCTCTGTAGTGTTTAAAAGTTCAAATACACAACAACATTTACTATGGGTACCTCGGCGTAGGAGTCCTAGATACTGCAGGGGCCTCTACTGGTCATAAGCGCTGTAGGCCTCCTGGCCCTGGGGTCACCTATTGGCCAAGGTTTTGCTCTCGCTAGAATGCTCCTTATGCCTCCTCCACACACCCCTCTTGTGGTGTTGTGTACCTGGTGCGACCTGTTTTGACCTACTCTTCACCCTTTTTGTGCACTACTATTTACATTTTTACAAGTGTTACTATTTACAGGTTACTTTACATTGGGTACAATAAATGTGATATAGAACCAATCTCCATACTTAGATGGGGCTTGCCCACGTGTGCTACGACTGGATTTACGCACTACGGGTGTGGCTACCTCAGGTGGGATGTATGGAGAATGTGATGTGGGTGTATCAGGTAAGCGTCTGCGTGGCCTTAGTCTCACTGCAGGACTAGCAGATGTACCGATTGCAGGGTCCTCTGGTTCTCTGGCAATGGTTATTTCTTCCTGATCTTCTGGTGGTTGATAGAAGTTAATGACGGGGACAATGATTGCTCCTTCAAGTTGGGGTCAATCCTTTGGAAAGTCTCCAAGTATAGTGGATATGACTTTTTCTTTGGGCTTTACACAAGGAGGTTCAAATGGTCTATAGGACTCTGGTTTCTCCTCTGGAAAATCTTGGAAGTCTTGATTCTTCCATTCTCCTGGACATTTCTTTAAATGATCCAGGGATACTGTTTGTGTGGTTTTTCCTCCATCTTTACATATGAGGCAGACTTTGGTATTGTCAAAGTTGGAACTCAAAATGGTGTAAGGTTCTCTTTCCCATTGATCATCAAGTTTGTGTGTCCTTCTTTTTCTCTTTAAGACAGTACTTCCAGGTAGTATGGGTTCTGCAGGTGCACTTTTGTTGAAGTTCTTTTCTTGTCTTTCTCTTGACTTTTCTAGATTCTCTTCAACAGAGGCTTGCACTTGTCCATACTGGTCTAGACGGTTGGTGTTTCAGTCAGAATTAGAAGTTTCTGCTCTGGGTTCGACAATTCCAAGTTCTAAGTCCACAGGTAGTCTTCCTGTACGGGCTCTCATCAAATAGGTGGATGTACAGTTTGTAGAACTCACTGGAATGTGATTATACATGTCTACCAGTATCTTGAGCATGTCAATCACAGTGTTATTCATCTTTTCACATAACCCATTGGATTGGGGATGGTACGGTGTAGTTCTTATCTTCTTACAACCATAAAGATGACTAAACTCTTGAACGATCTCTGCTTCGAATGCTGGGCCTCTATCCGTCAAAACTTGTTCTGGATAGCCAAGTGGTCTACAGAAGACATTCTGGAAGGTCTTTGCAGCTGTTGTAGCTGTCAAGTCTTTTACGGGTACGACCATCAGGAATCTGGAGTAATGGTCTCTACGATTGTCAAGGCATAGGTGTAGCCAGTTCTACTTGGAGCTAACTTCACATGGTCCAAGGCTACTATTTGGATTGGTTGCATTGTTACAATAGGTTGAAGTGGTGGTCTTTGACTCTGCTGGTCCTTTCTGCATAGGCTACACGGTCCACAGGTCTTACACCATCTTTCTATGGATCCTCGCATGCCAACCCAGTAGATTCTTTCCTTGAGCAACATTTCCAATTTCTTCCACCCAGAGTGTCCAGTTTGGTTGTGGTAGGCATTCAGTATCATTTGAACTTCTGTCCGGGGTACGATGATTTGGCAGACCATCTCGTGGGTTCTATGGTTGATGTACCTTCTGCAGAGCTTCTCCTGGTAGATTAACAGTTTACTTCTTTCGCTCCACAGGTGTTTGGCTTCTGACGAAGGATTTGAAGGTAACTTTGCTGACTCCAGAGTTATCAGTTCTTTTATTAAGCTGATAGCTGGGTCACTGTCTTGAGCTTCCTTCCAGCTGATGTGTGGTAACGGGTTCACTACTCTCTCAGGACGGTCTGTGTGGACTTGCTGGCATTGGTATATTCTCATCTGATGGAAGGAGGGTAGCTCTATCTCTTCCAGCTCATCCACGCCCACTCCCATATCTGCTAGGAAAGACATCCTTGATAAGGCATCTGCATAGTCGTTGTTATGCCCAGCCCGGTACTTGATGGTAAACTGGTAATTGGATAATATTGCCATCCATCTCTGTTCCATGGCTCCCAATTTCGCAGTTTCCAGGTGGGTCAAGGGGTTGTTATCTGTAAAGGCAGTAAACTTGTTTGATGCCAGATAATGTTTAAACCTTTCTGTGATGGCCCAGACCAAGGTCAGGAACTCCAACTTGAATGAGCTGTAGTTGTTAGGGTTCCTTTCAGTAGGGCGAAGCTTCCGGCTAGCATAGGTAATCACTCTCTCTTTGCCTTCCTGCTTCTGGGCAAGTACTGCTTCTGACCCCACATTACTAGCATCGGTGTACAGTAGGAATGGTAGGTTGTAGTTGCGGTAAGTCAGGATCTCTTCACCTGTTAGGGCCTCTTTCATCTGTTGGAATAACTCTTCTTGTTCCTTGGCCCACTCCAAGGGTGGATCTCTGGACTTACCTTTCTGGGGTTGGCCTACTAGGAGGTTCTGTGGTGGAGCAGCCTTCTTCATGTATTCCTTTATGAACCTCCAGTAGTATCCCACCAATCCAAGGAACTGACGTACTTCCTTGAGGGTCTTTGGTTTTGTCCATTCCTTGATGACAGTGACCTTCTCTGCATCTGGGGCCACACCTTAAAAACTGACTATGTGTCCTAGGTACTGTACCTTTGGTTTTAACAGGTGGCATTTGGATGGTTTCAGCTTCATCATGTTTTTGGACAAGGCTTCAAATACCTCCGCTAGATGGGTCAGGTGTTCTTCATAAGTCTTAGAATACACAATGACATCATCCAGGTAAAGCAGTACCGTCTCGAAGTTCTTGTGCCCCAGGCAACACTCCATCAGCCTCTGGAACGTTTCGGGTGCATTACATAGTCCGAAGGGCATGCTGTTGAATTCACATAGGCCCATGGGTGTGGTAAATGCCGTCTTCTCACGGTCTTCTTCTGCCACGGAGACCTGCCAGTACCCGCTAGTGAGATCTAGGGTTGAAAAGTAATTGGCAGACTTCAATGCAGCTAGTGATTCCTCAATGTGAAGTAATGGGTAAGCATCTTTGTGTGTTATACAATTTATTTGCCTGTAATCTACACACATCCTTATACTGCCATCTTTCTTTCTGACTAGGACTAGTGGAGCTGCCCAGGGACTACAACTATCTCTGATAACCCCTGCGTCCTTCATGTTCTGTAACTTCTCTTTAGCTTTCTGATAGTGTGCAGGTGGAATAGGCCTGGATCGCTCTTTTGTTGGTGGTTGTGTTCCTGTAGGGATGTGATGTTGTACCCCTTTGATCCTACCAAAGTCAAGTGGATGCTTACTGAATACTTGTTCAAATTCTTGGACTACCCGTTAGTCACCTTGCTTTTGATGCACAGGAGTGGAGTCAGTTCCTACATGGAGCTGTTGACATCAATCCTCTAGCTGCCCCTTAGCGTTGTTATCCTCTGCCTCCTTGGGGAGAGGTAAGGGTCCCACTGTTTGTATTTCATTGCTATTTACAGTGTACAGCTTAGCAACGGTGGTATACCTGCCACAGTTTAAGATGCGAACTGGTACTCTTCCCTTGTGTACATCAACAACTCACCTGGCTGTCATGAGTGTAGGCATGTGCTCTGAGCTCATGGGCTCTACTACCGCCTGATAGTCCTGTCCTCTCAAACCTATAGGTGCTCGACACCAAATCATTTCACTCATTGGAGGTATTACAATAGGAAGCTGGTCTGTTACCTGTGAGGTACCAATTTCACCACCTGTACGTTTTACCTGTTGTTGATGCAGGAGGGCTCTTATCTGTCTCTTCTGCCCAGGCTTGGCAGTATCTGCAATCTGTTGAAGCAAGAACAACACCTCATCCATGCAATTGCTAACAACATTTGTACCGAGGATAATATGTGATCACGATTATTAAGATTTTTTTTCTACCACAATAACCCCTTGGTCTTGTAAATCCACCCTCCCCACTTTTATGTGTACTTCTCTAACCCCCAATATAGTGAGTGGTTCACTGTTAGAAGCATAGATGTTAAGGTTGATATCAGGTGGCTTAAGTTCATTACATGACCAAAATTGTTTGTAAAGAATATCAGGTATTGTGGTCACTTGTAACCTGGTGTCCAACAAAGCAGGTGTTTAAATGCCATCTAGTATGATGGACAAGAACGGTCGCTGTCCGACGTAGGTATCATACCAGCCGGCTGGGCCCTGTTGAGTTACTCTGGTGGAGCTGTAGAGGTCGGTGGTCCTCCCTCTGGGTGACGTGGTCTTCCTCCCTCTCATCCACGGGACGTCCTCTGGGCTGTTGGCAAGCTGGATTAGAGGGTGAGGTTTAGGCAGCAGCTTTGGTTTTGGCCCCTGCTGCAGCTGTAGGGCTCCCATGACAGTGGCTAGGTTCTTACCCAGCTGACGCACCTCGGCATATAAAGAGTCAATGCTGTCGGAGGTTGCGGACTGAACACGGCTCTCTACTGCAGGCACAGGTACTGGTGTTGTAGTAGCTGGAACCCTGCCACTGCACCACCGCCGGATGGCAGCTTCAGGGGTCTCCACTGGCTGTAACCCTTTTATGGCCATGTTCTTTAAAGTGTTAAAGTCAGTGTCCGGGTTGTTCAGGGACCACCAGCGCAGGGTTTTGTTGTCCTTTGGTGATAAGAGCCCCCAGATAAATTGATCAATCAAGTTTATTTTCATCAGGGACACTAGCAGGGTTGACTTGCTTTAAGGCCCGCAGCGCCTCCTGTAGGTGCCAGGCATAGGTCCTGATGTCATCTTCAGGCTTCTGATAGCAATGATCAAAGAGCATCCTTATATCAGCCTCATTACAGTCCTCAAAAGCAACTTTTAATTTGTCCAAAATTACAGCTACTGATCCCCGTTCAGCGCCGGACCAAGATTCAGCTTCTCTCACCGCTGCACCAGTTAACTGTCCCAATATCACAGCAGCGCGCTGCCTGATAGTCATTGCATACATGTCCAGTACGCTGCCGATTTTTCTTTTGAAGGCAGGCAGGGTATCAGGGTGATCGTTGTACCGAGGTAACCAATTAGCACTCGGGACATACGGTAGCGAGATTGGCATGATCGGGACTACTGTGCCCGGTAGGTCAGCAGCTCCACTGGTTGCAGCCATGGTCGTTTGGAGGTGATTCACAGGGTCTGCGAAGGTGTTTTCGTCATCGCTGGACGAGGCGGAAATTTTCGGGGCCCCCCTCTACTGAATCACGGCCAGTCATTAAACAGTTAAACAGTTCAGGAGTTTCCGGATTAGGCCGCTGCGCTTCGGGAGTTTTCGGCAGAGCGGTGGGCGTGTTTCGTTTTCGCGATCTGCAAGCTGTCATGCCCCCTTTCTTTCCCGCTCAGCACGCAGTAATGGTGGCTTAATTTAACAGTCACAAATCACGGTTAAACACGGCACACAGTACCCGGCAGCACCGAGCACGGGATCCTGTAAAAAATATTATGTGTCGTCCGGGGCAGTGGGGACTCGGGTATCCAGGCCCCTACTCCGCTGTGGTCGGGGGATGTCACTGGTGGCCTGCCCAGACCCGTGGCCCCAGAGATTGAACTTTTAAAAAGGGAGAAATATATACAGGGGAGATAAAGTTTATATTGTAGTTCTCGTGACGCCACCCGCTGCGACTGGTGATTGGGCACCAGCACTGCTTCAGTCCTCCGGAGGGTGGTGGTATAGCGGCCTTGATGGTACAGCTCTTTGCAGGTGGAGCTAACCCCCCAGGGCAGGGATGCACCGGTGATGATAGGGGTGCTGGTGATGGATGGATGGATAGATGAGCAGGGACGCGGGGAAGGAACTGACACACACACCGCTGGTTGCTCTTTACCTTTTTTACTGGTGTCGAAGCAGGTATATCGTCCATAGTACCACCGGATGTTCAGGATGTACTTCTGGGTCTCCACAGCAAGTGGGTATAAGGCCTCCTCTTAGCTTTTCCCCGTGTGTGTGTGAAACACCCCCGTGTAGAACTTGGCTGGCCTCCTCTGCTCTCTTCTGCTCTTCCTGTGCTGTTGTCGGTATACCTTCTGTCGACTAACGCTGATCCTTTCCCCACGGTGCCTGGCTCCCTTGTATGTGATTGCGCAGGAGTCCGGGACTGAAGTCTCCACTGTGTTCTGGGGTTCTCCACTGGGCCTGGTGCACTCCAGTTGACGTGGACTCCGGTGTCCGGTGGTTGCTCGGGGTTGAAACTAACGCTGGCTCCACGGTCCCCCACTGTTCTGCCTCTTCTCCTTGCCTCTCGACCCCACTCTTGGGCCTTGCAGGGCTACCGGAGACTGGTCAGGGTGACTGGCTCGGACCTAACGCAGCACCAAACATCAGCACTTCTTGCAGCTCTTGTAGCGTCTGCAACACTCACTGTCTTTCTGTGTCAGTCCCAGACTCAGTGTGTCTATCTCCGCCCCAGCACCAGTATTTATAGGGGATCCTGCCTAAGAGCAGCAGGTTGAGCTCTCCCTACTGTGCTGGGGTGGAAGGTGCTGTGTGTAACTGTGTACCCGCTGTGGAAACAAATCCATGCTGCGGGTGAGTCTGTGGGTACCTGTGGTTAGCAGGGTGCCACACAAGTTATAGGCAAGTGTGCAAAGATGCATCAACGTAAGAGTGTGTAAAACACAAACTGGATAATGTAGGATAAAGGCTCTGTGGGGCTGGATCATCACCTCCAGGACTCGTCATTGTTAATGACATCGGCTGGATGTTCAGGGTCATTTTCTGGCTGCTGAATAAATTTAGAGCCAATCGAATGTCTCCTTGATGGTCTTACATGATGGGTAGGTATCTGACTGTTTCATTCTTAGCATTAAAGAGATCCTGTCACTCTGCTGGTGCTTTCCAAAGTGAAAGCACCACTGAATGCAGCATGTATGCCGGTGTGCACCATGTCTCTACCACCCCTGTAACCCGAAAAAAACACTTTGTAAAAGTTCAGAGTTAAGCAGTCCGAGGGGCTTATCTGATTCTGCTGTCCTCGGCGGCACAGTCCTCCCCGCCTCCTGGCTGTGTGTCTGCCGCCTCCTCTTCTGTGATGAAAGCACCAGAGCCCCTGTATACCTACAGCAAAACATTTAAAGGGAACCTCTCACCTCTAAAAACCCATCTAACTTATTACTATATGTCCTGCACCTTCCTATTAGCAGTATAACCATCCCTCTCTGTGCTAAATGCTTCCTTTCAAAGTTGAAATAAACACTTTAATACTAATGAAGGAATCCTAATGAAGTGGTGGCGATATGCAATGCGCTGCTTGAAGCCGGACATGTGAGGAGGGTGTACCGACGTCACCTAAACCGTAAATGACGCGATTCGCGTCATACGCGGAAATAATGAGTGACGCAGAAGGCAGGCAGGGATGGAATCTGAATTTGACATCCACCGGGGCGTGATAGAGGAGGATGGAGGCTGCAATAGCACACGCCCAGGGTGACAATTGCATATCTCAACCACTTCATTATCACCCTAATGAGTAAGTATTAAAGTGTTTATTTCAACTTTGAAAGGAAGCATTTAGCACAGAGAGGGATGGTTATAATGCTAATAGGAAGGTGCAGGGACATGTAGTAATAGGTTAGATGGGTTTTGGAGGTGACAGGTTCCCTTTAACAGGGTGGGCTCTGGTGCCTGCATCACAGAAGAGGAGGCAGCAGACACACAGCCAGGAGGCGGGGAGGACTGTGCCGCCGAGGACAGCAGAATCAGACAAGCCCCTCGGACTGATTTACTCTGAACTTTTACAAAGTTTTTTTTTCGAGTTACAGGGGTGGTAGAGACATGGTACACATCTTTATTGAATGCAGCATACATGCTGCATTTGTGGTGCCCCATCTGGTCAGGCGTCACAAATGGGATACTTCCCCCATATGAGAGCATGCAGTATTCCTGTCATCAGGGGGGTGTAATGTTAATCTGAGGCTCTTATTCCTGCATACACACACTTAGAGTAGGGGGACTGAAGGGTTAACCTGATCCTGGGTGAGCCCCAGCCCCGGTGGGAGGAGTGTAAGTATAGTGCAGTGCAGTGCAGGAAGGAGAGTGCAAGAGAGAAGTGATCAGTCAGCAGACAGAACAGAGTAAGAGAAGAAGAAGAGAGGAAGGAGGTGACCCAGTGTCAGGTCAAGTGACGTGCTCAAGGGGATCCTAGTCCGCAACGGGGAACCGTCCCCGAGACACAGTGCAGGCAAAATTCAGTTTTCCAACGTCAACACCGGCCAGTCGAGGATCTCTTTAGAGGTCCTGACAACCGTCCAGAACGTGTAACCACACCAGTCATCCCAAACTGGGTTGAGACCCTTGGAAGATATGGAAGGGAGCCTCATTTCACCCGACGGACCTGGTAGGCAAGAGGGAGCACAGGACAGCGCATGGATAGTAGGAGGCACAGATATCAGAGGACAGAGTGAAAGATGCAGAGGGAAAAGAAAGCAGAAAGAACATCATAGGTGGCCTCAGAGAGACATTACATCCTTCTATGACTACCCAGCCAGCTGCCTGCTGAAAAAGACTGTTCTCCTGTCACCTGCTTTACCTTCTGACCGGTTTACCAAGTAAAGTACCTGGGTAAAGTGAATGAGACTCCATGTGATTTTCTCCAGTCACTGCCTTGCTGGCAACTTTCTTCAACAGCTTGTACTCCCATCATCGGTGTACTACTGCCCCGGACGATTAGCTTCACCTGAAGGGAGCTGTACCATCAAGGCCGTTATACCACCACCCTCCGGAGGACTGAAGCAGCGCTAATGCCTAATCACCAGAAGCTGCAGGTGGCGTCACGAGAACTATACCATAAACTTTATTCCCATTTCCAACTCCCCTTTTTAAAAGTACACACCAGGGCCACGGGTCTGGGCAGGCTACTGTTGACAACCCCACAGAAGCAGAGGGCCCAGATACCTGAGTCCCCATACCCTGGGTGAGTCACATTCAGTAGTGCGTTTACTTTGGAAAGCACCAGGGAGGTGACAGGTTCTCTTTCAGGACAACAAGAAATAGGCAACATTTAGGACTGTAAACACAGTGGTCGGCTAAGGAATCTTAGTGCAGTAGATGAAGATGTCCAGCAGTGCCATCAGCTCAGAACTGGCAGCAACCAGTAAAATCAGCTACAGATGTGTGAAACTCTAGGCCCCTGGCCAAAAGCAGACTGAACAAAAATGTATGTGGCCCAAGAAGTGGGGACAAAGAAGGATTATCTCTCAACTTTTCCCGTATGGAGAGCCGGTTGGAGAAATGTTGAAGTGCACAACAGAGCTCAAAATCTAAGATGGAACCTATTGTGCTGGTGCCACCCCCTCTACTATGTACTGGCTGCGTACTACAGAAACAAAGCCAGAGCTTAGCAGGGGGGCAAATCCAGCACAACAGGGGGCATCTTTGTGATTGAGCGCAGGTGCCATCTTTATACTGGCTGCAAATAGTCTGTGGAGCCTCGGTTAGGAGTCCCAAACACAGGACTAGCCAGATATCCCTCCAGGGAAGTACCAGGCCAAGGGGTGACTCCCTGCGGAGAACACCATAACCACCATATTAAGTGGCCCTTTCAGTCAATATCCAGCTCTTTTACAAGCTTAAAGATATGACAAGGGAATACCAAGGCCAGGTATCCATCCACAGACAGCTGTTTCGGGGTGTTGCCCTCATCAGTGTGGAGTAGGATTCTGGCTAGGTGGGAGCAAGGCCTGGTAGACCAACATCACAAAGCATTCACTGATCTATTTGAATATTCATAATTCCCAGGGGGCAATGTGCCTAGGAATTCACTGTGTTTGAGCGCTTTAGCCAGCTGCCTGCAGTGTTTTCTTGGACTGGTCTCCCTGAGATCAGTGAATACTTTGTGATCTTTATACTGGCTGACTGCGTTCACTCGCTCAATCACAAACTGTGAATGTAGTTGGCACTTTTGCGTTGGTTCATCTTTCAGTCGTAGCAGATACAGCCAGTACTTGGCATAAGGAGCGATCCATCTTGGGCTCTGAGATCTGGCACAGCTCTCTTACCCTACTGTTAGGCACACGGAGGTGTGGCGGTGGAGACGTGGATTCACTAGACCACTGAAGCAGAGTATGATCCATAAGTAGGAACAGGCTGAAGATGCTGTTAGTGGTAAAGCAAAGGTCTTTAATAAGAGATCTTGCCAGTACCATCAGAACTATGCATGCAGATAGGTCTATGAGGAACATGCACAGGGCTTTGAGGCAACTGAGAGATAGTCCAGGACACGAGATGTCGGAGGTGGAGAGGTGGCACTCGGGTCCATGGAGTTGGCACAGTAGACGTTGAACCTCTGTACAGGCAAGTGCTGGTGTAAAGGGCTCTGAGGCACCATGGTGGGTGCTCCACAGATGGGAGGATTAGCATTCTGGCAGGCACTAGGGCGAGACAAGAGGTATAGGTAAATAAGAAATATCAAAGCGATTGCAAAGGCAGGTACCGGGATAGGGACCTGAGGGAGAACAACACAACTAGAGACAGGCAGTGTTGCTTTGGCACCACCTGGAAGGGGAAAGTGCCTTATATAGATGTAGCCCTCCACCGATACGCTGTAAGGTGAAATTAGGGATAGGCGCACTGGCTCTTTAAATTACCCAGTGTTAGGTCCCTGGCACCGCTCCCCAGCTCACCTTCCATGGCTCTGCATGCTCTGCCGGTCGGGCATCCAGCATCCAGGGGTGCAGTGTCTCAGAGGCATCGCCAGGTCCCCTTCCTGTCTGCCGATCACTAGGGCTCGCACAATCCTTTGGTTGGCGTTCGGGCGGTGCAGAGGGCGCATCCGCGCTTCTCCCCTGTAAATCAAGGGGTTGGCACGTCTCAGCCTGACACTCCTCTTGGCCAATAGCAGTCCGAACTCCGATATATCAGTCCACCTCCACAGACTACCCAGGGACAGTGCCCTTAGCCCTACTACCCAGGGACAGTGCCCTTAGCCCTACTACCCAGGGACAGTGCCCTTAGCCCTACTAGCCAGGGACAGTGCCCTTAGCCCTACTAGCCAGGGACAGTGCCCTTAGCCCTACTAGCCAGGGACCGTGCCCTTAGCCCTACTAGCCAGGGACCGTGCCCTTAGACCTACTAGCCAGGGACCATGCCCTTAGCCCTACTAGCCAGGGACAGTGCCCTTAGCCCTACTAGCTAGAGACAGCGCCCTTAGCCCTACTACTCATGGACTACTATGCTGCACTTCTCTTTTGCCCTTGGCTGTTTCTTTGGTCTATTACTCTATGACCATTTATTTTGTTTGTGGACTGTGGATCATATGTATAATTATTTTTATTCTCTAGTCTTTATTTTCCATCTCTCCGTCCCCCCGGACTGTGGACACTTTGGTTCTGGTTTCTTCTCTCTTATCTCTTCCATCACTGAGTCTCTTTATCTTCAGCACAACAGAACTTTCTATATTTTCTCCTTTGTGATAATTTGGGATTTCTGTGTTTTGTTGTTCTCTGCTGGATCTGCTCAGTTCAGTTGGTCGTTACTTTATATCTTATTGGTGTAATGTCTATTTGTGTAGTTATAATCACTGCGGTGTTTGACCATTCTCCTCTATGGGATATGTGACTCTTATACTTGGTTCTCAGACATATTGGTGAATTCTCATCAGTATCTATTATGTTCTGCCTATAATATGTGGTATATATGACTCACCATGGCCGGGGACTCCGGTTTAGACAGGCTGAAGCTCCTTCCTCCTTGTCACGGGTGAGCCGAGCCTGCTAGTAGTGAGTCCCGGTTGAGTGCAGATCAAAAGTGAAGACGTCTTGTAGGAACAGATTAAAGGGGTTAATTTATTCGTGACGCCACCCATAGGTAGTTCGGTAATCGTTACCGACGCTGCGGAACCTCCGGGGGATGGATAACAGCAAGATGGAACGCTCCCCACAGGCTGAGCGGTGATCCCCGGAGGCTGGAGCTGCTCAAGATGTTGTGCGGCAGCTGCGGTTGCCTTGTGTGCAGACGGATACAATCATAAGGAAGCACGGACACAGAAAGTCTCTGCAACGGGTCTTTACTGTAACCAGCAAGCAGTACATGGTATACAGTTACGGGTAGTAGACCGGGTGGACTCAGCAGCACTCGGTGTTCCTCAGAGATCCGTAGTGTTCCTCCATTCTAGCTAAGTGTTTGCCATTGTCGCCCAGGAATACCAGGTCGGGTACGGGGAGGCTGCTTCAATCCCTATCCAAGATGTACGTTATGGATGTTCTGGGGAGCTTTGGATCCCTCGGTGGGTACACCGCTGGTTAGACGACTGGAAGTTGGCTGGTGGTGGGGTGCTCCTGTGAAGCTGCTCCTCCACGCTTCTGGTTCGTGTAGCAGAGGTGAACTGCTGCCAGCTTCGGTACCAGTGAACCGGCTGTAAGTTGGGCACGGGAGTCTTTTGGAACCCGCGGTTGGTGATGCCCGATCCCGGTTGTTGAGGCCTCAGGTGCTAACACCCGACAGGCGACGGCCCAGGGGCTGCACGGGGTGCAGGCCGCTGCTCCTACTCCAAGTTCAAGTCTGTCCCTTGTCTAGACTCTACTACTACTCACTAAAGTGTCTGTACTTCTCCTACACTACCCTTGCACTCCGCCCACCAGGACCTTGGATTGGCCCTCTACGTTAAGTGATGCATGCAGGGTTTGGATCTCTAAGTTAACCCGATGGCTGCTGGGTCAGAGAATATTGCTGCTGCATTTATGGCTGCAATACCCTCCTGTGACGCACTTGTTGCGGGGCGCCACATATACAGTCTCTATAGACCCTTATTAAGCGGCTGACCTCTGTGGGGCCCCGTGTACATATCTGGAGTCCTGGTATCACATTGGAGATTTGTCTTTGTGGTTATTCTCCGGTTGGTGCAGCAGTAGGGGGTTATCTCATCATGGATGCCCCCAACCAAAATCTGTATCTTTATAAATGTTATTGTGTCGCCACAGGGTGTGGGGTACTCAGGTATCAGGCGGCGAAAGGGTTAACTGTGTCACGGGGAATGGCGGCCGCGCCTGATCCCGTGCCCAGGGGGACGGTTCTTTTGAAAAGGGGATTATGTACAAGGGATTATTTACAAAGTTAGTTGTCGTGACGCCACCTGCAGTTTCTGGTGATTAGCACCAGCGTCGCCACAGTCCACCGGATGTCGGTGGTATTGCGGCTGAGATGGTGTAGTCCTCCGCAGGTAGGACTGGGACCTCCGGGGCAGGGCTCCTATGAAATAGAACAAGTTCATGGAAAGAAGATGCAGCAGAGTCAGTCACTTCAATCCGGGTACTTTACTGGAACTTTAGCAGCATTCGTTACAGTCCTCAGTGCAGTAAGATGTTAAATGACAAGTAGCTAACGAGTGGCTGCAAGCGGATCTCGGGTGGTAGGATGGAACCTTCAGTTGTGCCTTTCCTCCGTCAATTCTTCCCTGCTTCCCAGTAGTCTGTGTGAAGTCTGACCCCATAAAGCGGATCAGGCCTCCTGTTGTCTCTCACTCGCCCTTGCTCCCGTCGGGTAACCTCCTCATAACACTGAGGCTTCGCTCTGCTGTGTTTGGTTCCATCTTTTGGTCACTTAAGAGCCTGGGCAGTATATAGATATACTCCTCAGAACACTGGATTTTCTGGGGTCCTTGGAGGATCCCACATGTGCAGGCTCCGGTGCCCGGTGTCTTTCCTGGGGCGAACTCCTGAAGTTCCTCTATCCCCAACTGGCTATCTGCGCCTGGGATCTGCCTTTAGTCTTTCCCGGGTCCCTCAGTTGAGAGACCCTCCTTGCTCCCTCAGGCCCACTACCTGGCTGGCTCACTGACTCTCTAGTTCCCCCTGGAGGTGGTTTTATTCCCTCCCGGCTACCTCTTACCATGTGATCTAGTGTGGGGGTGCTTGTGTGTAGGTTCCACCCATCAGCCTGAAAACTACTTGCAGCTGGAGTATCTGCACCGCTTTTATGGGTGTATAATGAGCTATTACTTTACAGGTTTACGGCAGCAAGGGGGGGGCCCTGTATACTGATGGGGGGGCCTGTGTACTGATGGGGCGTATGACTCGCGTATAAGCCGAGGGGGGGACTTTTCAGCCCAATTTTTGGGCTGAAAAACTCGGCTTATACGTGAGTGTATACAGTAATAAATTGTAGAAGTTTCCATTGTGCAGAGATGAGACTTTCTTTCCTCCTCCAGAAGTGTCTTTATCTGCTGTTCTCTCCTGTCAGTATTACAGCCGATTTGTCTCATATCTTTCTTTTATATCCACAGATCACAATGTGTACATGAGGGGATGTCCCGCATATACCTGCGAGTGCGACCGGAAAGTCGTGATGTGTCTGATGGATGAAGATTATACAAATCCTAAATATAACAATAAGTGTAATGAGAAGGTCCCAACATGTCTTGAGATTGAGAAGTCCCTGTCAATCTTAAGAAAGCAGCTTACAGGAAGAAATTAAATCCACAATAAATGTGAAATTTACACTGAAATCAACTGAGAGTGAATCAGTCACTTCCCAGATATAACTGTGTGTAGAAACCTGGAGAACAATTATGTCTGTATCATAGATACACATTAACAAATACTATATACATTATTACTGCTGGTGCCGTCACTGTGTACATACATTACATTACTGATCCTGAGTTACCTTCTGTATTATACTCCAGAGCTGCACTCACTATTCTGCTGGTGCAGTCACTGTGTACATACATTACATTACTGATCCTGAGTTACCTCCTGTATTATACTCCAGAGCTGCACTCACTATTCTGCTGGTGCAGTCACTGTGTACATACATTACATTACTGATCCTGAGTTACCTCCAGTATTATACTCCAGAGCTGCACTCACTATTCTGCTGGTGCAGTCACTGTGTACATACATTACATTACTGATTCTGAGTTACCTCCTGTATTATACTCCAGAGCTGCACTCACTATTCTGCTGGTGCAGTCACTGTGTACATACATTACATTACTGATCCTGAGTTACCTCCTGTATTATACTCCAGAGCTGCACTCACTATTCTGCTGGTGCAGTCACTGTGTACATACATTACATTACTGATCCTGAGTTACCTCCTGTATTATACTCCAGAGCTGCACTCACTATTCTGCTGGTGCAGTCACTGTGTACATACATTACATTACTGATCCTGAGTTACCTCCTGTATTATACTCCAGAGCTGCACTCACTATTCTGCTGGTGCAGTCACTGTGCACATACATTACATTACTGATCCTGAGTTACCTCCTGTATTATACTCCAGAGCTGCACTCACTATTCTGCTGGTGCAGTCACTGTGTACATACATTACATTACTGATCCTGAGTTACCTCCTGTATTATACTCCAGAGCTGCTCTCACTATTCTGCTGGTGCAGTCACTGTGTACATACATTACATTACTGATCCTGAGTTACCTCCTGTATTATACTCCAGAGCTGCAATCACTATTCTGCTGGTGCAGTCACTGTGTACATACATCCTACCCAGCTCCATCCTTCCTACCCACCTCACACAATGCTCCGCACTATTTCCCCACTTTCAACCCACCATCTCTAGACTTACACGCCCACCACGCAAGCTCCCCTGCTCTCACCTCCTAACCCTCTCCCTGCTCCTCCTACTCTCCTACCCCACCATACCATCTCACTCCCCTCCACCCCACTCCAACGACCCACCACCAACCCCCGTAACCCCCTTAACCTCCGTCCCATTCCCCCCACCCCTGCCTCCTCTGTCCCCTTACCCAGCGCACTCTGGAATGCCCGCTCGGTCCGTAACAAACTCACACTTATCCATGACATCTTCATCTCCAGAAAACTCTCCTTCCTTGGCCTCACAGAGACCTGGCTTACCCCCTCTGACACAACCTCCCCAGCTGCCCTCTCCTACAGTGGATTCACGCTCTCCCATACTCCCCGCCCCACCAACACCCGCGGCGGAGGCATTGGCCTAGTTCTGGCCAATGACTGCTCCATCTCCCTGCTTACACCACCCCCCCTCCCCTCCTTCGAGGCACACGCTGTTCGCATCTACTCCCCCTGCAACCTCCAGCTGGCCGTTGTCTACCGCCCCACTGGATCCCCCTCTACCTTCTTTGACCACTTCACAACCTGGCTCCTCCACCTCCTCTCCTCCAACATCCCCACCATCGTCATGGGTGACTTCAATATCCCCATCAACACCCCCAAAGCCGCTGCCTCCAGACTCCTATCCCTCACCTTCTCCTTCGGCCTCTCCCAATGGATCTCCTCCGCCACACACACTGGCAGCCACACACTTGACCTAGTCTTCACCTGCCTCTACTCCCTCACCGACCTCACACACTCAAACATCACCCACTCCGACAATAACCTACTGACATTCTCATCCCTCTCCCCCCTACCACGCTACCCCCTCTCCGGACACTTCCCCACCCCCGCAGAAACCTTAGGCTCATTGACTTCCATTCACTCTCAGAATCCCTCCTCCCCCTCTCAGACTTGGCCTCTTCTCAAGACGCTGACTCTGCCGCCTCCCTTTACAACTCCACTCTCACCACAGCCCTCGACCAGGCTGCTCCCCTCACATTTAACACAACACGAGTACAACGACAACCCTGGCTCACGACCCTCACCAAAAAACTCAGACGGACGACTAGGGCAGCCGAGCGGAAATGGAAGAAATCCCACTCCGCAGAGCACTTCGCCCTATACAAGCGTTCCCTCAATACCTTCAAGACTGCCCTTGAATCTGCAAAACAAGCCTACTTCTCCTCCCTAATTACTGCTCTGTCTCGCAACCCCAAACAACTCTTCAAAACCTTCAACTCTTTACTTCGTCCCCCTGCACCCCCTCCCTCACCCCTCATCTCTGCCGACGACTTCGCCACCTTCTTCAAAGACAAAATTGACAAACTCAGACAAAGCTTCGACCCACACTCCCCTCGCCCCATCCCACCTCCAGCCCACCCCCCCTCACCAAAACGCAGTTTCACCCCCGTGACAGAGGACCACCTCTCCTCCCTTCTAGCACGATCACACCTCACCACATGTGCCCTTGATCCGCTCCCCTCCCACCTCATCCCTAACCTCACCTCAATCCTCATCCCTGCTCTAACACACCTCTTCAACATTTCACTCAAATCCGGCACATTCCCCTCATCCTTCATACATGCCCTAATCACGCCTATCCTAAAAAAAAACATCCCTTGACCCCACAACAGTCTCCAACTCTCGCCCCATAGCTCTCCTCCCGTTTGCCTCTAAACTTCTTGAACAACACGTCTATTCTGAACTGTCCTCCCAACTCTCTTCCTGTACTCTCTTTGATCGCCTACAATCCGGCTTCCGACCTCACCACTCCACCGAAACAGCCCTAACCAAAGTCACAAACGACCTTCTGACCGCCAAGATCAAATGACACTATTCCGTCCTCATCCTTCTCGACCTCTCTGCTGCCTTCGACACTGTTGACCACTCCCTCTTACTCCAAATTCTTGAGTCTCTTGGCATTACTGACCTCGCCCTCTCCTGGATCTCCTCCTACCTAACGGACAGGACCTTCAGCGTCACCCACTCTCACACCTCCTCCTCGACCCACCCCCTCTCTGTAGGTGTTCCCCAAGGCTCTGTCCTGGGACTACTACTCTTCTCCATTTACACCCTTGGCCTAGGCAATCTCATCGAGTCACATTGACTCCAATACCACCTCTACGCTGACGATACCCAGCTCTATCTGTCTGGCCCTGATATCTCCTCCCTTTTATCCAAAATCCCTCCATGCCTATCCGCCATTGCATCCTTCTTTTCTACCCGCTTCCTAAAGCTCAACATGGACAAGACCGAATTTATCGTCTTTCCCCCGAACAACCCCGCCCCGCTTCCTGACCTATCTATCACAGTCAATGACTGCACACTCTCACCTCTCCCCCTCACCAAGTGCCTCGGGGTAATCCTCGACTCCTCCCTCTCCTTCAAGCCCCACATCCAAGCCCTCGCCACCTCCTGTCGACTCCAATTAAAAAACATTGCCCGCACCGCTCCTTCCTTGACCACAACACGGCCAAGACACTTGTCCATGCCCTCGTCATCTCCCGCCTGGACTACTGCAACCTCCTATTCACCGGTCTCCCTGCCACCTCCCTCGCACCTCTCCGCACCATCCTCAACTCTGCTGCCCATCTCATCCACCTATCTCCCCATTACTCCCCCGCCTCCCCTCTCCGCCGAGCCCTCCACTGGCTCCCCATCCCCCAGCGATCTTGCTTCAAAACTCTAACCCTGACCTACAAGGCCATACACAATCTGTCCCCTCCCTACATCTCCGACCTAATCTCCCGCTACCTCCCCTCACGCAACTTGCGCTCCTCTCAGGAACTCAATCTCTCAACCCCCCGTATTTCCACCTCCCACAACCGCACACAAGACTTCTCTCGTGCTTCCAGCAGACTCTGGAACTCCCTCCCCCACCACATCAGACACTCCCCTACCCTGGGAACCTTCAAGAAAAACCTGAAGACCCACCTCTTCCTACAAGCCTACAACACACACTGAGACCCTATCCACTGCACCATCTCACCTCTCCCCCTCCTATTGTCTCCCTCCCCACCCCCTCTAGACTGTGAGCCCTCGCGGACAGGCTCCCTGGCCCTATTGTACCCGTAAGATTGTTTTGTCGATTGTCGTCGTTTTTCGACCACTTGTCTTTGTCTACCCTCTAACTTGTACAGCGCTATGTATCCTAATAGCGCTATATAAATACCTAATAATAATAATAATAATAACATTACATTACTGATCCTGAGTTATCTCCTGTAGATCTTTTATTATAAAAATGAAAAACATAACAACAATAACATAAACATAACAAAAGTAACAATCAGAACATGATCAATATAACAAGATCTGGTCCAGCCGCTCGTTCTCTCCTCACACACGTATTACCATACACACAACCATAAACCTCAATATATACTGTGGTGCAGCGGTTGATTGCCCCACAGGTGTTGGTGCTGGGACTTGCGGTTCCAGGGCTCTGGTACGGCATTGGGGCTGCAGATTGGAAGCCAGGGGAGTGGCTGTCTAACCTGGATCCTCCTGTGGGTGTGACGGAACACAGATAAGCAGACTCCCTCTCAGTCACATGGGCTGTGAGGTCAGGAAAAGTCCTTGACACAGGAGAGGAAGGAGCCTGAGGAATAAGGGTGGTGTTTTCCCAGCATCCACAGTAGCTGAAGAAGCCATAGGGAGCCTGGATCACCCTGGACTCAGGAAGTTTGCACCCTGTCTGAGCCTGGACTGGACCAAAGTCGGTGAACCTGCAAAGGAGGCATCCCCCCAGCTAAGACCGTAGCCAGCGATCCCGTTGATGGACTAAAGGTCATTGGTTGCTGTTATGGACTAACCAGATGTTGTCCTGGTCGGTGGGGACAGCCTGACATAGTGTACCAGTCCTGTCCATGGATGCCCTGTATACCGTATGCGGTTTATGAGCATTGTTAATAAACCATTGGACTTTGTTTTACTTTGAGACCCGGTTGTTTGCACAGTTTTCTGTGGCCAAGCAGTTCTCTAGGAGGTTTCATGAGCCTAATGAGCGGCCAAGCAGTCCCCTAGGCATGTGTGGACGCCACATGTGGTGGAGAGTGCGGACCATACGACCCGGTGGGGCATCAGAGTATGGCTGCTAACGGTGCAGCTGCACAACTGTGATACCAATGTGATAAGAATGGCGTGTGGATGTGGATAGAATAGGTATAGAACAGGTAATCATAATTAGAATTAGTGACCACAGGCCTTATCATTCATTCACTAAATGTATCAGTACCATGTTGAAATATGAAAGGGTGAACTCTTCTTGACATTATGCTGTTATGATGAAATCATGAGCTGAGCTGAACTACTTGAGACATACACATCCTGTGACAGGAAACCACATCCTGTGACAGGTAAACAGATGGACGTGTTACACAGCCAGTCACAGGAAGAAGTGAATATCTTGTGGCTGATGGTCACGGCTGGATCATGCCATCAGCGCGTGATCAGGGATATTCTAAAATGGTATAAATGAAGCTGGTCACATTCAGTGAGGGGGGGGAAAGCCTTTCCAGAGGTCAACATAGATGGACGACTCTGTGAAGTAAGCTGTGGTCCCTTCTCGTGATCGATGACGAAGGTGAAGCAGCTACAATACACGGTAAAAGTATTGACTCTTATTCGTTATAATTAAGTCTAGGTATAATTGGTATACTTTGTGTTAAGCCTGTATTCAATTGATGACAATTCATGTGCTACTTTGTAAACAAATAAATTTAATCTTGCTATAGAGAATGTTATCATTCATGCCTGATTTGTAAATCAGTGAGCGCTACGCAAGTACGGGCTCTGCCCCGATCCAGTTAAATTTAGTAAGACATTAATTTGTGTAGTCGGCAGGATACCCCACAGTGGGGTATTTAAAGAACACTGGATTTTTTAGTAACATTTTCTTATTTGACATTTTTCGAAATTATTTGGCAAGAGTACCAAAAATGTTCAGAAAACTTAAGGAAATAGCTAAGGAAATTGTTATGGAGGGTCCCGGTTCAACCTAGGCTCCATAAAATATCATAGCACATGAATTGGTCAATTGTGGACTGGCGGAACAATGGCAGGATAAGTTCAAATATTCTGAACCCTATAATGTTGTGAAGTTACTTATATAGGATCCCTGCAAAGGCAGGTGATGTGGTAACCCCTCGATGTTGTTAAAATTACTCGAGAGGGTCCCTGCAAAGGCAGGTGATGTGGTAACCCCTCGATGTTGTTAAAATTACTCGAGAGGGTCCCTGCAAAGGCAGGTGATGAAGTAATATTGGGTAAGCGAAACTGGACGCTAGCCTCAGCCTATAGGACAGTTCATAGGAAAAATTCTCAGCTAGTTAAGGAAGTGAAGCGCACGTTAGTGTGCAGTTTGAATCAGTTAGCATTTTGTAAAAAAAAGTTAGATCAAAATAGATAGATAAATTTGTTTAAGGGATAGTGCAAACACATTGCATTTGTGTATTAACATTTGTTTGTCGAATAATTGTGTGTGAAAGAACGTGACTGGTATGAGACTCCTTGATTGAACTGAATGACCATATGCATGTAATAAGGATTTAAAAATAAAAATCCTGATTGTATAAAGGAGTCCAATTAGTTGTGATCCCTTGTCAACTGGCATGAGGGATAAAACGGAGGAACATTTAACAAGAGAAAAAACACATAGTCACACTTGTGAGAATGAGATAAGCTGAAACCAAGTATTTTGTTAACATTGCGAAACTAAGCAGAAAGATCGGGAATACACGTAGTTGGGCTTGTCCTGTCCGTGTTTTGCCGGTGGCCTGTGGTTTTGCAGTAAAGTAACTAATATTTGGGGAGGCTGCAAGTGAAGTGATTGTGTTGAATGTTCTGCAGATTTTGTGTGGGTTGTGCATGTTTCAGAAAAGTTGGATGTTCGAGGTTGGTCCGAGGCTCCCTACAATATCATAGCACAGAAATTGTTACATAGTAGATTAACTGATGCTTGAAATAATAAGATCAAGGGTTTATAACTAGGGATGGGCGAATTTACTCGCTAGGACTCGTTACTCGGCGAGTAGTAAGGGACTCGCAGGACTCGGTACTCTGCGAGTTTCTCAGCGTTTACTCGCACGAGTCCAATGCAAATCAATGGCAAATGCTGACAAAACTAGGATTGCCTTTGACTTGCATTAGACTTGGCTACTGTGCCAGTGATAGCAGGGAAACTCGCAAAGTAACTGCTGTTACATTGCGAGCCGAGTCCAGCTGTCTTCTCTGTGCAGGCTGCCGCAGCTCCAGGGTCCTAGAGCCCGCCTGCTCACAGAGATGATGTATCAGTGCTGAGATTGTTCTCAGTCTGCTCATTCCCTGTGCATAGACATCTATATCTATGCACAGGGGATGTAGCAGAGAGGACATCGCGTTTTGGACTGCGTCGGACAGAAGAGGATTTTTTTCATTAAAGATGGAGTCCCTAATAGCTTTTTTTTTTATTTCAAATAAAAATTTTTCTCTGTGTTGTGTTTTTTTAACCCTTTATTGGAGATTCTTAGTGGCGACGGGCTGCCCCCAACCCCCAGGTGCATATTTGTACCTGGCCAGACACAAGAATATAGGGGAGCCCTTTTTTTTTATTATTTCATGAATTTCATGAAATAATTAAAAAAAAATGCGTGGGGCTCCGCGCAATTTCTATGTCTAGCCAGGTACAGCTAAGCAGCTGGTGGCTGGAATCCGCAGCGCAGGGATGCCCAAGCTTTCTGGGCACCCCCCGCTGCAAATTGCAGCCCGCAGCCGCCCCAGAAGATGGTGCGTTCATTGAAGCGCCATCCTCTGGCGCTGAACCCCGCTCTTCCAGCGGCCCTGGTGGCGGTGGCACGCTGGGTAATAAAGAGGTTAGGGCCAGCTTTGCATTATCAGCTGGCCCTAAGCCCGAAATTTATGACGATCACGCCAATATTAGACATGACCGCCATGAATTTCTATTAAATTGTTTTAAAAAAAACACAACACAGAGAAAAATTTTTATTAGAAATTTAAAAAAAAAGCCATTAGGGACTCCATCTTTAATTAAAAAAATCCTCTTCCATCCGACGCAGTCCAAAACGCGATGTCTTCTCTGCTCATCCCTGTGCATAGATATAGATGTCTATGCACAGGGAATGAGCAGACTGAGAACAATCTCAGCTCTGCTACATCAGGCAGCAGGCAGGCTCTAGGACCCTGGAGCTGCGGCAGCCAGCACACAGAGCAGACAGGACTCTTATCTGTGCGAGTTTCCCAGCGATTACTTGCACAGTAAACGAGTCCAATGCAAATCAATGGCAGAGTCTCTGACAAAACTAGGATTGCTTCAGGCTGAAGCTTCCGAGACACATCTGTGATTTGTAAATCGCACACTACTCGCTATTACTCGCTTCCCTATTCATTAGCATTGGACTCGCTAGACTCGCAACGAGTAGCGAGTCCTGGGCTCGGACTCGCTAGAGTCAAGCGATTCCGAGTAATTTAGGATTCGCCCATCACTATTTATAACCCCTTGATGTTGTTAATATACTCGAGGGAATCGCTGCCAAGGCAGGAAGGCAGGTGATGCTATATAGTTAGAAGGTGAAATTGGGTATTAGCCATTTTCTTAGCCCAAAAAAATATAAATATGAACAAGGAATAAAATGTAATTTGTTCACTGATTGATGGTTTGTAGTTAGTGGTTCAGCTACTTGGATTATAGGATGAAAAATAAAATGATTGACAAATTCATAGGAAAGATTTGTGGGGGAAAGAAGTTTGGCAAAATATTGAAGAATATGTCCAAACAACCAAAAATCCTCTTTTCATGTTGATGCACATGTTCCTCTTGACTCATTGAAATGTTTGTTTAATTCCCAAGCAGATGCGGCAGCCCCAATGTCTGTCGCAGGTACTGAACCTGATAAAGAGAAAGAAATGGTTGCAAGGTCTAGCTGTCTGGACGCATCAGAAAAGTGGACACTTGGAAGAAAATGCCACTTACAGGTGGGCACAAGACAGAGGAGTGCCCTTAACTTTAGATGTTATAAAGCAGGTCATTGCACAATGTCCCATATGTCAACATTCACAGACAAGGGCAGTACCACATACTGTAATGGGACACATAGGTGAATTACCAGCTTAGATTTGGCAGATGGATTTCATCGTTCCTCAGCCAGAGAGTTGAAGTTGTAATTATATCTGTACAGCTGCAGACACATAGTCAGGATTGATGATGAGGTTCCTTTGTGGAGTACTGTGAGAACACTGAAACTGATCACATAGTATTATGATACTCCATTACAGGTTTAAATGGACAATGGAGAGATAATTTGAGTGAGGCTCTCCAAATAATTAACAACAGACCTATCACTGACTACACATGATCTGAGCATACATAAAGTACATGAAGATACACTGATCTATTGGAAATTGAAAGAGGAAGCACAAATTCCTTACAGAGCTATTCCAGAGGCTGGAGGACTGGACCTCTACTCAGTAGAGGCAGTGCTCATAGCACCAGGTAAGGTAAGCACCATTTCTACTGGTTTTGCATGTAAGATTCTTAAAGGACATTTTGGTGAAATTGCAACAAGATTTAGCTTTGCTTTAAAAGGTGCAATAGTAGTAGGAGGTGTTATTGATCCTGATTATCAAGGAGAAATTAAGGTTCTCATGTTGAATCTAGAGATAGAACCCTTAGTGTTGTCTACGGGACAAAGGATCTCCCAAATGTTACTTATATCTGTAAGCTTGTTCCAAGTTAAGGAAGGTAAAGCCCCTACAGAATTGACAATCAGGGGAGACAAAGGTTTTGGGTCCTCCAATATCACTAATGTGGGGGCCAAAATATGGGTACAGAATACCCAAGGACCGCCATCTGAGGCTGAGGTCATTGCAGTGTGAAAAGATAGAACACTCTTGATACTGAGACCAGGGGTGGAGAAGTGGGAATATGTCCCACAGGAGAAATGTTATGTACGGGAATGATGCCATCTTTTATTGTACCCTAGGTATGACTGTTAGGTGGAATCCTTGGAAGCGTATTTTTAGGCGTAGCTGATGGATGGAGCAACCTACACCGAGAGGGGCCGATAGCCAACAAGTTCCTGGTGCACCATCAAGTGACGGAAGCGTTGAATCAAACTCAACCCACAGATTGTTGGATTTGTACACATTCGCCTGTGACAGCTACCAGTATTCCTTTCCTGGCTATACCGGTAACAATGGAAAAAATTCTGATGTGCGACAATTGATCAGACAGTTTGAAATCTGAGCGGGACAATAAAGAATTTGCAGTATATGGCCTGTAAAGGAGGAGTTTGGGTGCCGAGAAATAAAACTGGGTTGACTGATTTGGGATTGCTCCCTATGGACAATATACGTATAAGTTTTGGGACAATTACAAATACAGCAAATGCTCTCAAACCTAGTTTGCTGGAAAGGACAATTCATGATGTGTTCTGGCCTTATGCCACTATGTTTATTAATGGAACTAGTGATACCTGTAGTAATATACCAGGTGATTTAATGTGTAATGAATCAGCTGAATATTAAGCTAATGACCCAAGGTGTAGTAACCCTGATGCAGGATATTATAGTCCTATTGGGCAAAAACCGGGGTGGTGTATATTAACCAATGTGAGTATCTTTGTTGATTTAGTACACCGACTAGTTTTACAACACTCAGCTATATGAGATCTCTCTAGAGGGATGTAGTGGATATGTGGGCAAAATGCTTATAAATATCAGAAAGATAATAATGACCACAAAGATAGCTGGTGGGCCAATACGTTCTCTTTCCTGAATACGACAAATTGGTTTAAAGGAATTGGAGGATGGTTAATGTGACTTCTGCAAGGGGCCTTCCAGGTCATATTGTTTTTAGTTTTAATATATGTATCAGTTAAAGTGATAGTATTTTTATTTCAATATTGTTTGAAAAAAATCAAGAAAGTTAAAATCAGATGTAAAAGTGATTTATTTTTGATGTATTAATCAAATATAGTTGCAGATGCAACTTCTCATCATTGGCATAATGTTCCCATGAAATGTTCACCCTCTGCTGGAAGAATTTTGAATTTCTTGATTCACCTTGTCTTGGTGATTGCTATTATAGTAGTTCCACTTTTAAACTGGAATTGTTATATAGCATGCAAAATGTTCTGTAGAAGGCCAAAAGTACTGATGGTTTTTTTTATGGAACATGAAGATAATCCCTGTGATCAAGGGCCGATTGTGATACCAATGTGATAAGAATGGCGTGTGGATGTGGATAGAATAGGTATAGAACAGGTAATCATAAATAGAATATAGTGACCACAGGTCTTATCATTCAATATTCAATAAATGATCAGTACTCAGTTGAAACATAAAAGGGTGAATTCTTCTTGACATTATGCTGATTATGATGAAATCATGAGCTGAGCTGAAATTCTTGTGACAGGAAACCACATCCTCGGCCAGGGAAACAGATGGGGGTATTACACAGCCATTCACAGGAGGAAGTCAACGTCTTGTGGCTGGTGGTCACGACTGGATCATGCCGTCAGCGCATGATCAGGGATAGTATAAATTGAAGGAAGTCGCAGTCAGCGAGGAGAGGAAAACCTTTCCAGAGGCCAACATGGATGGACGTCTCTGTGAAGCAAGCTGTGGTCCCTTCTTGCTGATCGTGACCTCCCCAATGAAGAAGGTGACGCAGCTACAATACACGGTAAAAGTAGTGACACTTATTCACTATAATTAAGTCTAGGTATAATTTGTAAACAAATAAATTTAATCTTGCTATAAAGAATATTATTATTCATGCCTGATTTGTAAGTCAGTGAGCGCTACGTAAATACGGGCTTTGCTCCGAACCAGGTAAATTTAGCAAGACACCCGGTAAGCCCCAGTACCCTCTCTCCATTGCCCAATCGGATGCTTTCACACAACAATGGATGCCTTACATAAAGAATGGAGCAGTCATCCCGACCAAGTCACCATGCAACACCCCACTGTTTCCAGACAAGAAGAAAACGCCAAAGGGACGACCGTCCAAGTTTCGCATGGTGCAAGATCTACGAGCAGTGAATGAAGACATAGTCTTGGATACTTTATGAAGATGCTGGGCACTGCTCGCTGTCCTCAGTCTCCTTTCTGCAGGCCTTCTGCTCCAGACTGGAGCTCACACTGCTCACACAGCTGCTGGTGATTTACCTCTGACTCCTGTCAGCGTCCTAGTCTCCTGTGGTGCACTTCCAAGTTACAAAGTGTATCTTGTGTTATTCAGCAGAACAGATAGATGGCAGCACTCACCGGTCTCCAGGATCAATCCTTTATTTTAGATAAATACCATTAAAACAGCATAAATGCATGTTCAGGGGTGCAGGGGGGAGGATGGATATTCCCCTATAAAAGCAACGGGCCGTTTCACGCCGCACTCGGGCGCTTCTCCAGGCTATGACACATCAAAGCATAATCCTGCCTTCCTTTTAAAACCCCTGCCCAGCAAGCATGTTAACCCTTGCTGTACTCTCACAGAAACATCATAAACTATACACATTAAAACTATACACCAACCATATTACATAGCCTATACATTAACATATAGATATAAATAGATCAATTTAGATAGATACCAAAGTTTTTATAAAAATACTGATAGGTCATTCCTGTCATTGAACCCCATTGGCCCTTGGGCCCTAAGCCTTATGATCCATTTAGCTTCTTTTTGTAAAAGAAGCTTATGCACATTTCCGCCACAAGGTGGCGGCATTACTCTTT
Source organism: Allobates femoralis (assembly GCA_033576535.1). Lineage (NCBI taxonomy): Eukaryota > Metazoa > Chordata > Amphibia > Anura > Aromobatidae > Allobates > Allobates femoralis. The sequence continues at coordinate 52,320,853 of JARQOC010000009.1, read as the reverse complement.
CTAACCCCACAAATGACAAAAGTCTCGGATCCATGTTGGATGATCATAGTGTAGAGTTCATTGTTGAAGCTTTAAACTTTGTACTAAGCCACAATGCCTTCAAATTCCTGGATCAGTGGTTTTTGCAAGTCGATGGTACCGCAATGGGGACACCGGTGGCATGCGTTTTAGCAAATATTTTTTTGGGAGCCTTTGAAAACAGGTATATTTATAATCTGGGTAACCCCTTTTTGAAGAATATAAAGCGTTATTATCGCTACGTGGATGATATATTTATTGTATGGGAGGGGGATGACAATGAATTTGCGACCTTTGTACAACATCTTGATAACGTAAATAATATGAATATGAAATTCACTTCCGTGATGGGTGGCGAAACTTTGGAATTCTTAGACGTTAAAGTGTCTATAAGAGAGGGGAAAATACACACTGAAAATTACCGCAAGCCATCTGCTACAAACGCACTGCTACACTATGAGAGCAATCACCCCCCACATGTTAAGAGGGGATTGCCATTTAGTCAGATGTTACGACTAAGGAGGTTGAATAGTTCTGATGAGGGGTTTCAAACACAAGTTGACGACCTGAAAGATAGATTCATAGAGAGGGGGTACCCCAAAGAGCTGTTGGACGAAGCACAGGTGAGAGTAAACACACTATGGAAGGATGGACGACAGAAAACCGTGAGAAAAAGGAAAGAAAAAAGGTTTATCTTCAACTTTAGGTTTGGCCCCATGGATGCAGCCATCCGGAGAGCAATTAGCAGGAACTGGTACCTGATCGAAAGCGATCGGCATTTGAAAGAAGTGGCATTACGAGGACCCCTGGTAACCCATAGGCGATGCAAAAATATAGGGGATATGGTTATGAGAAAAAGGTTGATACCCAGAAAAACATGGCTAGAAAGTCAAAGTCCTAAGGGTAATTTTAAATGCGGGAGTTGCAATTTCTGTACACAACACATAGCCCAGAACCCTGTAAAAATCGGCCATTTATATCATAAAGTAGAGCAGTTCATTTCATGTAAGACTAAGAATGTTGTGTATGCAATTTTTTGTCCCTGTGGACGCTACTATGTGGGCAAAACAATACGACAACTACTGGTCAGGTTCAGAGAGCACAGGAGGTCCCTTGAGACAGGCACAGGAGCCACTAGACTAATTGAGCATATGAGGGTGGCCCATAAAGGGGATCCGAGACTTTTGTCATTTGTGGGGTTAGAAAGAGTAATGCCGCCACCTTGTGGCGGAAATGTGCATAAGCTTCTTTTACAAAAAGAAGCTAAATGGATCATAAGGCTGAGGGCCCAAGGGCCAATGGGGTTCAATGACAGGAATGACCTATCAGTATTTTTATAAAAACTTTGGTATCTATCTAAATTGATCTATTTATATCTATATGTTAATGTATAGGTTATGTAATATGGTTGGTGTATAGTTTTAATGTGTATAGTTTATGATGTTTCTGTGAGAGTACAGCAAGGGTTAACATGCTTGCTGGGCAGGGGTTTTAAAAGGAAGGCAGGATTATGCTTTGATGTGTCATAGCCTGGAGAAGCGCCCGAGTGCGGCGTGAAACGGCCCGTTGCTTTTATAGGGGAATATCCATCCTCCCCCCTGCACCCCTGAACATGCATTTATGCTGTTTTAATGGTATTTATCTAAAATAAAGGATTGATCCTGGAGACCGGTGAGTGCTGCCATCTATCTGTTCTGCTGAATAACACAAGACATAGTCTTGGATATTCTGATACTCCCAGACAACGTGACAATCTCCAGGTGTGATGTCCTGAACCCTGCAACTCTCCTCCCTCTTCCAAGGGGGGAATGTGACGTCTCTGACACTTCGGTGGAAGAGGAAGCCGACTTTGAAATGGCTCAGCACGACTGTCTTGCGCTTATGAGACAAGAAACCTCCGGACACAGTCACAGATACGCCGCTGGAAGACCCAGATTTGTCTCTCTTCGTGGATGGATCAAGATATGCGGACCAAGAAGGATGGTTTTACATGGGTATGGCGGTGGTCACAGAAGATACTGTGTTGATAGCCAAACCACTAACCGCATCCATGTCTGCACAGGAAGCAGAATTGGTTGCATGGACCGAAGATTGCAAGATGGCAGCCCAGAAGAAAGCGAACATTTATACCGATCCTTGGCATCTGCCATGACTACGGGCCTATCTGGAGGGCGAGAGACTTCATTACAGCCAATGGAACTCCAATTTGCCACCATAGAGCGGTGAAGGAATTGCTGGAGTCCTTGGTCATGCCAGAAAGAGTCGCGGTACTTAAGGTAAAGGCACACACTGGAGTGACCTCAAGAGAAGCCGTGGGGAATGACTTGACTGACAGGGCAGCTATGGAAGCAGCAGTGAAGTCACTCACCACAGAATCCTCCAACTTTTATCTCTTGACAGACTCAGGACAAGAAGAAGATTAGGACGAGAAGAAGACTCAGGACAAGAAGATTAGGACAAGAAGAAGACTCAGGACAAGAAGAAGATCCGGACAAGAAGAAGACGGATGAACAATCCTGGGAGAACAAGTCCTGACCCTGCAGAAGCAAGCATCCAATTAAATAGTTAATAATCTATAAAAGTTTATAAAAGTCATTCAGAAATCTTCCAGTGTGCAGACTGCAGCATCCCCCAACCTCCCCCTCCCTTCGGAGAGACTGTCTTGGAATTAGCTGCACAGAAGTTTCTTATCAGCATGGACTGAATGCACTGTAATGTACAATTCAAGGCTAAATTGGAATACTAACTCACAGAATATAATTGAATGTTTTTTCAGAATAAAATGTAGATTCAGCATAATATGATGCAATCACCCCTACTAACACCCCTTTTAATATCCCTTTAAGGAGTTGTATAAAACTGTTAACTCCTCCCTTAATAAAGGTCTTTGTCATTAAGCTCTACTTTGACATGGGTGTCAGCGTGGTTCTTTCGGTGGCGTGCACACACTTAGACAAAGCATCAATTCGGCGGCAGACAATTAAGATGACAGCCCACCCAAAAGGTGTGGAGGGCATCCATTACAATGAAATCATGGACACATTGTTCCATTTGTACACAGCAACAAGATAGGATAATGTGTCCATGATTTCACTGCAACCAGTAAGTTGCTAGTGAAATTCCTAGAAAAGTTGCAGCGTGTAAAGGTACCCTTACAGACATTACCCCTGATACTCAAGCATCTAGATATAAACACTAGAGATGAGCGAGTACTAGGGATGAGCGAGTCTTAAATTACTCGGAATCGCTAGACTCTAACGAGTCCGAATCTGGGACTCGCTATGAGTCTAGCGAGTCCAATGTAAATGAATGGCGAAGCGAGTAATAGCGAATAATTCGTCTATTCCTGGACCCCATTAAGAGATAAGAGGTCTGGCAGCAGAGGAACAACCTGCAATCCCCTAATACATTGTTTTGCGGGCGGTAGTAAAAAAGCGTTAACCCTAAGTTCCAAACGGATTTCACAGGATTGTCCCGTTCCTGTTCAATCCGGTCCCATAGACAGCCATGTGAAATGTAACCGGATTAATCCTGCTCGGTACTATCCTGTGTAATCCGTTTGTCAAACTAAACCTGTCCGGTTAAAACTGTTTTACTTCAACGGCTGTCTATGGGACTGGATTGAACCGGAATAGTATCGAAAATCGGAATGAATCCGGGAATGGTAAAGCCCTGCGGCTGCGCAAAGGAGCCCCTCGTACCTCTCCTCCTGAAAACATTTTGTTCTTTGGAGAGATTCCCCAGCAGGAGCTATTGAGTTCAGCAATCTGTATGTTATCGTGAAATTCTGGTGAGTACAGATTGTCAAATGATCTTAATCTGCTGTATGTATTACTGTCTGGAATTGCGCTGGTTCACCTCATCTTTGGCAAAATGCAAGCGAGCATGCCTGCCCATGTGCTAACAAGCTAGGCTGTTTCATAACAATAACATGTTCTACATTCAGCGAGTACCGAATACAGAATACAGTAGAAGACTCGCTCATCCTACTCGCTATTTGCTAATAAACAGCGAGTGTCCGGTGACCGGTCTTGTGTAGTACAGGATTCCGGCTCCAAAGACCCATATTCGGTTACAGCCTGAGCGGATAGAGCCTGACCGTTTAGCTACCATTCATTAAAAACAGACATAACCGGATTATGACGGTAAATGACGGTCACGCTCAATTCGGTTCAGTGTAACGTTGTCTATGGGAGCGGAATGTGACGGACAGTGCAAAACCGTCAAAAACCGGTTTCATTTTACAACGAACGCCTTTTTATAACTGGCTTATATACAATAAAATAGGGTATTGCAGGTTTTCCTATGCTACCAGACCTCTTTATAGGATCCAGCAGCAGAAGAATTGCATTTCCCTATATTTACATTGGACTTGTTACTGTGCGAGTAATCGCTAAAAGACTCGCAGAGTAACGAGTCCAGCGAGTACCCGACTATTCGCCGAATAGCGAGTAGTAACAGGTAGACTCGCTCATCCCTAGCGAGTACTAAAATGCTCGGGTGCTTGAAGCTCGGGCCGAGCATCCCAAGATACTCGTGTACTCGGCCCGAGCACCGAGCCCAATGTTATACTATAGGAGACCCGAGTATTTTTCTGGCATGACCCCCGGCAGCATGGAAAAAACCCTAAAAATGTCACAAAAGTATCAGAACAGTGCTCAAATGACATGGGAACAGCATGGGGAAGACCCCTGGAAGCATTTCAGACCCCAAGGTCACTGCTGTGAACAATGTTGTCAGACTATTACGCCACTTTTACGGACTGTCAAGAAAACGTTACAAAATGAAACCAAAATGGATTTTCATGGAGAAAATATGAAGGGCTCATCATACCCACTTGTGAGACAGAGTTGGTGTATGTTAGTTTTATGGATTATATGAAAGAATTAAAAAAAAAAAAATTGTGTGGCACTCTGATGCCCCTGGATAGAGGCGTGCATGAGGGCCTCTTTTAATAATGTGCCCATTATAAGGAAGTGGGTCTTTTGTAGTATTGCCCTAGGCAGGGCTGCCAAAAGTTAGGAGGCACTCTGATGCCCCTGGATGGAGGCATGCATGAGGGCCTCTTTAAATATTGTGCCCATTATAAGGAAGTGGGTCTTTTATAGTATTGACCTAGGCAGGGCTGCCAAAAGTAGGGTGGCACTCTTGATGCCCCTTGATGGAGGCATGCATGAGGGCCTCTTTAAATATTGTGCTCATTGTAAGGAAGTGGGTCTTTTGTAGGATTGCCCTAGGCAGGGAAGCCAAAAATTGTGTGGCAGTTTGATGCCCCTGGATAGAGGTGTGCATGAGGGCCTCTTTAAATAACGTGCCCATTATAAAAAAGTAGGTCTTTTATAATATTGCCCTAGGCAGGGCTACTAAACATTGGCAGGCACCCCAATGCCCCAGGATAGAGGCGTGCATGAGGGCTTCTTTAAATAATGTGCCCATTATAAGGAGGTGGGTCTTTTGTAGTATTCACCTAGGCAGGGAAGCCAAAAGTTGTGTGGCACTCTGATATCCCTGGATAGAGACGTGCATGAGGGCCTCTTTAAATATTGTGCCCATTAAAAGGAAGTGGGTCTTTGGTAGTATTGCCCTAGGCAGGGAAGCCAAAAATTGTGAGGCACTTCAATGCCCCTGGATAGAAACATGGAGGAGAGCCTCTAAATATTGTTCCCATTACAAAGGAGTGGGTCTCCTGTACTTGTAATGCCCATTCTGAATATACATGAAACTACTGCCTAACGTTTGAACAGTTAGGATTATCATCATCATAAATATGATGTAAAAAAATTATGCTTTCGTGGCATCATGAACCACGGTCACACTGATCATATGATGGTGGCGGATGAGGAGAAAGAGGAGCAGTACAGCAAGTAGCCAAAGTCATGAAGTGTGTACCGATGTGTGGGTGTGCGGAGGTGCATGGCTATTTACCGGCACAAAATTTAAATTCCGCTCTCATTTGGTGGTGGTGTGGTGAAGTCAGACCCAATCCAACCCTTGTTCATATTGATTTAGAGTCAGCCTGTCAGCATTTTCAGTTGACAGGCGGGTGCGTTTATCAGTAATGATTCCAACTGCTGCACTAAAAACACGCTCTGACAAAACGCTAGTGGCAGGGCAGGACAGGACTTCCAAGGCGTAGAGAGCCAATTCCTGCCACATGTCCAGCTTGGATACCCAATAATTATAAGGCACAGAGGAGTCTAGGAGCACTTTAGTACGATCGGCAAGGTACTCCCTCAGCATCTTTGCAAACTTTGCAGTCCTTGTGACACTACCACGCACCTCAGGATCTATGGTAAGGGAGGTGCTGAGAAAACAGTCCCAGATCTTTGAGAGTGTTCCCCTACCTCTGCTGGATTGGACTTGTGCCTCTCTCGGCTGAACGCCTTGGTTGTCCACCGAATCGTGACTTCTGTCGCTAGTGTTTTCAGAAGGGAATTTTTTGACTAATTCCGTGACTATGGCCTTCTGGTACTGCAGCATTTTTGTAGACCTCTCCATCTCGGGAATAAGAGAAATAAAGTTCTCCTTGTAGCGTGGGTCTAAGTGTCACCAACCAGTAATGAGTGTCCGCCAAATGTTAATAACGCGATGGTCATGAGACAGGCAGCGCAACATAAACTCAGCCATGTGCACCAGACTATTAACAAGCAAAATTTCAGGGTCCTCACCAAACGCATGACTGTCCATGCCGGCCTCATCCTCCTTTCCCCAGTCTTCTGGCCATCCACGCTGAACCGAAGGTATGACGGTTGTGCATGTATTACCGTCAATTCCGCATGAAAGTATCTCTATTTCTTCATCCTCCTCATCATAGTCCTCCAATGTACGTTGGGATGAGATGAGGCTGGGCTGTGTGTAATCACCCAGTACGGTTTCTTGCTGCAACTCATCATGCTCCGCCTGCAATGCATCGTCTTTGATTTTGAGCAGAGAGCGTTTTAGAAGACAGAGGAGCGGGATGGTGACGCTAATGATGGCGTCATCGCGCTCACCATCTTGGTGGAGTCCTCAAAGTTTTGGAGGACGGTACATATGTCGGACATCCATGTCCACTCCGGAGGTCTTAAGTGTGGAGTTTGAACCGTATACAGACGGCCTAGTTGATGCTGGTACTCAACAACTGCCCTCTTCTGCTCACAAATCCTGAGCAACATGTGCAGTGTGGAATTCCAATGTGTGGGGACATCACACACTAGTCTGTGAGCCGGAAGCTGCAAACGCCGCTGAAAGCCGACAAGGGCGGCAGAAGCAGTAGGTGACTTTCTAAAATGGGCACACAGGCGCCGTACTTTGACGAGCAGATCCGACAGCTCCAGGTAGGATTTAAGAAACCGCTGAACCACGAGGTTATTCACAAGCACATCAGGATCCATTACCTTTTTCTGTCCAATTGTGGCAGCGGTGGCTCTGGTTGTAGGTTTATTACCAACCGTTGCCCTGCATCTTCAAGAGAGGACAGGGATGAAACAGAGGTTGCAGGTGTTGGAGTTGGTCCTGGAACAGGATCAGACGGTGTTGGTTCCTTGTTTTTCTTACTACATCCACCTCTTCATTTATAAACTTGGTTTTTATTATAATTTGAAACATCACGTTGGTATTTCTTGGTTTTTACTGACACCAACTCTTTCTCCCACTTCTGAAAATCCTTATCCAACTGTGAGTGAACTCTGGACAGATCAGCAGCAGAGAGAAGAGAGCATCTGTGACGCTCATGTTTCCAGGAACTTGAGGTATCCAGCTCGGACATATATCTATTCTCGGATGCGGCTGGGGCCATCGGTTTTTGTGTCTTCCTGGGTCCAAAGTGGTGCGCAAGCCACTGGCGAGACTCTCGGCACCTGTCAGGTTGGACAAAAAAATCTCCCCTTGCTGGAGCTATTTCCCATAATAGTGGTCATAGCTTCTTCGCCGCCAGTCAATTTGTGAAGCACCTGGGGGTTCAACATGCTCACTATGCATCTAGATATGTTCCTTGGGGGTTCTAGTTTCCAAAATGGGGTCACTTGTGGGGGAGCTCTAATGTTCAGGCACACAGAGAGGGGATCTCCATACGCGATATGGTTTCTGCTAACAATTGGAGCTAATTTTTCCATTAAAATTGTTTGCAGACACCATGTCGTGTGTGGAGAACCCGTGTGCAACCAGCACAAGGGCAACTGGTAGAGTTGGGGTACATTACCAGAAAATGGCACTTCTAATTAATGCGCTATTTTCTGGGATTGCTGTGGGTTGCAATTTGCAGTATGGGGGCCCACGTTTGGGTCTCTCCACGCTGAGAATTCCAGGCCCCCAGATGCCAAGTTGTACCTGGCTGGCAACCAAAAATACAGCGAAGCCCATTTTTTTTATTTCTAGAACTAATACTAGAGAAAAAAAGTTACGTGGGGCTCCGCCATATTTTTGGCCCAGCCAAGTACAACTTGGCAGCTATGGACTGCCAGCAACCTCCAGCTGCCTCGTTGTACCTGGCTGGCAACCAAAAATACAGTGAAGCCCATTTTTTTATTTCTAGAACTAATTCTAGAAAAAAAATATGACGTGAGGCTCCGCCATATTTTTGGCCCAGTCAGGTACAACTAGGCAGCTGGTGGCTGGAATCCTCAGCATGGAGAGGCCCAATCATTCTGGGCCCCCCATGTTGCGAATTGCAGCCCGCAGCTGCCCCAGAAAATGGCGCATTCATTGAAGCACCATTTTCTGGCGCTGTACCCAGGCTCCTCCAGTTGCCCTGGTGCCGCTGGCAAACTGGGTAATAAAGGGTTAATGCCAGCTCTTTATTGGCAGCTGGCGCTAAGCCCGAGATTCATAATGTCAGGCCAATGTTAGACCCGACTATTAGGAATCTCTAGTAAATAGTAAAAAAAAAAATACACCACACAGAGAAAAATCTTTTTATTTGAAAAAAAAAAAAAAAAAATTCGGACTCCATCTTTATTATAAAGATCCGACGTAGTCCACAATGAAGGTCCCACAATGTTCGATCGCCTCCGACATAGTCCACAACGAAGGTCCTACGACGCTCGATCGCCTCTGCTCAATCCAGAGACTGCAGCAAGGGATCAAGTGTCCTCTTCCTACAGTCTCTGGGGTCAGAGTTATGGTGCACTGTATGGCAATAATCTGTCATACAGTGCACCATGACTATGATCCCAGAGACTACAACAAGAGGACACTTGATCCCTTGTTGCACCCATCCATCCACCCATGCACTCATCATCCACGCATCCACCCATCCACGCATGCACACATCCATCCAAGCACGCATCCACACATCTATCCATGCACACATCCATCCATGCACACATCCATCTATGCACACATCCATGCATGCACACATCCATGCATGCACACATCCACCCATGTACGCATCCACACATCCATCCATGCACACATCCATCCATGCACACATCCATGCATGCACACATCCATGCATTCACCCATCCATGCATGCACACATCCATCCATGCACGCATGCATCCACGCACGCACACATCAACGCATGCACACACATCTATCCATGCACACATCCATCCATGCACGCATGCATCCACGCACACACACATCCATGCATGCACACATCCACGCATGCACACATCCATCCATGCACCCATCCACGCATGCACACATCCACGAATGCACACACACATCTATGAATGCACATATCCATCCATGCGCACATCCATTCATGCATGCACACGTCCACACATCCATGCATGCACGCCTCCACACATCCATGCACGCACACATCCATGCATGCAACATCCATCCATGCACACATGTATGCACGTATGCACACATCCACACACACATCCATCCATGCACACATCCATCCATGCACACATCCATGCATGCACACATCCATGCATGCACACATCCATCCATGCACGCATCCACACATACATCCATGCACACATCCATCCATGCACACATCCATGCATGCACACATCCATGCATGCACACATCCATCCATGCACGCATGCATCCACACATCCACGCATGCACACATCAATGCATGCACACACATCTATCCATGCACACATCCATCCATGCACGCACACATCCACGCATGCATCCACGCACACACACATCCATGCATGCACACATCCACGCATGCACACATCCATCCATGCACCCATCCACACATGCACACATCCACGAATACACACACACATATATGCATGCACATATCCATCCATGCGCACATCCATTCATGCATGCACACGTCCACACATCCATGCATGCACGCCTCCACACATCCATGCACGCACACATCCATGCATGCAACATCCATCCATGCACACATGTATGCACGTACGCACACATCCACACACACATCCATCCATGCACACATCCACACATGCACACATCCATCCATGCCCTCACACATCCATGGACCCATGCATGCAACCATGCATCCATCCATCCACCCATGCATGCATTCACCCACTTACCTATCCATCCATGCACCTACTCACCCATGCACCCATGCATGCATGCATGCACTCACTCACCCATCCATCCACCCATGCATGCACCCATCCATCCATTCATTAATTAATTCATTCATACTTACCTCATCCAGTAGGAGGAGCCCCGGAGAGGAAGAGGGGCCCACACCAGAGCTGGCCGGCAGGTGAAAGGGGGGGGATGGGAAAGGGGACAGGGTGGTGTCAGCTTCCTCAGTCCCCTCCGTGATCACACCAGGAGGGTCTGAGGAAGCTGACAGATGGGTGCAGCCCACCAGCGGTAACAGTCACTTACTGCCGGCGGGCATACCGCTGGCGGATGACTGTTACGGTCGGGTGGGGGGGTAGAAAGGGATTGGGGGGGCACTGGAGCAGGAGGGGGCTAGGAGGGGAAGGGCACCTGCCATCCCGCCCCTCCAGATCTGATTGGAGAGCTTCAGTGGCGTAACCAGAGTCTGGCCGGCCCAGTGCGAAATTTAGACCTGGGCCCTCCCCCCCCCTCCACGTTGATGAAATGTATGGGCCTCATGTAATGTTCTAAATCCTTTAAAGACTCACAAATTGACCCCTCTCCCCATTCATTATGTATTAATGTCCCTCATCCTGCTATATATAGTCCTCCTCCTGGAATATGGCCCTTATTGTGGTATATATGTCCCCCATCCTGGCTTATATGGTCCGCCTCCTCCCGTCATAGTCGTTCAATTATTATAATGCATCCCCATATTCCTCTATATATTACAATGTACCCCATAGTCCTCTATGTATTATAATGCATCCCATAGTCCTCCATGTATTATAATGCATCCCATAGTCCTCCATTCATAAGGGAGGCCCCATAGTCATTCAATTATTGCAATGAACCCCCATTATCCTCCATATAATATAATGCAACCTCACATCCCTCAATATATCATAATACAGCCTCATAACCTCTCCATATAGCATAATGCAGTCTCATATCCTCTCCATATAATATAATGCAGCTTCATAGCCTCTCCATATAGCATAATGCAGCCTCATAACTTCTCCATATAGTATAATACAGCCTCATATCCGCTCCATATAATATAATGCAGCCTCACACCCCTCCATATAGTATAATGCAGCCTCATAGCCTCTCCATATAGTATAATGCAGCTTCATAGCCTCTCCATATAGTACAATGCAGCCTCATAACTTCCCCATATGGTATAATGCAGCCTCATATCCTCTCCATATAAAATAATGCAGCCTCATAGCCTCTCCATATAGCATAATACAGCCTAAAAGCTCTTCATATAGTGGAGTCTCAAAATTTTCCATATAGTCCAGTCTCAATACTCTCCATATAGTATAACTCAGTCTCAAAACTCTCCATATAGCGCAGCGTCAAAACTCTCCATATGATGCAGCCCCAAAACCTACCATATAGTGCAGCCTCAAAACTCTCCATATAGTGTAGCCTTATATATGCAGCCTCATATCCTTTCCATATAGGGCAGTATTATGTGCAGCCGTTTATCCCACATAGAGCAGTATTATGTGCAGCCTTATATCCCATATAGGGCAGTATTATGTGCAGCCTTTTATCCCGTATAGGGCAGTATTATGTGCAGCCTTTTATCCCATATAGGGCAGTATTATGTGCAGCCTTTTATCCCATACAGGGAAGTATCATGTGCAGCCTTTTATCTCATATATGGCAGTATTATGTGCAGCCTTTTATCTCACATAGGGCACTATTATGTGCAGCCTTTTATCCCACATAGGGCAGTATTATGTGCAGCCTTTTATCCCATACAGGGCATTATTATGTGCAGCCTTTTATCTCACATAGGGTAGTATTATGTGCAGCCTTTTATTCCATATAGGGCAGTATCATGTGCAGCCTTTTATCCCATACAGGGCAGTATTATGTGCAGCCTGTTATCTCACATAGGGCAGTATTATGTGCAGCCTTTTATCCCATATAGGGCAGTATCATGTGCAGCCTTTTATCCCATATAGGTCAGTATTATGTGCAGCCTTATGACCACCCCCTTACTTTACTTTCCTCCCCTGGCTCCCTCGCTGCTCTAGCCGGCTCCTCTTGCAGACTCTGAGGATTCAAGCCTCAGGAGAAGGAGGCAGAGGTGCCGCCGGCCTGTGTTCCACTGTGCATCAAACAGGAAGTGGGAGGAGGCAGCACAGTGGAGCGCAGGACAGGAAGCCGGCAGGTCAGAGGAGGAGAGGGGTGGGAGCAGCACCAGGAAGCAGGAGGCTCCCCCTCCCCTCCTCTCCCTGACACATGGACCCTACTGCCGCGCTGTCACAGGGATGTGTGTCCTCCAGGATGCACATTCATGGGCACCCGGCGCTGCGATCGGCGGGTGCAGGGGGCGGCTGGCGGCGTGGGCCCCTTATAGCTCCGGGCCCCGTCGCACCCGCGACCCCAGCGACCGCAATTATTACGCCACTGGAGAGCTGCAATCAGATCTGGAGGGGGTTACTCACTCTGATTGGCAGTCTCAATTTCAACTGACAATCAGAGCGAGTTTAGCCACGGGGGGGCTAAGCCACCCCCCCTGGGCTAAAGTATAGGTGCTGTAATGGGACAAAATGCCGAAATGCCCGCGCTGCCACCAAGAATCACCAGGAAACAAAGAGTTAACTGGGCTGATTTTTTCTTTATTTCATCCTACGCGTTTTGGAGCCTCTATCCGAGCTCCTTCCTCAGGGAACATCAAGAGCACAATGGAAACAGTATTATTTAAACACAAAAAAGCACCAAAAATCAGTGACAGCCCCTATGATGTGGCGTCAGCAACAGGGTGGATCAGAGAGTGACATCACAATGTTTGTAAACAATACATCGTAGAACTGTCAGAATTCACAATAAGTTTCATACAGTCGTTCACAAAGTAGGTTTGCTAATTCTTTCCAAGGCAGTGAGATCGCTTATTAAATTTCCCAAATAGAAGAATGAATTAAGAAAAAAGAAGAAGAAGAAAGAAAAAAGAGGGAGTGAACTGTATTTGAACCCACAAGTGAAAAATATATATACCGTATATACTCGTGTATAAGCCGACCCGTGTATAAGCCGACCCCCCTACTTTTGCCCCCAAAATCTGGGAAAACCTATTGACTCGTGTATAAGCCGAGGGTGGACCCCAGCACAGATATACAGCCCCCCCCAGTGGTATACAGGCCTCCCCAGTGGTAGTATACAGCAGCCCCAGTGGTAGTATACAGCAGCCCCAGTGGTAGTATATAGCATCCCCAGGAGCCCCAGTCGTAGTATATAGCAGCCCCAGCAGCCCCAGTGGTAGTATATAACATCCCCAGCAGCCCCAGTGGTAGTATATAGCATCCCTAGCAGCCCCAGTGGTAGTATATAGTAGCCCCAGCAGCCCCAGTGGTAGTATATAGCAGCCCCAGCAGTAGTATACAGCAGCCTCAATAATCCAGGGCCCCCCCCCTTGCTCCGGAAACCTGTAAAGTAAAATATACTTATCACTGTCCCGCTGCCGTCCCCGCCGCTGCCGACATCGCTATCCTCCATCTTCATCCGTCTTCTTCCGGTTTCCTGTGTTCGGCGCAGGCAATGTCATTGCCCTGGATTACTGAGGCTGCTGGGGCTGCTTTATACTACCACTGGGGCTGCTGTATGCTGTACTGACTCGCATATAAAGTGAGGGGGGTACTTTTCAGCCCAATTTTTGGGCTGAAAAACTCGGCTTATACGTGAGTATATACGGTATACGTTGGTCTGACTTAGAGTGTAGTGTATTTAGCTAGTTGTGCTATATAGTCTGGTGGAAAAACTCCATCAAATTGTATGTTTGCAAAGAGAGAAATTTCATTATAAAGATGTGTTAATAAATGTGAGGAAAGATCTAATAAAGAACACACATACATATATATACATATACATATATATACATATACAAACATGCACATGAGAGGGTTCTATGGAATAATCTCTTGTGTGGTTATATAAATGGATCTAGTGAAAGAAATATACCATATATACTCGCGTATAAGCCGAGTTTTTCAGCCCAAAATTTGGGCTGAAAAGTCCCCCCTCGGCTTATACGCGAGTATATAGATATACAGCAGCAGCCCCGGAGGTATACAGGCCCCCCCATCAAGCTGCAGGCCCCCCCCCCCCTGCGCGGCAGCCTGTAAAGTAAAATCATACTTACCACGGTCCTGTCGCGCCGTCCCGCAGCTGCCGACACACGATCCCGGGCTTCATTCCGCGTCTTCCGCATTCCTGTGGTCGCGGGCAATGACGTGATTGCCCGCGACCACAAGAAGCCGGAAGACGCGGAATGAAGCCCGGGATCGTGTGTCGGCAAGCGGCGGGACAGCGCGACAGGACCATGGTAAGTATGATTTTACTTTACAGGCTGCCGCGCAGGGGGGGGGGCCTGGAGCTTGATGGGGGGGCCTGTATACCTCCGGGGCTGCTGCTGTATACAGCCCTGGGGCTGCTGCTGTATACAGCCCTGGGGCTGCTGCTGTATACAGCTTTGGGGCTGCTGCTGTATACAGCCCTGGGGCTGCTGTTGTATACATCCCTGGGGCTGCTGCTGTATACAGCTTTGGGGCTGCTGCTGTATACACCCCTGGGGCTGCTGCTGCTGTATACACCACTGGGGCTGCTGTATACTACCTAAGGGCTGCTGTATATACCTCTGGGGCTGCATATACCTCTGGGGCTGCATATACCTCTGGGGCTGTATATACCTCTGGGGCTGCATATGGGGCTGCATATACCTCTGGGGCTGCATATACCTCTGGGGCTGCTGTATACACCTCTGGGGCTGCTGTATACACCTCTGGGGCTGCTGTATACTACCACTGGGGCTGCTGCTGTATATACCACTGGGGCTGCTGCTGTATACTACCACTGGGGAGGCTGCTGTATACCTCACTGCTGGGGGTTGTATACCTGTGCTGGAGTCCACCCTCGGCTTATACGCGAGTCAATAAGTTTTCCCAGTTTTTGGGGGCAAAAGTAGGGGGGTCGGCTTATACACGGGTCGGCTTATACACGAGTATATACGGTATATAAATGTAAGGATCTCATAAATAATCTATATATATAAAAATATATTCCATATATATAAAAATATAAAAAATATATTAATAGTGGTATACATATATTGATAAAAATATATATTTTACTTGACAGGACTAAGAAAAAAGTTGTGGACTGTTTAAAAGCTCTAATGATTCATTTTAGTTGCTTTTTACAAAAACTAAGAATGGTCAAAAATGTGCTCAAAGGGAATGTAGGAAAAAAATATATTTTTTTAGTAAAAACTGCCTTGTTAAAATATCTTATTTAAAAATAACCTTTAATTATGTTAAAAAAATAGTAAAAAATAGGGAATATAAAAGTATAGAAAAATGTGTATTGTAATATGATTAAAAATGGTATATAAATTCATCTAAAGAATGTGTGATTTTATATATATTTCTTTGAAATAGAGGCGATATCCCTAAAAAAGGCAGTAGATGGCGCCAGAGGGTTATCTGAGTTTAAACAGTGCTCTGGTGCCTTGGTACTAAAACTGAATACAAAGTTGCAAGTTCTAACAATGATTGACAGAAGAAGTGAGAGTGGCGTGTGCCTCCAGTTAAGCCCCAGAAATCCACTAGGAGGACATCTGAGAGTCAGAACCCATAGGTTCTGTTCCTCATAGCTACATAGAGTATAATTCTATTGATCTTGTTAATAAAAGGAGGAAGAGAAAATGTAGTGAGATCTATTAGTGTAGTAAATTAATTAGGAGCGTGGCAGGAGTGTGCCTGAGATTAAACCTTCATTACAATGTTGCTACTTTGCCTATTACGCGTGTATTCAATTTATATGTTGAAAACTAAGTTGTGAAGGTAGAATGGGTGAAAAAGAAGTGTTTAGTGAGTGAGGAGCAATTATAAAAACCCCATCAGGGTAAATAGGGAAGGAGAAGAAGATTGTGAAATAGTGAGATCAAAACTATATATATAGTGAGATAAAAATTATATATATATATGTATATATATAGTGAGATAAAAATTATGTATATATATATAGTGAGATAAAAATTGGGAACTTCAGAATATATATAGAAATATAAAGATAAAAAGTATAAAATATACAGATGTGCATAGACTTATAAGTATTTAAAAAGTATAATAATAAAAATAGTAATAAATATAGCAGTACTTTAGTAAAAACATGATTATATATTCACAGGACCATAAGAACAGGCCTATCTGAAGTGAGCCAACAGAAGGAGAAAAATCTATAGACGTATATTAAAACCAGGGTTTTTAAGAGATAATTTCAGAGATAATATTTAACCCTCTAGGAGCCAGTGTGTTCATCTTATAAATCCAGTATTTCTCTCTCTTATTAAGAGCACCCAATCTATTAGCGGTGTTCTCAGGAATATGATCTATGGCTGTAACCTTCAGACCCCCATCATTTCTATTGTGGTGCACATCAAAATGATTTGACACCCCATGCTGTTTAAAACCATTTTTAATATTGGACCTATGCTTGTTAATCCTATTGTGGAGCTCCTGTGTTGTACGGCCAATATACTGTAGGTTACAAGGACATTCTAATAAGTATATGACAAATTTCGTGTTGCAATTTATTTTATGGGATATCTGGAATTTTTCAGCAGTGGAATTGGAGATGAATTCTTTGGTTGGTGTCATCATTTTACAGCATAGACAACGCTTCTTACCACAGCGATTGGTACCTTTGATTGTTTGATCCGAGTTTATTTGATGCTTGTGGGAAGGTGTTCTCAATCTACTGGGGGCAACAATACTTTTAATTGTAGGGGCCCTTCTGAAGGTTATTCCAGGACGATCTGGCAGTATTTTTCCCAAAATCGGGTCATTTAATAGTATAGGCCAGTGTTTGTTCAAAATATTTTTGATCTCTCTATGTCTTTTATTAAAAGTAGTTATAAGATTAAAATTAAAAGGGGTATCTTCTATCTTTACGTTTTTTTCTTTCTGTTTCAAGAGGGAATCCGGTGAAATTTTGCTGCTCTCTTTAAATGCATTTTCTATCAGTTTAGTAGGATATTCACGTGTCCTAAATCTCTTTTTTAGGACTTCTGATTGTTCAATAAAATTATCATTATGGGAACAATTCTTTCTAATCCTTTTGAACTGATTAACAGGGATGTTCCTAAGACATTTATTGTAGTGTCCACTTGTGAAGTGGACGTAACTATTTCGGTCCACTTGTTTAAAAAAGGTTTTCGTTAAAACATGATCATTTTCTCGATAGATTGTTAGATCCAGGAAGTCAATAGTGGTCCTATGTGAATGGGGTTCAAATTTAAGACCCCATGAATTATCATACAGGACATGCAAGAAATCCTCAGAGTCACTCAAATCATCATCCCATATGATAAATATATCATCAATGAATCTTTTAAATAACAATAGTCCCTTGTTATATGGATTGTCATATACATGAATGTTCTCAAAGATACCCATAAACAAATTTGCATATCCACATGCCACCTTTGACCCCATCGCAGTCCCTTTCACTTGATGGTAGAACTGTCCCAAGAAAGTAAAAGAATTGTTCTTTAAAATGAAATTGAGACCATCCTTGATAAAATTTCTCTGCTTCAAGGGGATCCTACTGTCATTTTCTAGTACATTTTCAACACACATAATTCCAATCTCATGATCAATGTTCGTGTAGAGAGACGCCACGTCCAAAGTTATAAATTTATAAGATTCCAATAGTAGATTTAATAAGACCCTCAATAAACCTATAAATGATAGCAAACCTACAATTATAGATGGGACAAGTAATATACATAAAGAGAACAAAACCATAAAATATAAAATCATTGATGATAATGAGATTGTCACTAATGAGAATCAACATGATGAGAGTGAGGAGCAAGTAACAAATGTGGCAATGAATCCTGACATTATGATCATTAATGAAGGGAATTTAAGTGAGATGACTGAGGAAGAAGAAAATCTAACGGGAGATGATTTAGAGACTACAACTAATGAGCTGGGGTCCTCTGACACCTGTGATGATGAATCACTAACGTCTGCCATTTAATCTGCATTTTTTGATGCTGACTGGGATATAATTGAATCTAGAAAGAAAGCTGCCCAATTAGAACAGAACACCAATAATACAATGGCAGAATTAAATGAGAGTACCAATAAAAATATAGTGAGATCAAACAACACAGTGACAATTAAAGCAATTGTACATGAAAGAACAAAAGAAGGGAACGTTTTTGAGAACTCAACACCAATAGTGAATATAGTATCAGAGGAAGACCATTTAAATAAGATCAAAGAACAGATCACTAGGATCAATAGGGAAAGACCCCTACGGCCCATTGTCTTACATGATACTAAGAAAGCTACAACCAGTTTACCTTAAACATCTATAGATAGTAGAAAAACGACCAGCTCAGCAGCCCTTTTGACTAAACTTACAACACCTGGAGAATCATGTAAAAATAAAGTGGTCATAATTGATAAAACCAACAGCAACAACACTGGTTTTGTCCCTTTTTTAAACTCAGCAAACCAACAAAATACAATAACGTCCTTTTTCAGCCCAGTACTAAGGAAAAGAAAATTAGAAGAGGGTGCAGAGGAAAAAGAAAGAACAGAAAAAACCAAGAAGAAAGGGAGAGTCACGTTTGCCCTATAATGACTAGTGAAAATAACATTATTAATTTATCTGACTATACTTTGAATGAGACAGAAAAACGGGTGCTTAATAAAGGACTATCATTTTGCCCATCTAATAATCCTGATGACCTAGACCTATTTGTTGACATACATAAATATGTGCGTACCTTAACACTAAAAAGACACTTTGCCACACAAGCAAATGACCCTATAAACATTAATGAGAATGATAATGATACATCCTTCCATCCTAAAATTAAAATTGGGAGCAATTTTTATCCATTAACAAGCAAGGGACATCATGTTGAGACCTTCCAAGAAATGGTATTGAACGATTTAGGTTCCCTTAATAAGACCAGAACCAGATCAAGTGATAATATGGCAAAAGAAGAAAGAAAGGCTTTGACAAACTTACAAAAAAACAGGGATATTGTGATAAGATGTGCAGATAAAGGGGGAGGCATAGTAATCCAGAATTATAATGACTATGTAAAGGAGGCGATGAATATACTGTTAGATACCACATAATATAAGAAAATTGATACTGATCCATATCCAGCACTTACTAAGGCTTATAATATGTTCATCAAAAATTAATTCAATGAGGGCACCATCAATGAAAAAGAGAAGAAGTATTTGACTAATAGGAGTCCAACAGTGCCCTTCCTATATCACCTGCCTAAAATACATAACAACTTGAGAAATCCACCAGGAAGACCTATCATTTCGGGGGTTGGCTCTTCAAGCAGCAATCTGGCAAGTTACATTGACAGAATATTACAGGATCATGTCACACTACTTGACAGCTACATAAAAGATTCAACTCAATTGATCAACATTTTAAAAGAAATTAGATGGAAGGAATCTTATAAATTTATAACTTTGGACGTGGCGTCTCTCTACACGAACATTGATCATGAGATTGGAATTATGTGTGTTGAAAATGTACTAGAAAATGACAGTAGGATCCCCTTGAAGCAGAGAAATTTTATCAAGGATGGTCTCAATTTCATTTTAAAGAACAATTCTTTTACTTTCTTGGGACAGTTCTACCATCAAGTGAAAGGGACTGCGATGGGGTCAAAGGTGGCATGTGGATATGCAAATTTGTTTATGGGTATCTTTGAGAACATTCATGTATATGACAATCCACATAACAAGGGACTATTGTTATTTAAAAGATTCATTGATGATATATTTATCATATGGGATGATGATTTGAGTGACTCTGAGGATTTCTTGCATGTCCTGTATGATAATTCATGGGGTCTTAAATTTGAACCCCATTCACATAGGACCACTATTGACTTCCTGGATCTAACAATCTATCGAGAAAATGATCATGTTTTAACGAAAACCTTTTTTAAACAAGTGGACCGAAATAGTTACGTCCACTTCACAAGTGGACACTACAATAAATGTCTTAGGAACATCCCTGTTAATCAGTTCAAAAGGATTAGAAAGAATTGTTCCCATAATGATAATTTTATTGAACAATCAGAAGTCCTAAAAAAGAGATTTAGGACACATGAATATCCTACTAAACTGATAGAAAATGCATTTAAAGAGAGCAGCAAAATTTCACCGGATTCCCTCTTGAAACAGAAAGAAAAAAATGTAAAGATAGAAGATACCCCTTTTAATTTTAATCTTATAACTACTTTTAATAAAAGACATAGAGAGATCAAAAATATTTTGAACAAACACTGGCCTATACTATTAAATGACCCGATTTTGGGAAAAATACTGCCAGATCGTCCTGGAATAACCTTCAGAAGGGCCCCTACAATTAAAAGTATTGTTGCCCCCAGTAGATTGAGAACACCTTCCCACAAGCATCAAATAAACTCGGATCAAACAATCAAAGGTACCAATCGCTGTGGTAAGAAGCGTTGTCTATGCTGTAAAATGATGACACCAACCAAAGAATTCATCTCTAATTCCACTGGTGAAAAATTCCAGATATCCCATAAAATAAATTGCAACACGAAATTTGTCAAATACTTATTAGAATGTCCTTGTAACCTACAGTATATTGGCCGTACAACACAGGAGCTCCACAATAGGATTAACAAGCATAGGTCCAATATTAAAAATGGTTTTAAACAGCATGGGGTGTCAAATCATTTTGATGTGCACCACAATAGAAATGATGGGGGTCTGAAGGTTACAGCCATAGATCATATTCCTGAGAACACCGCTAATAGATTGGGTGCTCTTAATAAGAGAGAGAAATACTGGATTTATAAGATGAACACACTGGCTCCTAGAGGATTAAATATTATCTCTGAAATTATCTCTTAAAAACCCTGGTTTTAATATACGTCTATAGATTTTTCTCCTTCTGTTGGCTCACTTCAGATAGGCCTGTTCTTATGGTCCTGTGAATATATAATCATATATAATCATGTTTTTACTAAAGTACTGCTATATTTATTACTATTTTTATTATTATATTTTTTAAATACTTATAAGTCTATGCACATCTGTATATTTTATACTTCTTATCTTTATATTTCTATATATATTCTGAAGTTCCCAATTTTTATATCACTATATATATACATATATATATATATATGTATAATTTTTACCTCACTATATATATAGTTTTGATCTCACTATTTCACAATCTTCTTCTCCTTCCCTATTTACCCTGATGGGGTTTTTATAATTGCTCCTCACTCACTAAACACTTCTTTTTCACCCATTCTACCTTCACAACTTAGTTTTCAACATATAGATTGAAGACACGCGCACTAATAGGCAAAGTAGCAACATTGTAATGAAGGTTTAATCTCAGGCACACTCCTGCCACGCTCCTAATTAATTTACTACACTAATAGATCTCACTACACTTTCCCTTCCTCCTTTTATTAACAAGATCAATAGAATTATACTCTATGTAGTTATGAGGAACAGAACCTATGGGTTCTGACTCTCAGATGTCCTCCTAGTGGATTTCTGGGGCTTAATTGGAGGCACACGCCACCCTCACTTCTTCTGTCAATCATTGTTAGAACTTGCAACTTTGTATTCAGTTTTAGTACCAAGGCACCAGAGCACTGTTTAAACTCAGATAACCCTCTGGCGCCATCTACTGCCTTTTTTAGAGATATCACCTCTATTTCAAAGAAATATATATAAAATCACACATTCTTTAGATGAATTTATATACCATTTTTAATCATATTACAATACACATTTTTCTATACTTTTATATTCCCCATTTTTTACTATTTTTTAACATAATTAAAGGTTATTTTTAAATAAGATATTTTAACAAGGCAGTTTTTACTTAAAATATATACCGTATATACTCGCGTATAAGCCGAGTTTTTCAGCCCAAAAATTGGGCTGAAAAGTTACCCCCTCGGCTTATACGCGAGTCACTATATGGGCGCCCCCCCCCAGAGGTATACAGGCCCCCCCATCAGTATACAGGCCCCCCCCCAGGCTCGGGAAACCTGCAAAGGAAGATGATTATACTTATCACTGTCCCGGTGCCTGTAAAGGAAGATGATTATACTTATCACTGTCCCGGTGCCGTCCCCGCTCTGCATCGCGCTCCTCCATCTGCATCGCGCTCCTCCATCTTCCGACACAGGAAGTTGGAAGCCGGTGAATGAAGATGGAGGAGCGCGATGCAGATGGAGGAGCGCGATGCAGAGCGGGGACGGCACCGGGACAGTGATAAGTATAATCATCCTCCTTTACAGGTTTTCCGAGCCTGGGGGGGGGGCCTGTATACCTCGGGCTGCTGCTGTATATACCATGGGGCTGCTGCTGTATGTAACATGGGGCTGTTGCTGTATATACCATGGGGCTGCTGCTGTATATACCATGGGGCTGCTGCTGTATATACCATGGGGCTGCTGCTGTGTATACCATGGGGCTGCTGCTGTATATACCATGGGGCTGCTGCTGTATATACCATGGGGCTGCTGCTGTATATACCATGGGGCTGCTGCTGTATATACCATGGGGCTGCTGCTGTATATACCATGGGGCTGCTGCTGTATATACCCTGGGGCTGTTGCTGTATATACCCTGGGGCTGCTGCTGTATATACCCTGGGGCTGCTGCTGTATATACCCTGGGGCTGCTGCTGCTGTATATACCCCTGAGTCTGCTGCTGCTGTATATAACCCTGGGAAGGCTGCTGTAACACTGCTGGGGCCTGTATATACCACTGGGGAGGCTGCTGTATACCACACTGCTGGGGGCTGTATACTACCACTGGGGAGGCCTGTATACCATCGGGGGGGCCTGTATACCACACTGCTGGGGGCTATATACCTGTGCTGGGGTCCACCCTCGGCTTATACACGAGTCAATAGTTTTTCCCAGATTTTGGGGGCAAAAGTAGGGGGGTCGGCTTATACACGGGTCGGCTTATACACGAGTATATACGGTATATTTTTTTCCTACATTCCCTTTGAGCACATTTTTGACCATTCTTAGTTTTTGTAAAAAGCAACTAAAATGAATCATTAGAGCTTTTAAACAGTCCACAACTTTTTTCTTAGTCCTGTCAAGTAAATTATATATTTTTATCAATATATGTATACCACTATTAATATATTTTTATATATATGGAATATATTTTTATATTTTTATATATATAGATTATGAGATCCTTACATTTATATATATTTCTTTCACTAGATCCATTTATATAACCACACAAGAGATTATTCCATAGAACCCTCTCATGTGCATGTTTGTATATGTATATATATGTGTATGTATATGTATATATATGTATGTGTGTTCTTTATTAGATCTTTCCTCACATTTATTAACACATCTTTATAATGAAATTTCTCTCTTTGCAAACATACAATTTGATGAAGTTTTTCTACCAGACTATATAGCACAACTAGCTAAATACACTACACTCTAAGTCAGAACAACGTATATATATATTTTTCACTTGTGGGTTCAAATACAGTTCACTCCCTCTTTTTTCTTTCTTCTTCTTTTTTCTTAATTCATTCTTCTATTTGGGAAATTTAATAAGCGATCTCACTGCCTTGGAAAGAAATAGCAAACCTACTTTGTGAACGACTGTATGAAACTTATTGTGAATTCTGACAGTTCTACGATGTATTGTTTACAAACATTGTGATGTCACTCTCTGATCCACCCTGTTGCTGACGCCACATCATAGGGGCTGTCACTGATTTTTAGCACTTTTTTGTGTTTAAATAAGATTGTTTCCATTGTGCTCTTGATGTTCCCTGAGGAAGGAGCTCGGATAGAGGCTCTGAAACGCATAGGATAGAATTAAAGAAAAATCTGCCCAGTTAACTCTTTGCTTCCTGGTGATGCTTGGTGGCAGCGCGGGCATTTCGGCATTTTGTCCCATTACAGCATTCCTGTTTCCACCATCATCGTGAAGGTGCAGCCCTGCAGCAGCCATTCTACATGCTATCTTACAGGCGATTATACCGGTTGTGGGTGACACAACCGAACCAGGTGAGCAGTTCCTGATATACACCACTATAACCCTTTGTAAAAAGGATAAGACCCTATGCGCATTTATCTCACGTTTACAGAAAGTATAGGTGCTTGCGCTCCTACAGCTCCGGTGACTTGTCACTGACACTGTCACCGGAGTTGCAGGAGCACAAACAACCCATGACATTATAGAGACATCATGGGTCGAGAACCTACTTTCATGACTTTCATGACGTCTCTATAATGTCATAGGTCGGGAAGGGATTAAAGTCTTTTAAAGAGTCCAACACATTATAAACATACCAAAAATTTTTTTCCTTATGGGTGTCTCTGCTTAGGAGACCTGGTACCTATTCTCCACCCAAGGCACTTTCTTTTCCTAACTTTGTGTGCATGGGACTAGGCCCAGTTCCACCCTTCTGTACATTCATGTTCATATTTACATTTTACCCTTTCAGTCATGTTATACTTCACACATTATACCCATTCTCCATACCTGGACAGGGGTTGACTTTGGCTACTACGACAAGACCTACGTAGAGTTGGTGTCTCAGGTGGTGTATGCAACACTATATGATGTGTAGAGGTATATGTGCTTTGGCTTGACCTATGTGTTATAGGTAAACTGGGTAACTGTCTGCGCTGCCTTAGTCTCACTACAGGTCTGGCAGTTTCACCGATTGCAGGATCCTCTGTTTCTGCTACAATGGGTGATTCTTCTGGAACTTGAACAGGTTCTTCTGGAACTCTTGCAGATTCTTCCAGTCTTCCTTGTTCTTCCACTGGTTGGTTAAAGTTGATTACTGGCACGATTACTGCACCCTCACATTGGGGCCAGTCTTCAGGGAAGTCTCCAAGTATCGTGTGAATCACTCTTTTGGTTCTATTGGTTTTGTACAAGGTGTTACTTGTTCCTGTAGTCTTAGTTGTTCTGGACATACTTTAAGATGATCTCTTGACACTATTGTAGTAGTTTTACCTCCATATCTACTGATTACACAGGTTTTACTGTTGTCAAAGTTGCAGCTCAATACAGTGTAGGGTTCTTTTTCCCACTGGTCATCAAGTTTGTGGTTTCTTCTTTTCCTCTTTAGTACTATTTCTCCAGG
This sequence comes from Allobates femoralis, assembly GCA_033576535.1. Classification (NCBI taxonomy): domain Eukaryota; kingdom Metazoa; phylum Chordata; class Amphibia; order Anura; family Aromobatidae; genus Allobates; species Allobates femoralis. The sequence continues at coordinate 52,295,139 of JARQOC010000009.1, read as the reverse complement.
TGCTAAAGGGTCAGCTAGTGTATTTCTGTTGTAGTTTCTTTCTTGTTTTTCTCTAATTTGGTTCAGATTGTTTTCTACACATGCTTGCACCATTGTGTATTGTTCTTGGCGGTTCGTGTCCCAATGAACATTAGATGAACCTGCTTCTGGCATGACAATTCCCATTTCTAGGTCAACTGGTAATCTTCCAGGTCTTGCTCTGATTAGATAAGCTGGTGTACAATTGTTGGAACTTTCAGGTATATGGTTATACATGTCCACTAAATCAGGTAATTTCTCTGGCCACTGATTTCTTTCTTCCAAAGGTAAGGTCTTCAACATGTCTATTACTATCCTGTTCATCTTTTCACACATGCCATTTGTTTGCAAAGGTAAGGTGTGGTCCAACTTTTCTTGCACCCGTATAAATAGCAAAACTCTTGAAATAGCGCAGCTTCGAACGCTGAACCTTTATCAGTCAATACCTGTTCTGGATACCCGTGTGGTCTACAGAAGTAGGCTTGAAAGGTTTTTGCTGCTATTTCAGCTGTGAAGTCCTTTACTGGAGCTACTACCAGGAATCTTGAGTAGTGGTCTACCATTGTTAAGGCATAGGTGTAACCTGATCTGCCAGGTGTCAACTTGACATGATCCAAGGCTACTATCTCAAGTGGTTGAGTAGTTACAATTGGTTGTAGTGGTGCTCTTTGGATTTCATAGTCTTTTCTTCTCAAGTTGCATGGTCCACAGTTCTTACACCATCTCTATGGAACCTCTCATGCAACCCAGTAGAATCTATCTCTTAGCAGCATCTCAAGCTTTTTCCATTACTTCCAACACCATCTGGACATCCTTCTTAAGTACCACTATTTGCCAGACCATCTCATGGGTTCTGGGATGGATGTAGCGCCTACACAATTTTTCTTGGTCGATTAATAATCTGTTTCTCTCGTTCTACAGGTGTTTTGCCTTTGGTGGAGCATCTGGATCAAGATGGGAACTTTCTTGCATTATCAGCTCGTTAACTAAACTGATAGACAGGTCACTGTCTTGGGTCTCCTTCCAACCATGATGAAGTAATGGGTTTAATGTCTTTTCATGATACCTTCTATTGGCTTGCTGACACTGGGATGCTCTGTGGCGATGGAAGGCGGGAAGTTCTACTTCTTCTAGCTCATCCACATCTTTTTCCACATCTGGTAAAGGCATCCTTGACGAGGTATCAGCATTGGCATTTTTATGGCCTGCCCGGTACTTGAAGGTAAACTGGTAATTTGACAACCGGGCCATCCAGCGTTGTTTCATTGCACCTAACTTTGCGGTTTCCAGGTAAGAGGATTATTATCCGTGAAGGCGGTGAACTTTGCAGACGCCAGGTAGTGCTTGAACCATGCTGTTATGGCCCAGACCAAGGCCAGTAATTCCAACTTGAACGAGCTGTAGTTCTCAGGATTCCTTTCTGTGGATGGAGCTTCCTGCTGGCATAGGCATTGCTCCCACCTAGCCAGAATCCTACTCCCCACTGATGAGGGGCAATACCTCGAAACAGCTGTCTGTGGATGGATACCTGGCTCTTTTAATTCCCTTGTCATATCCTTAACTCGTAACTGAGTGGGATATTGACTAAAAGGGACACTTAATATGGTGGTTATGGTGGTCTCCGCAAGGATTCCACCCCAGGGCTAGGTCCTTCCCTGGAGGGATATCTGGCTAGTCCCGTGTTTGAGACTCTTAATCGAGGCTCCACGGACTCCATTTCCATATTGTAGAAAGCAGTGGCACTGTCTGTGTCATGGAGTGAAGATATAGAGGACAGAGGTAGAAGAGAGTCTGAGAGTCTGTGAATGTCTATATGTTCTAGATATCTGCGAGGATGAGATAGTGGCTGGATATGGGGGGGCTGGTGAGGAGGACAAGCATGAGAAGGTGAGTAGATAGTGGTCAGATAAGGGGAGGGGGAGGTTGTGAGATTAGATAGGGAACAGAGGCGGGTGAAGATGATGTCTAGTGTATGTTCATCTGTGTGGGTGGCTGTGGAGGACCACTGAGTAAGTCCAAAGGATGAGGTAAGAGAAAGGAGTTTGGAGGCCGCTGGTTGGCGGGTGTCAGTAGCGATATTAAAGTCACCGAGGATGATGGTGGTAATGTCAGCAGAGAGAAAGTGAAGAAGCCAGATGGAGAATTGGTCAATGAATGTAGTGGCAGAGCCTGGAGGTTGGTATATGATGGCCATTTGAAGATTGGAGGGAGAATAGATACGGACAGAGTGAACTTCAAAAGAAGGGTGGATAAGGGAGAGTGGGGGTTGGACTGGGTTGAAGGAGCACTTTGCAGAGAGGAGGAAGCCCACTCCTCCACCATGTCTGTTGCCAGAGTGAGGAGTGTGGGAAAAGTGAAGGCCGCCATAGCTCAGTGCAGCAGGGGAGGCCGTGTCAGAGGCTGTCAGCAAGGTCTCAGTGAGGCCCAAGAAGGAAGGGTTCTGGGAAGTAAAAAGGTCATGGATCATGTGGAGCTTGTTGCAAATGGAGCAGGCATTCCAAAGTGCTCCAGAGAGAGGAAGCAGGGGGTGGGGGTCAGAGGCACGGGTTTTACATGTGAAGGTTTGCAGTAGTTTATCTTACTTTGGTGGAGGCGAGGATAGGTGGGACGTTTGGGGTGGGGGGGAACCTGGATTGGGAGATATGTCGCCAGCAATGAGAAGTAGTAGAGAAAGGAAAAGCAGGTGGGAAAAGGAGAGTGGCCGGCTTGTTTTATATTTCAGTAGGAGAGGTCTGAGGATAAGGAATAGGTCTGTGGCTGAGATGAGGTGGGGGGTTAAGAGAGAGGGAGAGACAGTTATCTGGTTAGAGGGTGCAGGGCTATGGGGGTTGCGAAGGAGGATGAGGATAAGTGGAGCAAAAACTCTGATGGAAAATGTGAGCATAGTGAAAGAGCAGGATGAGAAAGAAAGGCAGGTATAATTAGAAGAAAGTGGTATCTCTCACCTGTCCAATTTCTATACTATTTCTGGAATATTTCTCCTTTACACTTTTAAAGAGATCACTTAAAATGATATCACTTCTGTTGAAGCACTCTTCTTACTTCTTGCCCCACTCAAACGGAGGACCTCTGGACTTGCCTTTCTTGGTCTGGCCTACCAGGAGATATTGTAAGGGTGCTGCTATCTTCGTGTATCCCTCAATGAATCTCCGGTAGTAGCCTACCAGCCCCAAGAACTGATGTACTTCTCGAACACTTGTTAGTTCTGGCCATTCCTTGATTACTGTGACTTTATCCTGATCTGTTGCTACTCCTTCTGAATTAACTACGTGTCCTAGATACTGAACCTTTAGGTTTTAGCAAATGGCATTTGGATGGTATCAGCTTCATCCCAAATTTGTATATAACTTCAAATACCTCTCCCCAGGTGTTTCAGGTGTTCTTCATAGGTCTTTGAATATGACGTCATCCAGGTAGAGTAGTACAGTCTCAAAGTTTCAGTGCCCTAGGCAACACTCCATCAGTCTCTGGAACGTTCCAGGTGCATTACAGAGTCCGAATGGCATGCTGTTAAACTCACACAAGCCAATAGGTGTGGTAAATGCCGTCTTCTCTCGGTCTTCTGCAACGGAGACCTGCCAATATCCACTAGTGAGATCTAGGGTTGAAAAGTAATTAGCAGTCTTTAATGCAGCAAGTGACTCTTCTATACAGGGTAACGGTAGGCATCCTTATGTGTTTTGTGATTTATCTGCCTATAATCAACACACATTCTCATTCTGCCATCTTTCTTTTTGACTAGGACTAGTGGAGCTGTCCAGGGGCTGCAACTATCTCTTATGACCCCTGCGTCCATCATGTTCTTCAACATCTCTTTGGCATGCTGATAATGGGCTGGTAGAATAGACATATACCACTCTTTAATGGGTGGATGATCACCTATGCATATGTGATGGTGTACCCCTTTTATCCTCCCAAAATCAAGTGGATGCTTACTGAATACCCATTCATATTCTTGGACTACCCATAAACACCATGCTTTTTATGGGCAGGAGTGGAGTCAGTCCCTACATGAAATTCCTGACAGCAGTCCTCCAGCTGTCAATTGGAATTGTTGTTTTCCACCGGGTCTGGTGGGGTCAAGGGTTCCACTGCTTGTATGGCGTTGTTATTTACAGTGTACAGCTTAGGAACGGTGGAGTAGCTGGGTAGTTTGACCTCGTCCTCTCCCCAGTTTAAGATGACTATGGGTACCCTTCCCTTGCATTCATCAACCACCCCCCTGCCTGTCAAGAGTGTAGGCCTTTATTCCAAACTGATGGGCTCTGCTACTGTCTGGTAGTCCTGCCCTCTAAGACCTATTGCTGCTCAACACTAGATCATCATTTCACTCATTGGGGGTACCTCAATGGGATCGGGTCTGTTACCCGTGCACTACCGGTCAGTTTTACCTATTGCTAATGCAGGAAGGCTCTGATCTCTCTCTGAAGAACTCTCCGCTGCCCAGGTTTGGCAGTATCTGCAATCTATTAGAGCAAGAACAACACTTCACCCAAACAATTTCCAACAACATTTGTACCAAGAATGATATACTGTATGTATCCCGGTCAGTAGGATTAGTTTCAACCACAATAAGTCCTTGATCTTTTAACTCCACCCTCCCCACTTTTATTGTTACCTCTCTAACCCCGACTAAGTTAAATGGTAAACCATTAGAAGCATAAATAGTGAGGCTTGGTTCTGGTGGTTTAAGTTCATCATTAGACCAGAATCTTTTGTAAAGGATATTGGGTATGGTGGTCACCTGCGACCCAGTGTCCAGCAATGCAGGTGTAGGGATGTTGTCTAGTATGATAGACAGGAAAGGTCTTCCTCCTATGTATCTATCATACCAGTCTGGTGGGCCTCGTCAATCTACTCCTGGGGTTTGGCCCCCGCCTCCAGGGGTTGCTTGTTTGAAGGACAATGCCTTGCAATATGGCCGGTCTTGCTGTAGTGACGACAGATGGGTTCTCCTGTGGTAAAGGGAGTAAGTCTGCCGCAACACTGTACACAATATGTTAGAGAAACAGCTAAATGGCTGGTACATGAAAACGCAGGATTGTCTGTGCAGCTAATGAATGCATGTATGAAAAATGAACACAGTAAATACTGTACTAGAATGAATGAATTGAGAGACTTAGCTTCATCACTGACGTCACTGCGAAGAGCCCGGTAACTGCGCCAAAGTGCTCTCAAACTTACCGGGTCCTACTCTGACTCTATGTGTGGTCTACACTGCTGGGAAGACCACACATAGAGTCAGAGTAGGACCCGGTAAGTTTGAGAGCACTTTGGCGCAGTTACCGGGCTCTTCGCAGTGACGTCAGTGATGAAGCTAAGTCTCTCAATTCATTTATTCTAGTACAGTATTTACTGTGTTCATTTTTCATACATGCATTCATTAGCTGCACAGACAATCCTGCATTTTCATGTACCAGCCATTTAGCTGTTTCTCTAACATATTGTGTACAGTGTTGCGGCAGACTTACTCCCTTTATTGCATACACATTTTTTTGCCTGCACCTGCACATCTAAAGGTGAAGCCAGTCCTTTAAATTATGGGTTCTCCTGTGGAGCTGTGACGATTGGTGGTCCTCCCATGGAGTGACATGGTCTTTTTTCCTCTCATCCATGGGATGTCCTCCGGGCTGTCAGTGAGTTGTATATTTCCCAATGACTTGGTCTCTGTCTGTAGCTGCAGGGCATTTATGACTGTGGCCAGGTTCTTAATCAGCTGGCGCATTTCAGGGCACAGACTGTCAAACCTACTGAGGGTCACAGTCAGCACATTTGTCTTGGCTGCTGTTGAAGAAGTGGGTGCTGTTGGCACAGGAGTGGCACCACACTGCCACCGATGGATAGCAGAGTCTGGGGTTTCTAGGGGCTGTAAACCCTTATTGGCCATGTCTTTTAGAATGGCAAAGTTTGCATCCGGGTGGTGTAGGGCCCACCAGCGCACTATTCTGCTTTCCTCTGGTGCCCATAGCCCCCGAATAAATTGTTCAATTAACATTTTGTTTCCGTCCTGTACACTAGCTGGACTGACCTGTTTCAGGGCCCGTAGCGCCTCCTGCAGGTGCCAGGCATAGTCTCTGATATTGTCTTATTGCTGCTGGTAGCAATGATAAAATCTCATTCTTAGGTCAGTCTCAGTACGGTTTTCGAAAGCAGCCTTTAATTTATCAGAAATAACAGTCACTGATTCCTGGTCCTGCTGTGACCAGGTCTCAATCTCCCGCTCTGCTGCACCAGTTAACTGCCCCAATACAATGGAGGCTCTCTGCTTGCCGGTCATTGCATACATATCCAGCACACCACACATTTTCCTTTTAAATACAGCCAAAGTGTTTGGCTTGCCATCATACTGGGGTAGCCATTTAGCTCCCGGGATGTACGGTATGGAGATGAGCATGATTGTTGCTGCGGCCGCTGCACTCTTCACAGTCCTCTCTGGAACTGCACTCACTCTCTCCCACTAACTCCGCCCCCAGCACCAGTATTTATAGGGGATCTAACTTAAAGGCAGCAAGTGGAGCTCCTCCTACAGGCCTGGGGTGGAAGGAGTTGTGTGTGTATGGGTACCTGTTGTAGAAATCTCTCCATGCACCAGGTGGATCTGTGGCTACCTGTAAGGACAGGATGCCACACTAGCAAGACCCAAACTGTAGCCCAGCTGCTAAATAAACTGCTCCTTGTGACTGACACATAAATCTGGAGTTTCTACTCTGTTACCGATAGAACGCCTACCTAAACGTATGGTACTAAGGACCAGGTTTAGCCTGAGATATGGGTGAGTCTAGCTATCCACATACCTCCACTCATGGGTGTGTCTAACGTCTTTTAAGTGTGTCGGTTTATTTGAGACATCATTTAGTGTTGCAGGTATCACATGCGGCTTTGACTCAGCAGAGCTCAACCTTAAACCTGTGCGGGTGTACCTGTGAGTTATATGGATTGTAAAATGTACGTTCATTTTCCTGTAAAGCCGAAGGAAGACTCCTGATTTCTGTTCCCTGTGCCTGTATATAAAGCCTTTAATAAACCCAGTGGACGTTTAAATAGAATATGCTTCTTTTGTTACATTGTGGACCAAGCACAGTGAGTAACTCCATCACATAGAGTGAGTGATCTGACAATACACTGTGACTCTACCAGCAGAATAGTGAGTGCAGCTCTGGAGTATAATACAGGAGGTAACTCAGGATCAGTAATGTAATGTATGTACACAGTGACTGCACCAGCAGAATAGTGAGTGCAGCTCTGGAGGATAATACAGGAGGTAGCTCAGGATCAGTAATGTAATGTATGTACACAGTGACTGCACCAGCAGGATAGTGAGTGCAGCTCTGGAGTATAATACAGGAGGTAACTCAGGATCAGTAATGTAATGTATGTACACAGTGACTGCACCAGCAGAATAGTGAGTGCAGCTCTGGAGTATAATACAGGAGGTAACTCAGGATCAGTAATGTAATGTATGCACACAGTGACTGCACCAGCAGAATAGTGAGTGCAGCTCTGGGGTATAATACAGGAGGTAACTCAGGATCAGTAATGTAATGTATGTACACAGTGATGGCACCAGCAGTAATAATGTATATAGTATTTATTAATGTTTATCTATGATACAGACATATAATTGATCTCCAGGTTTCTACACACAGTTATATCTGGGAAGTGACTGAATTCAGTGTAAATTTCACAAGAGAATGACACAAGGATTTACACTTATTGTGGATTTAGTCTATCCTCAGATAGCTCTCTATGAAGGATGAATACCAGTTTTCAAACTTGTTACAAGATAAGAGTTCCCCAGCACACCGCTCCATAGGTTTGTATTGTGAATCCTCTTCACCCATCAGACACATCACGGTTTTCCGGTCGCACTCACAGGTATCTGTGGGACATCCCCTCATGTACACATTGTGATCTGTGGATATAATAGAAACTTCCATCATTTCTCCTCCATGATGGATCTGTGCCCGAGATATGAGACAAATCAGCTGTAATACTGACAGGAGAGAACTAGGGATAAGATAATCTACCCATCACTATCCTGTACTCACATGGATATCACGGTATTTGGGGCACTCAGTCCTCACCGAGTGTTTGTGTGCTGGCGAGATTCAAGTGTCCCGTCCAGCATGGTTGTTGCCTGATTTTTAGCCCCTAAACATAGTTTTCTTGCTTGCCAATCACAGTAATGCTCTAGCCATGTTGGGTGTGGCATTACTGTGATTGGCTGGCCGCCCAGTGTCATATGGTTTATATACAGTGTTGGCCAAAAGTATTGACACCCCTGCAATTCTGTCAGATAATACTCAGTTTCTTCCTGAAAATTATTATTATTATTTATTTATTTATATAGCGCCATTAGGTTCCATGGCACTTTACATGAGGATGAGGGAGACAAGAACAAGTACACTAAATCTAGGCGATCAGGACGTACAAGTACAGGAGGGGCAGGGACCCTGTCCACGAGGGCTCACAGTCTATGAGGGGTGGGTTAGGATACAGTAGGATGGGGGAATGTCAGGTATGGGGTGTTCGCCTGGGTCTCATGGCAGGTTGTAGGCTTGACGGAATAGGTGAGTCTTCAGGTGACACTTGAAGTTACTCAGGGTAGGAGAGTGTCTGACGTGTTCGGGTAGGGAGTTCCAGAGTAAGGCAGATGCCCGGGAGAAGTCCTGGACTCGGTTGTGCGAAGAGGTGATGAGGGGGGAGCAGAGGAGGAGTTCTTGGGAGGAGCGGAGGTTGCGTGAGGGTAGGTAACGGGAGACCAGGTCGGAGATGTATGGTGGGGCCAGGTTGTGTATGGCTTTGTACGCCATGGTTAGTGTTTTGAATTGGGATCTCTTGGAGACGGGGAGCCAGTGAAGGGCTTGGCAGAGGGGGGAGACAGGGGAGTAGCGGGAGGACATATAGATGAGTCGGGCAGCGGAGTTGAGGATAGACTGGAGAGGTGTGAGGGAGTTAGCCGGGAGGCCATTGAGAAGGAGGTTGCAGTAGTCAAGGCGGGAGATGATAAGAGCATGGATGAGTGTTTTAGCGGTGTCGTGGGTGAGGAAGGAGCGGATCCGTGAGATGTTCTTGAGCTGGAGCCGGAGGGATGTGGTGAGGGCCTCGATGTGGGGTTTGAAGGATAGGGAGGAGTCAAGGATTACCCCGAGGCACTTGGCTTGGGGGACTGGGGAGAGGGCGCAGTCGTTGACGCAGATGGATAGATTGGGAGGTGGGGTGGAATTTCTTGGGGGGAAGACTATGAATTCAGTTTTGTCCATGTTGAGTTTAAGGAAGCGAGCAGAGAAGAAGGATGAGATGGCGGAAAGGCATTGAGGGATTTTCGAGAGTAGGGAGGTGATGTCAGGGCCGGACAGGTAGATTTGGGTGTCGTCGGCGTAGAGATGGTACTGGAGGCCATGGGACTCGATGAGTTGCCCTAGGCCGAGAGTGTAAATGGAGAAAAGTAGGGGTCCCAGGACGGAACCTTGGGGGACTCCGACAGAAAGGGGGTAGGGTGAGGAGGAGGTGTGGGAGTGGGAGATGCTGAAGGTCCGGTCCGCTAGGTATGAGGAGATCCAGGAGAGGGCAAGGTGGGTGATGCCAAGGGATTCCAGGATCCGGAGAAGAAGGGAGTGGTCAACCTTGTCGAAGGCGGCAGACAGGTCAAGGAGTAGCAGGATGGAGTAGTGGTGTTTGTTCTTGGCGGTCAGTAGGTCGTTGGTGACTTTGGTCAGGGCTGTTTCGGTGGAATGGAGGGGTCGGAAGCCGGACTGTAGGCGGTCGAAGTGGGAGCACGAGGAGAGGTGAGAGGACAGTTCGGAGTGGACGTGTTGTTCAAGTAGCTTAGAGGCGAATGGGAGAAGAGATATGGGGCGATAGTTAGAGACAGAGGTAGGGTCAAGTGAGGGTTTTTTTTAGGATGGGCGTGATTAGGGCGTGTTTGAAGGCCGAGGGAAAGGTACTAGCGCTAAGTGAAAGGTTAAAGAGGTGGGTGAGGGCTGGGATGAAAATGATTGCAATCACAAATTCTTTGGTATTATTATCTTCATTTAATTTTTCTTCAATGAAAAAAACACAAAAAGAATTGTCCTAAAGCCAAATTGGATCTAATTCCACCAAACATAAAAAAGGGGGTGGACAAAAGTATTGGCACTGTTAGAAAAATCATGTGATGCTTCTCTAATTTGTGTAATTAACAGCACCTGTAACTTACCTGTGGCACCTAACAGGTGTTGGCAATAACTAAATCACACTTGCAGCCAGTTGACATGGATTAAAGTTGACTCAACCTCTGTCCTGTGTCCTTGTGTGTACCACATTGAGCATGGAGAAAAGAAAGAAGACCAAAGAACTGTCTGAGGACTTGAGAAACCAAATTGTGAGGAAGCATGAGCAATCTCAAGGCTACAAGTCCATCTCCAAAGACCTGAATGTTCCTGTGTCTACCGTGCACAGTGTCATCAAGAAGTGTAAAGCCCATGGCGCTGTGGCTAACCTCCCTAGATGTGGACGGAAAAGAAAAATCTTAAATTTGATAGCTGTCATCTTCCAACTTGGATCAGAAACATCCCCTATGGCCAATATCTAAGGATACGTAAAAACTGTATCTATGATGAAGATTTTCAAAAAGAAGCCAGAATACTAAAAAATAGATTCAGAGAAAAGGGATATCCAAGTAAATTATTATCAGATGCCTATAAAAAATGTAATCAGCGTTCACAAGAAAGCTGTATAAAAGCATTGAAAGTTCATAATTTGAAGACGGTATCTTGTGAAAAAGAAAGAAATAATGAAAAAGACAATGAGAGAAAATATAGTTGCAATTTAATCACAACCTATAATCAATCACATAAAAATATTTATGAACTAATGAAAAAATATTGGTTCATACTTAGGGAGGACCCTATTCTTTCTAAAATTATCCCTAACGTTCCTAAAATAATATTTAGAAGAGCAAAACATTTACAAAACATAGTGGCCCCAAGTAAAATAAAAAACTTGCATACAATTGAGGAAGTAAAAAACATCCAAAAGCAAATTTTAGATAAGGGTTGCTTTAAATGCAAATCCAAGAGATGTAAATGTTTTGCTGCCATATATAATGGTCGCAAAACGTTTTCATCAATTACCACAAAAGAAATATTCCATATAAATTATGCTCTAAATTGTCGATCCCAGTACGTTATATATCTTCTGGAGTGCCCTTGTGGGTACCAATATATTGGTAGAACTGTTCAATGTATGCAAGCAAGACTAAATAAGCACCGTTTTAATATAAAGAAAGGATTTTTATTACACAGTGTATCTAGACACTATACTCAGATTCATGACAAAGATCCTTCCAGTTTACAGCTAACTATAATTGATCAAATTCAAGAAAACTGTGAAGATAGAATCTTTGTAAAAAGGAATCATATTGGATTTTCAAGATGGGTACTCTTACTCCTGAAGGTTTAAATCTTACACTAGAGAACAATTTTTAATAATGAATTTATAGGTCCCTTTATTGAAGAAATATGGTTATCCCTTTCTTTTACTCTTTTTCTCTTCTTTCTCCTTTCTATTTTTTCCCACTCCCCCCCTCCCTTCCTTTTTTCTTTACCTCACACCTAATCTTCATTTTAATCACTTATTTTATTATTTTATTATTTAATCCTAATAATTAGCCCCAAGAACTAATTATTGCCACCGTTTGTGTGTTGTCCTTATAGATAGCACATAGATAGTATGTCACGACACATTCGCTGTTCCTCCCGCTTCCGGGCCGCTGTGATCAATGAGTGGCACCAGAAGTGAGCGGAACAGACAGCTAGGAATTATCCTCCCTTCTCCTCTCTCTTCCCTTTTAGCGCTTCCGGGCCACTATGATTAATTAATGAATAGCACCAGAAGTGAGAGGAACAAACAGCCAGGAATTATCTCCCTCCCTTCTTTTAATTCTCATTTTTTCTTTTTCTTTTTTTCCCTTCTTTCTTTCTCCTTATTCTCCTTTTTCTTTTTCCTTTTTCTTTTTCTCCTTCCTTCTAGTATATAATTATATATTTGTATATAATCAATTTCATTTTTATTTTTTAATAACTATTTAGTATATTTCTAGTTTTTATATACATGAAAGTATTTTTATAAATATGTAAATATTCCTATTTTACTATATATGATCTTTGTTTTTTAAAAAAATTGTCAAAAATTGAGACAAATAATACTAATCCTCTGTATAATAGTCCTTTATAATAGTTTTTATAAGAGTTTTTAATAGTGATTTTGAATGGGAATTACTATATATGAATTATCTCCTATACTACTACGTGCAATATATGGGGGATGGACTAATAGCACACACACCCCTTCGCTAATGATTGGTTGCAATAAGATATATATAGTAGGAGCAATCATTAGCCTGACATCCACTTGAGGAAGACGCAGTTAGCGTCGAAACGCGTTGTGACAAGAGGGCTTTTTATTGTTGAATGAATAAAACGTAAAGGTAATATATTTAAGAGCATTGTGTATCCTGTTTTAGCTCTCAGCGCTTACTTTTATTATACCACATTTTTTCATCGGCTGATTCACATTCTCCCTTCGGGGAGCGTGGTGTTGTGAGCTGCTCCGGAGCAGGACCTGGCTACACATCAGTAATCCATCCCTAAAATCGTCACGTGAGCCAGCTAAGGAAAAGACAGGAATCCCATATTAAATACGGTGAAGGAGAAGACTGGATCGGATAAATACCAAGGTCGGAAGATCAGTTAATTCAAACCTTCACTCACCACAAATCTACAATCTAGTTGTGCGGAATTGGCACAACTAGTAAAGGTGAGTGAAAATCCTGAATATCGATTATCTAGATTCCCCAATGCAGCGTGGCGCAACCTTTGTTGTTTTTTCTTTTGCATAAAATTCCAGCAGAGCATTGTAAGAAACTCATTGATGGTTACCAGAAGTTGTTGATCGCAGTAATTTTGGCTAAAGGTTGTGCAGCCAAGTATTAGGCTGAGGGTGCCAATACTTTTGTCCGGCCCATTTTTGGAGTTTTATGTGAAATGATCAATGTTTTGCTTTTTGCTTCATTCTCTTTTGTGTTTTTTCATTGAAGACAAATTAAATGAAGATAATAATAGCAAAGAATTTGTGATTGCAATCATTTTCAGGAAGAAACTGAGTATTATCTGACAGAATTGCAGGGGTGTCAATACTTTTGGCCACAACTGAATATATATATATGTATATATATATATATATATATATATATATATATATATATATATATAGCAGCGCTATGGTATATGGCGGTACATTACATTACATGTATAGCAGCGCTATGGTATATGGTGGTACATTACAGTACTTGTATAGCAGCACTGTAGTATATGGCGGTACATTACAGTACATGTATAGCAGCACTATAGTATGTGGTGGTACATTACAGTACATGTATAGCAGCGCTATGGTATGTGGCGGTACATTACAGTACATGTATAGCAGCGCTATAGTATATGGTGGTACATGTATAACAGCACTATAGTATATGACGGTACATTACATTACATGTATAGCAGCGCTATGGTATATGGCGGTACATTACAGTACATGTATAGCAGCGCTATGGTATATGGCGGTACATTACAGTACTTGTATAGCAGCACTATAGTATATGGCGATACATTACAGTACATGAATAGCAGCGCTATGGTATATGGCGGTACATTACAGTACATGTATAGCAGCACTATGGTATATGGCAGTACATTACAATACATGTATAGCAGCACTATGGTTTATGGTGGTACATTACAGTACATGTATAGCAGCACTATAGTACATAGCGGTAAAGGATGGTGGCGAGCGGGGCAGGATGGAGCCAGCGGGGCAGGATGGAGCCGGCAGGGCAGGATGATGGGAGCGGGGCAGGATAGTGGCGAGCAAGGCAGGATGGTGGCGAGCAGGGCAGGATGGTGGTGAGTGGGGCAGGATTGTGGCAGGGGGGGCAGGATGGTGGGAGCGGGGCAGGATGGAGCCGGCGGGGCAGGATGGAGCTGGAGGAGCAGGGTGGAGCTGGAGAAGCAGGACAGTGGCTGGGGGGGCAGGATGGTGGCTGGGGGGGCAGGATGGTGGTGGGGGCAGGATGGAGCAAGTGGGGCAGGATGGAGTGAGGGGGCAGGATGGTGGCGAGCGGGGCAGCATGAAGCGAGCAGGGCAGGATGGAGTGAGCGGGGCAGGATGGAGTGAACGGGGCAGGATGGTGGCGGGGGGGCAGGATGGTGGCGGGGGGCAGGATAGAGCGAGCAGGGCAGAATGGAGCCAGCAGAGCAGGATGGTGGCAGGGGAGTAGGATGGTGGCGAGCGGGGCAGGATGGAGCCGGCGGGGCAGGATGGAGTCGGAGGGGCAGGATGGAGCCGGCGGGGACAGAATGGAGCCGGCGGGGGCAGGATGGAGGTGGTGGGGGCAGGATGGTGGCGGGAGGCAGGATGGTGGCGAGCGGGGCAGGATGGAGCGAGCTGGGCAGGATGGAGTTGGCGAGGGCAGAATGAAGCTGGCGGGGGCAGAATGGAACCGGCGGGGACAGGATGGAGCCGGCGGGGGGGGCAGGATGGAGCCGGCGGGGGCAGGATGGTGGCGGGGGGAGGGGCAGGATGTGAGGATACTCACCCAACCACCTCTGTCTTGAAGCTCCCATGGCAGGACCTGTCGTTGCCTGGGAAACCGATCAGCTGATCAGTTTCCCAGGCAACGACAGGTGCTCAAGCCCTCTAGAAGCTAGAAGACAGAGGTGGAGCAGCGAGACGGCGGAGGGTAAGTATCCTTATGGGATTTTTTTAATTTTTAGCACCGTGGAGGAGTGGGGGGGGGGGCAGGGGGAGCGGGGTGGGCCACGGGGAGCGGGGGGTGGCATTAGGAACGGAGGGGGGGGCAGGAGGAGCGGGGGGCCACGGGGAGGCATGAGGGACGGGGGGGAGCAGGAAGAGCGGGGGGGCCGCGGGGAGGCATGAGGAACAGGGGGGCCGTGGGGAACGTGGGGGGGGGCAGAGGGACGCCACTGGGCGGGTGCCGCGAGGAGCAGAGGGGGCAGGAGAGGCTGGAGGAGCAGAGAGGCTGTGAGGAGAGCCACCAGGGGGCTGCAAATAGGCGCGAAATTCGAACTTTGAATTCTCGCGTCTATTTGCATAGTCTGCTCTCTATGGTGGCTCAATGGTTAGCACAGTATGGTGGTTCAGTGGTTAGCACTGTATGGTGGCTCAGTGGTTAGCACTGTATGGTGGCTCAGTGGTTAGCACTTTATGGTGGCTCAGTGGTTAGCACTGTATGGTGTCTCAGTGGTTGTCACTAGGTGGTGGCTCAGTGGTTAGCATTGTATATGGTGGCTCAGTATTTTGCACTGTGGGGTGGCTCAGTGGTTAGCACAGTATGGTGGCTCAGTGGTTAGCACAGTATGGTAGCTGAGTGGTTAGCACTGCACAGTGGCTTAGTGTTTAGCACAGTAATGTGGCTTAGTGGTTAGCACTGTATGGTGGCTCAGTGTTTAGCACTGTATGGTGGCTCAGTGGTTAGCACTGTGTGGAGGTTCAGTGGTTAGCACTGTATATGGTGGCTTGGTGGTTAGCACTGCATGGTGGCTCAGTGGTTAGCACTGTGTGGAGGCTCAGTGGTTAGCACTGTATGATGGCTCAGTGGTTAGCACTCCATGATGGCTCAGTGGTTAGCACTGTATATGGTGGCTCAGAGGTTAGCACTGCATGGCGGCTGAGTGGTTAGCGCTGTATGGAGGCTCAGTGGTTAACCCTGTATGGAGGCTCAGTGGTGAGCATTATGGAGGATGAGTGGTTAGCACTATGGAGGCTCAATGGTTAGCACTGTACGGTGGCTCAGTGGTTAGCACTGTATGGTGGCTCAGTGGTTAGCACTGTAGGGTGACTGAGGGGTTCACACTGACTGGAGGCTGAGGGGTTAACACTGTGTGGAGGCTGAGGAGTTAACACCGTGTGGAGGCTGAGGGGTTAACACCGTTTGGAGGCTGAGGGGTTAACACCGTGTGGAGGCTGAGGGGTTAACACTGTGCAGCCACTGCTGTGTTTCTCCTACCCCCAGCATCGCTCTGTCACTTGGGTGCAGCCCGCGCCTCTGCCTGCTCAGACTCCCGAATGTGGTCGCTCCTTCAGAGTGATTGAGGGAAGGACCTGCGCTCCTGACTCTCTGGGTCCCCAGGGGAGCTCTGGGCACGCAGCGGTCATAGTCTTCTTCTGCCTCGGTGGTGTCCCCCTTCGAGCAGGGGGGCAGATGGGCGTCCCTGCAGTATTACTCCCCGCTCCAGTCCCGGTTGTGGGGGTGGTAAGCTGGGTCCCTCGCTCCCTGAGTGGTCCTCAGATGGCTTCCCGGGAGCTCCGGTGTGTTTGCCCCCAGGCCCGCGTGTGCACAGATGTGGATGATGGTTCATATTGGCATCCTGGTAAGTGTGGGGCAGTGGATGGGGTCCCAGCACTCGGTGGGGTTTGATAAGGGGCAGCTCAGGAATGTCCGACTCCTCCGGCGGCCATCTTCTTTTCCTTCTGTCTGTCACTTTCACTTCCGGTGCTTATGTCACGGCGGGGCTGGGAGGGGAGCTGGCGGGGCACTTCGGCTCCGAGCCACCGGGAGATGAGCGCCGTGCGGGGCTGTCGCCGGGCTGCAAATAGGCGCGAAATTCGAACTTTGAATTCTCGCACCTATTTGCATAGTCTGCCTCTGTCTGTCGAGCGATTTCAGCCACAGACACACTCAAAAAACACTTAGACAATTATATAATAGATGGAGGCCTCTATACTTTATACAAGTGGTAGCCCCCCGCATATGCTGCTCCTACTTCTATAGTCCCAGCCACCTCTGCCAGCAGCATTCTTCTCCAGAGTCCTGGCCGCCGCTGTCTGCCCTCTGCAGTTTAGCACAGAGGGGCATGATGATGTCATCACCGAGTGCCGCTGTACTGAGATGTACAGAGCGGCAGAGCAGATGTTGAGGAGATTGAAGCAGTGAAAAGAGAGGCGAGTATTTACTTTTTTTAAATCAGTGAGTACACTGATGGGAAACTATATAATGGACAATAGTACAGGAGGACTAAGGGGGTACAATTAATGATGGGCGAGTCCTAAATTACTCGGAATCGCTTGACTCTAGCGAGTCCGAGCCCGGGACTCGCTACTCGTTGCGAGTCTAGCGAGTCCAATGTTAATGAATGGGGAAGCGAGTAATAGCGAGTAGTGTGCGATTTACAAATTACAGATGTGTCTCGGAAGCTTCAGCCTGAAGCAATCCTAGTTTTGTCAGAGACTCGTTTACTGTGCAAGTAATCGCTGGGAAACTCGCACAGTAAGGAGTCAGGCTGTCTGCTCTGTGCTGGCTGCCGCAGCTCCAGGGTCTTAGAGCCCGCCTGCTCTTCCTGTGTGTAGCAGAGCTGAGATTGTTCTCAGTCTGCTCATTCCCTGTGCATAGACATCTATATATATGCACAGGGGATGTAGCAGAGAGGACATCGCGTTTTGGACTTCGTCGGACGGAAGAGGATTTTTTTAATTAAAGATGGAGTCCCTAATGGCTTTTTTTTTTATTTCTAATAAAAAATGTTCTCTGTGTTGTGTTTTTTTTAAAACAATTTAATAGAAATTCATGGCGGTCATGTCTAACATTGGCGTGACCGCCATAAATTTCGGGCTTAGGGCCAGCTGATAATACAAAGCTGGCCCTAACCTCTTTATTACCCAGCGTGCCACCACCACCAGGGCCACTGGAAGAGCGGGGTTCAGCGCCAGAGGATGGCGCTTCAATGAACGCGCCATCTTCTGGGGCGGCTGCGGGCTGCAATTTGCAGCGGGGGGTGCCCAGAAAGCTTGGGCATCCCTGCGATGCGGATTCCAGCCCCCAGCTGCTTAGCTGTACCTGGCTAGACATAGAAATTGCGCGGAGCCCCACGCATTTTTTTTTTATTATTTCATGAAATTCATGAAATAATTAAAAAAAAGGGCTCCCCTATATTCTTGTGTCCGGCCAGGTACAAATAGGCACCTGGGGGTTGGGGGCAGCCCATCGCTGCCTGCTGGATCCGGCTGGTTCCAGAAATACGGCGAAGCCCACGTGAAATTTTTTTCTGACAACACAGAGAAAATTTTTTATTAGAAATAAAAAAAAAAGCCATTAGGGACTCCATCTTTAATTAAAAAAATCCTCTTCCGTCCGACGTAGTCCAAAACGCGATGTCCTCTCTGCTACATCCCCTGTGCATAGATATAGATGTCTATGCACAGGGAATGAGCAGACTGAGAACAATCTCAGCTCTGCTACATCATCTCTGTGAACAAGCAGGCTCTAGGACCCTGGAGCTGCGGCAGCCTGCACAGAGCAGACAGCCGGACTCTGCTCGCAAAGTAACAGCAGTTACTTTGCGAGTTTCCCTGCTATCACTGGCACAGTAATGAGACCAATGCAAGTCAATGGCAATCCTAGTTTTGTCAGAGTCTCTGACAAAACTAGGATTGCCATTGATTTGCATTGGACTCGTAGCTGTGCGAGTAATCGCTGGGAAACTCGCAGAGTACCGAGTCCTGCGAGTCCCTTACTACTCGCCGAGTAACGAGTCCTAGCGAGTAGACTCGCCATCCCTAGGTACAATATACTATATGGAGGACTATGGGGGTGCATTATACTATATGGAGGACTATGGGCTATGGGGGTGTATTATACTACAAAGAAGGCTATGGGGAATGCATTATACTATACGGAGTACTATGCGGATACACTGTATAATAAAAATAATAATAATAATCTAATATATAATTGCCTAACGCACTTCCGTAAGTTTCGGCGCTACTTCCGTCGTCATGTCCGCGGGCGCGTGACGCGCACGCGACTGACTCGGAAAGCCACACTCGCATTAAACTCGGACCTGTATCTTTCAATGATACAGGTCACATTATTGCGAGTTTATGGCATTAAACTCGCTTTCCGAGAGCAAACTCGCAATGCCCGCGAGTTTGCTCCCGGAAAGCGAGTTTAATGCCAGAAACTCGCATTAAACTCGCCTTCCGAGATCAAACTCGCATTGTACTGACCGACAGCCCAAAAAAGAAGTGGTCAGCTAAAAGGAAATTTTTTTTTAGCACCCCTCCCCCCCCCCTTGGTCAACAAGAAAATACAAAAAAAAATTACAACAGCACCCCCCCCCTGGTCGAAGCGTAAACAAAACCACTTTTTTTTTGGGCTGTGGGAAAAAAACGCAAGTGGAGCTGAAAACCGCATCTGCCGCGATTGCTGCATAACCGCTGCACTTGCGGCGCGGTTGCGGTAATCCCCATAGAGAGTATAGGGGGACTTGCGGCAGGTGCGGCAAGTGCGTTTTTTTTCGCGTCCGCACCTGCAAAACCGCAAGTGCAAAACCGCACTTGCCGCACCTGCCGCAAGTCCCCCTATACTTTCTATGGGGATTACCGCACCCGCGCTGCAACCGCGCCGCAAGTGCAGCGGTTATGCGGCAATCGCGGCAGATGCGTTTTTTTCACCGCATCTGCCGCAATTTCAAATAAACGCTGATGTGAAAGGGGCCTTAGTCCGAAAACGTTTTTGGAGCTTTCACACACAAGGGACATTTTTTGGCACTCTTAAAAAAACGCATGTGGTTTTTTTCCTGCTAAAAAACGCAAATTGTGTGTGAACAATGCCTGTATTATATATGTGATTATATAGGAATTATCAGTATTACAGTGGTGTTCAAAAGTCCTGCATAGGCGTGAAGAAAACTATATATTTCATACTTCTGCATCTCTACAGTGAAACTGGTGGAACATATATGTTTTTGTAATCCCTCATTGTATGCCATACTCATTTTTGAATGTCCCAAGTGTATAAATTGTTATGGTAAGCGCATTTTTGATATTTTTTTTACAGCATAACCATACCTACACCAGTACAGTGTGTAGAATGGTGAACAGGTTTCTAAGTTCATTAACTTTCAATGCAAGTTCACACAGACTTAAATTTTACTTTTTAAGATTTATTATTTTTTATTTAATTCAGAGTCTGGGCCTTTTGAGTGCATCTTTAGCTTCTAATACTTTATTGGCCAGCCTTTGCTCTTGAGCACCAACTTGCATCTCTGTGGCATTGAGTGAACAAGCTTCTGCAGATGTTCACGAGTGATGATGTGGTTCCAGGCCTGTATCAGAGCCTCAATCAACTCTCTCTTGGTCCTTGGCTGTTTTTTAGATATCTCTATTGATACCTTGTGCCACAAATTTTCAATTGGATTGAGGTCCGGGGCCTGGGCTGGCCAGTCTATAGTAGCCACCTTGTTCTTTTTCTTCCATTCAGTTACTGTCTTAGCTCTATGACAAGGAGCATTATCATCCTGGAAGATATAATCCCCTGAAAACAGGTGTTGAGCAGAAGGCAGCATGTTCTTATTAAGGATGTCTATGTATTTTTTTGCATTAACCATACCCTCCACAATATGAAGCCTTCCAACACCATTGGCTGCCATACAGCCCCAGACCATTACTTTCATCGGATGTTTCACAGAGAAGCTCAAACACTCTGGCTTGTACTCTTCATGTGGAAACCTTCTCACATAAGACTTGCCATCATTTCCTAAAATGCAAAAAGTGCTTTCATCACTAAATAGCACTTTTTCCCACTCCTCCTTCCTCCATTTTGAATATTTCAATGCCCACAGTTTTCGCCTTTGTCTTTGTATGGCTGTCATCAATGGTTTCTTTCGGGCCTTGCACCCTCTCAATCCTGCTTCCAAACATCTCTTCCTAACAGTTGATGTTGCTACCTCAATTTTGCACTTTTCTTGCAATTCTCGCAGAAGCTGAGGAGAGGTGAGCTTTCGATTGGCAAGGGATGTTCTTATCAGTACTCTATCCTCCCTTTTAGTTGACTTTCTGGGCCGACCAGATCTGGGACTATCCTGGGTAATTCCAAGCTGCTTATGTTTCTGCAAAATTCTTACGACTGTACTCTGATTACAGCCGACCTTCCTTGCGATCTGGGGGCCAGTATAACCCTCTTCATGTAGCACCACAACTCGCACACGATCCGCCACTGACAAAAATCTGAAGGCTCCCATCATAGAGCTCTACAGTATGATTCACTAGATAGACCAACAGATAAAACAAACAAACAAAGCAGCAGATGTGATGCAATGTAATGGAATGTGATTGGCTGCCATATCCAGGTTATGATTGGTCACAAGAACCTCATCTGTGATTGGCTAATTTTGGATCTGAAGCTGTACAATATTTAGTTGTGCTTTCAATTCCCATATTGTTGCAATAATTTCAGGCAAAACTGCTTCAAAAGCTAAAAATATTACAGGGAGAGAATGCAAAATTGTATTCCGAACAAAACCATATATAATATGTCATATTAGCATCGAAGATATTCGACAGAAAATGTTTAAAACTTGAAAAATCTATTTATCCTATGCCTATGCAGGACTTTTGAACACCACTGTATATATATACTAGCTGTGAGCCCGATTCTAAAGAATCGGGTAGTCTACAATCCATATATAGTTTATTTACTAATATTTAGGGGAGTGCGGTGAAATTAATTGTGTGAATACAGGTGGCTCAGTGGGTAGCACAGTATACGGTGGCTCAGTGGTTAGCGCTGTATACGGTGGGTTAGTAGTTAGCAGGGAGTATGGTGGGTCAGTGGTTAGCAGAGTATACGATGGCTCAGTGGTTAGCACTGCGCGGTGGCTTAGTGGTTAGCACTGCGCGGTGGCTCAGTGGTTAGCACTGTGCGGTGGCTCAGTGGTTAGCACTGCGCGGTGGCTCAGTGGTTAGCACTGCGTGGTTGGTGAGTGGTTAGCAGTGTGCGGTGGCTCAGTGGTTAGCACTGCGCGGTGGCTCAGTGGTTAGCAGTGAGTGCGGTGGGCCAAGTGGTCAGCGCAGTGCGGCGGGCAGAGTGGTCAGCGCAGTGCAGCGGGCAGAGTGGTTAGCGCAGTGCGGTGGGCAGAGTGGTCAGCAGAGGACAGAGGCACTCTGCCTGTCATACTTACCAGCGGGTCATCGTCTTCCCCGCCACGGCATTTTCACTCCGCCGTCCCCAGCATCTTGGCTCCACTCATGCAGAGCATTGCTCCTGTGCAGCCTCCTCTCTGCAGAGCATTGCTCATGTGCAGCCTCCTCTCTGCAGAGCATTGCTCTTGTGCAGCCTCCTCTCTGCAGAGCATTGCTCCTGTGCAGCCTCCTCTCTGCTGAGTATTGCTCCTGTGCAGCTTCCTCTCTGCAGAGCATTGCTCCTGTGCAGCCTCCTCTCTGCTGAGTATTGCTCCTGTGCAGCCTCCTCTCTGCAGAGCATTGCTCCTGTGCAGCCTCCTCTCTGCAGAGTATTGCTCCTATGCAGCCTCCTCTCTGCAGAGCATTGCTCCTGTGCAGCCTCCTCTCTGCAGAGTATTGCTCCTGTGCAGCCTCCTCTCTGCAGAGTATTGCTCCTGTGCAGCCTCCTCTCTGCAGAGCATTGCTCCTGTGTAGCCTCCTCTCTGCAGAGTATTGCTCCTGTGCAGCCACATTACTGCAGAGCATTGCTCCTGTGCAGCCTCCTCTCTGCAGAGCATTGCGCCTGTGCAGCCTCCTCCTCTCTGCAGAGCATTGCTCCTGTGCAGCCTCCTCTCTCTGCAGAGCATTGCTCCTGTGCAGCCTTCTCCTTTCTGCAGAGCATTGCTCCTGTGCAGCCTCCTCCTCTCTGCAGAGCATTGCTCCTGTGCAGCCTCATCTCTGCAGAGCATTGCTCCTGTGCAGCCTCCTCTCTGCAGAGCATTGCTCCTGTGCAGCCTCCTCTCTGCAGAGCATTGCTCCTGTGCAGCCTCCTCTCTGCAGAGTATTGCTCCTGTGCAGCCTCATTACAGTAGAGCAATGCTCCTGTGAAGCCTCCTCTCTGCAGAGCATTGCGCCTGTGCGTCCTCCTCCTCTCTGCAGAGCATTGCTCCTGTGCAGCCTCCTCCTTTCTGCAGAGCATTGCTCCTGTGCAGCCTCCTCCTCTCTGCAGAGCATTGCTCCTGTGCAGCCTCCTCCTTTCTGCAGAGCATTGCTCCTGTGCAGCCTCCTCCTCTCTGCAGAGCATTGCTCCTGTGCAGCCTCCTCCTTTCTGCAGAGCATTGCTCCTGTGCAGCCTCCTCCTCTCTGCAGAGCATTGCTCCTGTGCAGCCTCCTCTCTGCAGAGCATTGCTCCTGTGCAGCCTCCTCTCTGCAGAGCAATGCTCCTGTGCAGCCTCCCCTAATGCAGAGCAATGCTCCTGTGCAGCCTCCTCCTTTCTGCAGAGCATTGCTCCTGTGCAGCCTCCCCTCATGCAGAGCAATGCTCCTGTGCAGCCTCCCCTCTGCAGAGCAATGCTCCTGTGCAGCCTCCCCTCATGCAGAGCAATGCTCCTGTGCAGCCTCCTCTCTGCAGAGCATTGCTCCTGTGCAGCCTCCTCTCTGCAGAGCATTGCTCCTGTGCAGCCTCCCCTCATGCAGAGCAATGCTCCTGTGCAGCCTCCTCTGTGCAGAGCATTGCTCCTGTGCAGTCTCCCCTCATGCAGAGCAATGCTCCTGTGCAGCCTCCCCTCTGCAGAGCATTGCTCCTGTGCAGCCTCTTCTCTGCAGAGCATTGCTCCTTTGCAGCCTCCTCCTCTCTGCAGAGCATTGCTCCTGTGCAGCCTCCTCCTCTCTGCAGAGCATTGCTCCTGTGCAGCCTCCTCCTCTCTGCATTGCATTGCTCCTGTGCAGCCCCCTCCTGTCTGCAGAGCATTGCTCCTGTGCAGCCTCCTCTCACCTGTATCCTGGAGATCAGCTCTTGGGGGCTCAGTCCGGGGTCCTCTGTCACCTCTATGTTCCCTTGTGATCGCAGGATGTCAGAGGCAGAGAATCACTGATGAGGACACGTCTGATGTGAGACAGCGGCATGATGTCTCCTGTGCTGACACTGCAGCAATTAAAGTGCCTGTGATGATGTCACAGTCATGTGATATAGCCCCGCCCATACCAGTGACATCATCTCAGGTCCTGCAAGCCGTGGGGGGGAGGAGAGAGAGAGACTCTGCAAGGACTCGCAAAGGCATTGCGAGTTAGGGTTTGAGAGGCAGCCGCAGACACGACGACTGAAACAGCGCCGAATATGACGGAAGTGCCTTAAGGTAATTATATATTAGATATGTGATTATATAGGAATTATCAGTATTATCTATGTGATTATGTATGAATTAGTGAGTCGCGCCTATTCTGCAAGGACTCGCAACGCCATTGCGAGTGAGGCTTTGCGAGTCAGGACTCGCAACGGCCGCTTCGCTGCCATTGCGAGTGAGGCTTTGCGAGTCAGTGGCGCCTATTCTGCAAGGACTTGCAACGGCTCGCAATGCCCGCTGCGCAGGCAATGCTTCACAGGTCGCGTGGGCGCCGTGCGCCCACGGCTACAACGACGGAAGCAGCGCCGAAACTTACGGAAGTGCGTTAGGGGAATTATATATTAGATTATCAGTATTATCTATGTGATTATGTATGAATTAGTGAGTCGCGCGTATTCTGCAAGGACTCGCAACGCCATTGCGAGTGAGGCTTTGCGAGTCAGGAATTATCTATTATATAATTTCCGTAGCGACTTCCCTCGGGCGTTGCGAGTCGTTGCAGCAGCCCGAGCAATGCCCTATACACAGATTCTAGAATCCCGATGCAATCGCATCGGGCTCACAGCTAGTAATAAATCTTTATATAGCGCCAGACTGGCTGCAGGAGGGAAAGGTTTCCCTGGAGGTACCTGGAAAGCCACACGGGTGGGAAAGAGTCGGTGATCCCTTGCAAGATAGGGACACCTAAGCTAGGCTGAAACCAGAGTGTCAGCTCTGAGGGGGACTGAAGCTACACGCCGGCCCCCAGACAAACCAGCGAGGAACACAGATTCTAAATCTGTGTTCCTACTACAGGATTGGAGGCTCAGCAACACTTTGGGCGACCCAGCTTGCTGCCCATACACATAATGAAAGCCATATTAAGGGACTGTGTTGCTGCCATGCAACCCACTAGGAAGAGCAGAGAAAGAATAAGACGGATAGGTTATAGAGAAAGAGTGAGGGGTCTCAGAGCGACAACCTGGCTGCAGAGGGTTCAGAATGTCCAGAGTTACCCATGTAAAGTGACTGTGTTAAGAACTGTTTAAACTGAAGAACGTGACAGTAAAACCCAGTGAACCCTGCTCCAGTCTCCTGTGTATGATTCCAGGTATACAGAACTGTATTGCACTCTACACTTTGTCAGGAGCAGCCTGACCCACGGCGGGCTCATCCATCTAGCTGCAGCCCATTCATTCCTCCATCCTCCTGGCAGAGCTATGCTGCAGCGGTGGTCCCCTTACTGACCACAACCTGTGTGTGGCGTCACAACGAACAATCCCCTGTAAATATCCCCTTTTACTTGTGAGAACCTGGGACACGGTCCGGACCAAGACCGCCGTGATATCCCCAGCAGAAACCCGGACCGGCACCGAGTACCCCGTCCCAGTGGGCTTCACAACTTGGTGTCACGAACAGGATGGACCTGGTCCAAAAGAACCGGACCCCGTGTGCCTAGGATTCGTGTTTTGGACTTTTCCCACCAAATCTAGGCTTAATGGCGGCCATGGAAACCTGAGACCATGAGCAGAGGAGGAGTGCCCAGACCCCCCATCATGGGTCGGCCCGGTCCAAATCAGGAAAAGAAAGGCCCACCCTGGCTCCCCTTAACTTCGGGGGAGCAAGCCATCAATCCAGAGGAGGAGCCCCCGCCCCTACCAATGAGAAGCTGGCGGAAGCTGAGGAAGAAGACTCCCAAAAAAGGCGGAGCAGGAAACCGGATGGTGTGCAGTCACCATTGCTGGACACACGGACGGAAGGAGAGGACGCTGAACAGAGTGCTGCTGAAAGAAGACCTTAAGTGATCCCGGAGGGCCCACTGAACGTGATCGTGGAGGAACCCGGCCAGGGAAAGAACTTTCGTGACTGAGGCAGCATGGCTGAACGGGGCAGGAGAGGTCCAGAGGTCCGAGACACCCGAAGGGGTGTGCTGCGACTATTACCCCAGCAGATGACCCGGATTCAAGCTGTACAGAGAACCAAGATCCAAATTGATGTTCACCAAAGCCAGCAATCCCCTGTCCATAGTGCCCGGCTGGGCTTGTGTTCCCGATGTCCCTGATGCTACCCGGAGTAGGGAACCGCAATTACTGGTGGATTTAAAAGACGCGATCATACCTGCAACTACGCCACGGGCTATGACTACTATGCTCGACCCACTTGGAGCTCTGGCAGAGAGGGACCTGCAGTTACCGGAGCCCCTAATACCAGCACCTGCAACGACTGAGGTGAGAGGGGAACAGCTCCGCTGTTGGTGGGAACGGTATAGCAGTGAGGAGAACTTAATGGGCTTCCGTGAGGATCCAGCCAGTAGAAGTTATAACCAGAGATAAATACTTGAGAAGGGGTATTCGTAAATGGGAAAAAGAAGAAGTGGAGAGGTTAATTAAAAAACAGGAACTGGGGGGGCGTGGCTTGCCGATGCAGGGATAGGACGCGGATGTGAGCCGCTCCACTCCTAAAGCTACCAGTGCAGCTATTTTTCTCTCCTCACCGCCGGATTGCTGTCTATGGGCAAGTCGGGGAGATCGCAGGGAAGCTCCGGTACCCCTTCCCAGGGTTCCAGCGGCACCATAGTCCGCTATTTGCGCTCTTCTCAAACTCCCATCAGAGAGCACAGCGGGCCCAAGATGGCGGCGTCCTCCCAGCCCCGAGGACAAGGAGCGCGGGAAAGGAGAGAACAGGGCAGCCGCTTCGCGCCTTTGCAGCAGGACTCAGAGGAGGAGACCACACACATGGAGGACATCGCAAACCTTCCAACCTCAGAGATAAGTCGGTTGCTTAAACTTCTCCCTACTAAACAAGATTTAGACAGACTGGCCAGCAGGATGGAGGGCACCTATAGAAGGGAGCTACAGTCCCTGAAAGCAGAATTCACTGCAAGAGTGGAAGATGTTGAGAGTGTGCAGGAATCCATACTGAATGAGCTACAAGCTCACAGAGAAATGCTGCAGCTGCACTCAGACATGATGGAAGACTTTATGTATGGCCAAGAGGATATTGAGAATCGCAATAGGAGAAACAATGTCTGCATAAGGGGCCTCCCTGAGTCAGTGTCCCCTGTGAATCTGAGAAAAGTAGTGCAGGACTTGTTTAATACCATACTAGGCGACCCCCTGGACTCTGAGATAATCATGGACAGGGTCCACAGAGCCCTGGCCCCGAAGCCACCTGGAGACCTCAGACCCAGAGATGTGATCTGCCGTGTGCATTACTACACGGTAAAGGAGGCTATCATGCTAGAAGCAAGGCAGCGGGGTCCTATCCAGTTTATGGAGGCAGAGATCACCCTGTTCTCTGACTTGGCCATACGCACCCTGCAGCAACGACGAGGCCTGAGACCTCTATTGTCTCTCCTTAAAGCGAATGATATAAACTATAGATGGGGCTTCCCCTTCCAGCTGGTGGCCCATATAGATGGCAGGTCTGCGAAATTCCGCAGGCTTGGAGATCTGGACGCTCTGCTGAATGTTTTTGATTTACCCCATGTTGATCTACCGGAGTGGCCCGCACCTCGTCATTTACCACCACCTCCAGCGAGATGGCAGGAGAGACGCCGAGGCAGAATCTCATCGGGCCTAAACACCTGATTGTATGACATAATGTCTTCTGGGTCCCGTCAGTATAGAAGCCTCTGAAGGACTTCAAATGCTTGGAAATAAGATGGTGAAAACAGGTTCCCTGTTGGGGATTTTTCTCCCCCTTCCCTTCCCTTCCTTCCCTTCCCTCACCCTACCAACCCCCACCTACCTCTCATTCTTATTTCTCCCCTCCTACCCTTTCAAACACCTTAACCTTTTAACGCCCCCATATTCCTACCCCACACCCCCCCCTATACTACCCTCTCATATCCGGAACCCTTCCCCTTTCTATACCTTGAGGGACTGACGTCTCTCCCCTAAGGTATCTATGACCGGCGGTGTAGGTCATTACTCAAGCTATTATGTTACTGGGAGGCTTTTGGGAGTTGGAGTGGCCACCTCCTTGGCTTCCACAGTTCCACATGAGTGCTGGACGGTATGGTTACTGTCCAAGGTTGCACACAAATTGGAGTGGATATAAGTTTGTACTGTATGCTATTTTCTCTTCTTTCGTTCTTTCTCTCTCTTTTCTATTTCCTTCTCTTTTCCCTACTCTGTTCTCCTCTTCCCCTGGTCGAGATGGGTTAAGTTTACATCTAAATGACACATTACTAGTTGAAAATGGCTGATCTAACCTTTTGCTCTTTCAATGTCCGTGGATTAAATGTCCCCGCTAAATGTCGTCAGGTATTATATGCAGCCCACAAGAGACGTGCACAGGTCTTAATGCTCCAGGAAACTCACTTCAGACATGATGCAATTCCTAAATGTGAGTCCCCCCTATCCCCCCTGTGGTATCACTGCCCTAATCCTGAGTCAAAATCCAAGGGAGTCTCAATTGGGTTTCACAAGTCATTCAACCCAGTGATCCTGAAACAACATACAGATCCAGAGGGCAGATTTATATTTCTTATGGAGTCTTTCTCCAAACGACAGTATGTATTTGCTAATGTATATTTTCCCAACAGGGCTATGCGGCAGTTTGGGGCGAAAATTAGATCGCTTTTACAAGATTTCGCAGGCACAACACCAATCATCTTAGGGGGGGACCTCAACTATCCGGCCGACTCTGTGATGGACGTCTCAATGGGTAAGTCCAGCCGACCTGTGCCATCCTTGCGCCACCTGAATAGACAGTGGGAGGTAATGTCCTTAGTGGATGCCTGGTGCATACTCAATCCAGATGGAAGAGATTATACTTACTTCTCCTCCGTCCATTCTAATTACTCCAGGATAGACAGATTCTATGTGTCCCATTCTCTCTTGGATTCCCACCTGCGGACGGAGATAGGAAACATCTTGATCTCAGACCACGCCCCGATATATTTGTCTTTGGGGTTAGGCCCTGACGTTCCCAAAGAGTTCTCTTGGCGCTTGAACGAATTTATTGAGGGACCCCATTTGTAAATCGGATGTGGAAAAGGCTATCTCGGAATTTGCTTTAAATCATGAAGCTGACCCTACACCTGCTCCCATTAAATGGGAAGCTCTTAAATGCGTCCTTAGGGGGGTGTTTATTTCTCATGGCACTCGCCTCAAGAGAGCCAGAGCTCTGGAGGTAGCCTCACTTCTCCAGCAGATCTCAACTCTGGAGTCTAGACACAAGAGGACCGCATCCCCGGAGACTTTCTCCGCACTCTCCACGGCTAGACATAAACTCCTCTCCATATTGGACGACAAAGATAGAACCTTCATGAGCAAACTTAACTCGAAAATGTTCTATCTGGGGAACAAAAAGGGAAGACTATTGGCCAGAGCTCTCCATCGCAGAGAGACTAGATCCAACATTATGCACATGAGGGGTTCAGACGGGAAGGTGATCCATAAGACTAAGGATATTTTGTCAGGATTCCGACAGTTTTACACTGACTTGTATAATTTGAAAGGTCACTTCCATGATTTGCCCACACCCCATTTGGAATCTAAAATTAGAACCTACCTTGGGGGGAGTGGGATCCCTACCCTGCCGCCTTCAGTCACAGATACTCTAGCCAGGGATTTCTCTATTTCAGAATTGGAGGACTGTATAACATCTTTGACTTCGGGAAAATGCCCTGGCCCGGATGGCTTCTCGGTCAGCTTCTATAAGCTTTTCCAAAAAGTGCTATGCCCTAGTTTACTAAGAATGTGCAACGCGTTGGCGGGGGGGGGGTTCCTTTCCTCCTCAGGCATTGATGGCCCATATTGTAGTCTTACCCAAGCCAGGCAAGGACGTCTCGCTTTATGGAAGTTACCGTCCCATCTCCCTTATTAATGTCGATATAAAAATCTATTCCAAATTAATAGCTAACAGATTGAAAGTTTACCTCCCTGACGTGGTGCATCCTGATCAAGTAGGATTTGTCCCGGGGCGGGAGGCTAAGGATAACACTATCCGAACATTAGCCCTTGCGGATGGGGCAAGGAGGCGCGGGATACCCATGTGCATCCTGTCCCTTGACGCTGAGAAAGCTTTTGACAGGGTGCACTGGGTGTTCATGCAAGAAACCCTGAAGTATCTGGGATTGCCAGCCTCTATGATACATAGCATTTCAGCTCTATATTCAGGCCCAACTGCTCGTATTCAGATTAACGGCTCCCTGTCTGAACCGTTTGCCATTAGCAACGGAACACGCCAGGGATGCCCGTTGTCTCCCTTTCTATATATCCTTTGTATGGAACCTTTGGCCTCCTCGCTCCGGGGCAACCCGTCTGTCCGGGGGATGGGGGGGGGGGAGTGAAAGAGCATAAATTGGCTCTCTTTGCTGATGATCTCCTCCTTTATATCACCAATCCATTGATTAGCATTCCAAATATACTTTCTGAACTAAAGAAATATGGAGCCCTTAGTAACTTGAAGATCAACTTGTCCAAGTCAGTGCTGTTGGATGTCTCTCTTCCCCGGGTGATCTCCCGATTGCTACGGGAAGACTACTCCTTTAAATGGTCTGAAGATTCTATACCTTATCTGGGAATCCAGCTGACCCGAAAGGTAACAGATCTATATACAACTAATTTTCTCCCTTTGCTGAATCGTGTGGAGAAGGATTTGATCAAATGGGCGAAGTTAAATATCTCTTGGCTGGGCAGAGTGCATGCGGTGGGTATGGACCTCCTCCCAAGAATATTATACTACTTTCAAACGATTCCCATTATGCTACCAGCCTCTTTCTTTTCCAGACTTAAATCTGAATTGCTAAAATTTATCTGGTCTCATAACCGCCCTAGGATTTCATACCGCACCCTATGTAACTCTATTGATAGGGGAGGTTTGGGTTTGCCAGACTTCCGAACATACCACTCAGCCAGTCTGGGGAGTTGCATTCTATCCATGTTTAGCTTAAAGAATAGGAAGAGATGGGTGGAGGCGGAGTCATTGTACACGGAAGACCCCCCTTTGACTGCCTTATGGGGAGGTAATGCAGGTGGTACTCGGGACATGCCGTTTATATCTTCCCGATTACAATCTTTTTAATGTCACCGTAATCCTCACCTAAAAATCACCTCCGTTCCGGGTCCCTTGACTCCCATCTACGGGAACCCACGATTCCCAGTGGAGCCGAGCAGAGAATCTTACTTGGGTATTCCGAAGGATTCCCATCCCACCGTATCAGACTATATAAACTCTACTGGTATGAAAACTCTTACTGAATTGTTTCGTGAGGTAGATACCCCACCTGACTCTTGGCTATTACACGCTAGACTAGCGAGCTATATTAGATCCTCACTCATGCCCAGGTAACTCGACCATTGACAGTCTTTGAACAGAGATGCAAGAAAGGTGAACCCCTAGAGCACGCAATCTCCGTTTTATATAAATGGTTCTCTGTCCCCTCGGAGGCCACCCCGGGGATCCCCTCTTTTGTCCGCAGGTGGGAACGGGACTTGGATAAGACTGAAGAATGGGAAACCATATACCTATTCTCCAGTAAGGCATCTCACTCAGCGGAAGCGCAGGATCGCAACTACAGGGTGGTGGCAAGGTGGTACAGGTGCCCGGTGGACCTCAATAGAATCTACCCATCAGCTCCGACCTTATGTTGGAGAGAATGCGGAGAAGAAGGAACCTATTTGCATATATGGTGGAGTTGTCCACTTATTGCGGCCTTCTGGAGGGGGGTGGGGGACCTGTATCGGAGAGTTGAGCCGGAGGGGGAACCGCTCTCACCTGAAGTAGCCTTATTAAACTGCTCGCGTATGTCCCTGTATAGATTTAAGAGAAGTATGTTGAGACATTGTCTTAACATACTTGATCACTTGATCACGAGGCACTTGATCACGAGACATTGGAAGAGCTCTATCAGCCCGACACGTCAGGAGTTGGTTGCAGAGTTAAACCGGATCTGCAGATTAGAGGAATTGATGACCTTCTCGGTACTAGATCCAGACTCAATGGAAAGACACTGCAATATATGGGCCTCATGGATAATGTTTAGGGAATCTGCAGGCTTGCGCTCATGGTTATCTGAATCGGCCTAAGTTTATTTGGCTCGGACTTTTTTGTAATATACTGCCTCAGTTCATTATCTGTATTTGTCATGGAATAAAGGGCCTACACGACCATCTCCCCCCTTCCCCCTCCCTTTCTCCCTTTCTTTACCCCACTTTCACCCCTTTTTTCAACTCTTTAAACTCTATAAACATATCTTAAAATATCATTCTCATTTTTTACTATGTTTGTTACTACTTCTCTTTGTTGGTATAAATCAGATACAAAGTAGACACCCGTACAAGTTGGAGTTCTTTTATTAAACTGGGTGCCAAGGAACAGAAGTGCACATAAGCCATTATATAATTGTTATTATGTATGTTGCATTCTTCCTCAGTTTTTCTTTACATTTTTTCTAAACTTCTATGTTTATTTTGTAAACTATTCATTGGCTACGTCATGTGATATACAGATTTAAATGTCACAAAATATTTGAGTAACCATTGATTTATGACATATTATTGTGAAGATGTTACATGTTTACTGTCTGAAAATAAAAATTTTGATTTACCAAATAAAAAAAAAAAAGGAACTGATCACCTGTACACAATATTTAAAAACTGTCACCCGGCGGGATGCTGTCACGCTGGGAGTGGGGAAGACACCCAGCGTAGGATAACGACGGGGGGGGGGGGAATCAGGAGTCCCTAATGCTAAGGGCACAAGAAGGAGACGGTGACCCCTAGACTTCCTAGAGCTGACCCTGTCTGCCCTAACGTCCCTATACAGTCTCCTCAACTGTCGCCGACCACGAACCTCGTCCCTCTCTGATCCTAGCACTATCTTACCTAAGGATCAGATGGAGAGGTTCACTAGACCCCTCCACTATCAACTAAAGACAAACACCAGGGAAGACAGACATTTGGGAAAAGGAAACACTTATCTGACAGCAGAACTCAGCAACCTCCACAACCTCAGCTTCTGCTGGAGCAAGGATAATGAGTGCACAAGGAACTATCACCTGCACCGAGGAAGGGTGATGAACCTCCTTATAAAGGTGGAAGGAATCTGCTGGGTCCTAGTGACCTACAATATTGGTGGATAAAACCAGACCGAGCACAAGACCTCCACAGCCGTCTCCCCATAATAGAGAGATCTCATCACACCTTCTCTCCATCAACACAGAAGGTAAATGCCCCTGAAAGAGACGGACCATCCTCCACCATTATGGCTGGTGGGCCAAACGCTGGGATCGTCTGCGCGTGGCCTCCACCCTGTCATCCGTGCCACCCGTGACAGATGCAGACCTTAACAAGTCCCAAAGACATGGAGGAAAAATTGTTAAAATCAAGCCTAAAGACGGTTATGCATTTGCTCGAGAGCCCGGTGCAGATCGTGATGTGTTCATCAACAGGAGAGATGTGGAAGAGTACCTTCCTGAAAAGCAACCAGACAGGGAAGTGCAGGTTGGTGAATGGGTCTCCTACATTGTGGTGCTAGGAGAAAGAGGCCCGTATGGCATGAAAGTGTGAAGGTTAGCTCTGAGATCGCAGCTAGACAGAGAGTATCCAGAAGCAAATAACCCAGATCCAAAAGACATTGAACGCCCGGATCCAGTAATTCACCCAGATTAAACTACCCCAGAGGAGAGTGAAGCGGAGATTGCTACGACAAAGACTGTGGTGGATGTGGCAACCCAGACGTCTTATAGCCACTTGTTAAGTAGTGCGTTGGAGTCCTTGGAACTGTTCCCAACACGGCGAACTCCACAAGTGATACCCTGGAAGAAGGAGAAGGAATGAAGAATCCGGATACTTCCTCAAGCAAGAAACTGTAAGTGTGAATGTAATGTGATCCTTATTGACCTCATCCCATACCTGAGTGAATGAATAGTCTTTTCCCCTGTTTGTCTTATATGTTGGATTGACATTGATATCACAGACAATGAGGTGATAAAAACTTTCTCTGTATATAGTTGAGCACCCATGTGCTCCCCATTGGTTTTAAGACCAAGGAGCGCAATGAGACTGGGTATGCAGAACTTGAGCTGAACTTGCAGAGTGTGCTTTTGAACAGCTTGAAGCACCTGTGCCCTTTTGCTAGTGTTATATTTTTGATAGAGAAGTAATGTGCCCTTTTATGTGTTTTACATGTGTGTAGTTTTAAAAGTTTAGCACTTAACCTGGTGTGCTAATAGAGAGACGGTATTTATGCCACCGGACTCTTGGACTACTGAACAGTGACTGTGTAACCCGTGTCCCTGAAGGGTTAAAGGACAATGTGGTGTAAAATGCCGACACGGAGAGAAACAACTTGGCTACAATTTGGTGACCCGAAGGCCTGGAGGCCTCTGCATTTACAGCCAGAGACGGGCTGCGAACTGTGTTTCATATGTATATAGTTAACTTAATGCAACGTTTAAAGAATCCGTGCCTCCATAACAGGATGAAAAGTATGCTTAATGTTATGTTAATAAAAATAAAATGTTTTCAGGGGGAACCATGCCGGATGGCATGGGGACACGCCGGTTTAACTCCGGGGAATATGGCGCCCCTGCGACCAGGAGGCCACATAAGGGAACTGCAGCCAGGCAGATAGGAGACAGTTTGTGCACCAACACCCTCACAGCACACACACCCACAGGAGCACAACATCCAACCCAAAACACGGGACTCTAGGCGGGCAAGGGGTGGTGGGGTTTAGAGGAAAGTGGGTGGGAAGGTAGGTCAGGTGGTAGAACAGTACAAAAGGGAGGAACAAGGAGGAGTTAGAAGGTAGGCCAGTGGATGTCGAGGAGCCAAGACGAGAGGTAGGCCGAGGTAGGCTGAGAAGTAAAGACAGAAAGTGACACTTCCCGGAGGGATAGGGCTCCCTGGAGACGCAGAATCCATAGTGACACAGATGCATGGAGAGAAAGCTTGTCCATAGCCAGCAGCCCACGGGGAAGTGAGGACAGAGACCAGACCGATACCACCGGGTCCGAGGAGTACGGCAGCGTAGACTGGCTGCAGGAGGGAAAGGTTTCCCTGGAGGTACCTGAAAAGCCACACGGGTGGGAAAGAGCTAGTGATCCCTTGCAAGATAGGGACACCTAAGCTAGGCTGAAACCAGAGTGTCGGCTCTGAGGGGGACTGAAGCTACACGCTGGCTCCCCAGGCAAACCGGCGGGGAACATAGATTCCAAATCTGTGTTCCTACTACAGGATTGGAGGCTCAGCAACACTTTGGAGGACCCGGCTTGCTGCCCATACACATAGGGGAAGCCATATTAAGAGACCGAGTTGCCGCCATACAACCCACTAGGAAGAGCAGATAAAGAATAAGCCAGAAAGGTTACAGAGAAAGAGTGAGGGGTCTCAGAGCGACAACCTGGCTGCAGAGAGTTCATAGTGTCCAGAGTTACCCGTGTAAAGTGACTGTATTAAGAACTGTTGGAACTGTTTAAACTGAAGAACATGACAGTAAAACCCGGTGAACCCTGCTCCAGTCTCCTGTGTATGATTCCAGGTATACAGAACTGTATTGCATTCTACACCCTGTCAGGAGCAGCCCGACCCACGGCGGGCTCATCCATCTAGCTGCAGCCCATTCATCCCTCCAACCTCCTGGCAGAGCTATGCTGCAGCGGTGGTCCCCTTACTGACCACAACCCGTGGGTGGCGTCACAACAAACAATCCCCTGTAAATATCCCCGTTTTACTTGTGAGAACCCAGGACATGGTCCGGACCAATCACTGTATACACAAAGGGGATTATCCACAGCACCTCATGGAAAGGGAATCCTTTAGGTTCCACATATTAAGGTGCACGTCCAGGCCAGGGAGATCCACCCAGCAACAACAACACTTATATAAAGAGAAGGACAGCGCCTCACAAGTTGGTAATTCAAATCTTCAAACCTTTATTCCATCCACCACAGCACAACGTTTCGGTTAAAGAACCTTCTTCAAGTGCATACATTACACAGATACACCATGTGTTTTATAGTGAACAACTCCACCCCCACTGACAAACAGCCAATCAATGGGGAGGAAAAGATAAACAAAGTTAAAAATCACCTATTTACTAGACATAGATCGACTATCAACACAAGAACATAATGGTGGCATATGAGCCAGTAATAACGCGCAATAAACTTGCACATCAAGCTATGAATAGTCTAGCATTCATAAATACCAGCAATAACGGAGTACATCCGGTTATCTCCAGGCATCATCCGTCATCATAGTGACTACACGTCACACTGATCTTCCGCGTGTCGGAATCGCACATTTCCGGGATGTTCCTGCGCGCATGCGCCGGCATCCGTCATCCATTGGCTAGTGCTCTTGTCACTCCGTACTCAAGGGTCCCGACTTGTTCCGGCTGGCGGCGTCGGCGTAAACACGCAACTACCGTGCGAGTCTGCACACTACACACTATGTGTCGGAACCCCTTACATTATCACCTGTCAAAGCAAATTCTCTAGCAATAGCGAGAATCTGATTATATATCTATTTGAATGCTGTGTTACATAGCTTATGCTCAAAATGCAATTTTAATACAATAAGATTGTTTTACAGAGACAGTGTATGCCTATAAATAACATATACAACATAATTGAGGTAAGCCACATATGAATACTCATCCTAAGGACAGGGTAATTTCCAAGATGTTATAGTACATAGCCCACCCATGATGCTATAGTATCTACTATATAATTGCCGTAGGCACTTCCGTGTTGGACCCCGAAAAAGACCGTGGCTTTGTCACTCTGTGACGTCACCACGAGCGAAGCATTGGCCGCGTAGCGGCCAATGCGAGTCGTTAGTCTGCGCGAGCAATGGCCGCGAGGCCATTGCGAGTCGCTGGCTGAGTGCGAGCAATGGCCGCTAAGCGGCCATTGCGAGTCGCTGGCCGAAAATCGAACCAGAGGCTCGGCCACAAAGTTAGCGATTTACCGCTCACCCCCCAATAAGTATTCACACCCCCCCAAAAAGTATTCAAACCCCCCAAAAAAGTATTGAACCCCCCCAAAAACTATTCACACCCCCCCAAAAAGTATTCACACCCCCCAAAAAAGTATTCAACCCCCCTAAAAAATATTCACACCCCCCCCAAAAAGTATTTACACACCCCCAAAAAGTATTCAACCCACCCAAAAAGTATTCACACCCCCCCAAAAAGTATTCACACCCCCCCAAAAAGTATTCAACCCCCCAAAAAAAATATTCACACTCCCCCAAAAAGTATTCACACCCCCCCAAAAAGTATTCAAACCCCCCAAAAAAGTATTGAACCCCCCCAAAAACTATTCACACCCCCCCAAAAAGTATTCACACCCCCCCAAAAAGTATTCAACCCCCCCAAAAAAATATTCAC
Source organism: Allobates femoralis (assembly GCA_033576535.1). Classification (NCBI taxonomy): domain Eukaryota; kingdom Metazoa; phylum Chordata; class Amphibia; order Anura; family Aromobatidae; genus Allobates; species Allobates femoralis. Next base: position 52,257,676 of record JARQOC010000009.1, on the reverse strand, counting down.
ACCCCCCCAAAAAGTATTCACACCCCCCCAAAAAGTATTCAACCCCCCAAAAAGTATTCACACCCCCCCAAAAAGTATTCAAACCCCCCAAAAAAGTATTGAACCCCCCCAAAAACTATTCACCCCCCCAAAAAGTATTCACACACCCCCAAAAAGTATTCAACCCCCCAAAAAAATATTCACACCCCCCCCAAAAAGTATTCAACCCCCCCAAAAAGTATTCACACCCCCCCAAAAAGTATTCACACCCCCCAAAAAGTATTCTACCCCCCCAAAAAGTATTCAACCCCCCCAAAAAGTATTCACACAACCCCCAAAAAGTATTCAACCCCCACCAAAAAGTATGCAAACCCCCAAAAAAGTATTCAACCCCCCCAAAAAAGTATTCACACCCCGCCAAAAAAGTATTCACACCCCCCAAAAAGTATTCACACACCCCCAAAAAGTATTCACACCCCCCCAAAAAGTATTCAACCCCCCCAAAAAAATATTCACACCCAACCAAAAAGTATTCACACACCCCCAAAAAGTATTCAAACCCCCCAAAAAAGTATTGAACCGCCCCAAAAAACTATTCACACCCCCCCAAAAAATGTTCACAACACCCCAAAAAGTATTCACCCCCCCCCCAAAAAGTATTCAAACCCCCCAAAAAAGTATTGAACCCCCCAAAAACTATTCACACCCCCCCAAAAAGTATTCAAACACCCCCCCAAAAAGTATTCAACCCCCCAAAAAAAAATATCACACCCCCCCAAAAAGTATTCACACCCCCCAAAAAGTATTCAACCCCCCCAAAAAGTATTCACACACCCCCAAAAAGTATTCTACCCCCCCAAAAGTATTCACACCCCCCAAAAAGTATTCACACACCCCCAAAAAGTATTCTACCCCCCCCAAAAGTATTCACACCCCCCAAAAAGTATTCACACACCCCCAAAAAGTATTCACACACCCCCAAAAAGTATTCAACCCCCCAAAAAAATATTCAACCCCCCCAAAAAAGTATTCACACCCCCCCAAAAAGTATTCCACACCCCCCCCAAAAAGTATTCACACCCCCCAAAAAGTATGCAACCCCCAAAAAAGTATTCAACCCCCCCAAAAACTATTCACAACCCCCCAAAAAGTATTCAACCCCCCAAAAAGTATTCCACACCCCCCAAAAAGTATTCACAACACCCCCAAAAAGTATTCAACCCCCACCAAAAAGTATGCAAACCCCCCAAAAAAGTATTCACACCCCGCCAAAAAGTATTCACACCCCCCCAAAAAGTATTCACACACCCCCAAAAAGTATTCACACCCCCCCAAAAAGTATTCAACCCCCCCAAAAAAATATTCACACACCCCCAAAAAGTATTCACACACCCCCAAAAAGTATTCAAACCCCCCAAAAAAAGTATTGAACCCCCCCAAAAACTATTCACAACCCCCCCAAAAAGTATTCACACACCCCAAAAAGTATTCAACCCCCCTAAAAAAATATTCACACCCTCCCAAAAAAGTATTCCCAACACCCCCCCCAAAAAGTATTCAACCCCCCAAAAAAATATTCACACACCCCCCAAAAAGTATTCACACCCCCCCAAAAAGTATTCAACCCCCCCAAAAAGTATTCACACCCCCCCAAAAATGATTCAACACCCCCCAAAAAGTATTCACACACCCCCAAAAATTATTCACAACACCCCCAAAAAGTATTCAAACCCCCCAAAAAAGTATTGAACCCCCCCAAAAACTATTCACCCACCCCCAAAAAGTATTCACCACACCCCCAAACAAGTATTCAACCCCCCTAAAAAATATTCCACACCCCCCATAAAAAAGTATTCAACCCCCCAAAAAGTATTCACACCCCCCCAAAAAGTATTCACACCCCCCAAAAAGTATTCTTACCCCCCAAAAAGTATTCAACCCCCCCAAAAAGTATTCACACACCCCCAAAAAGTATTCAACCCCCACCAAAAAGTATGCAAACCCCCCAAAAAAGTATTCAACCCCCCCAAAAAAGTATTCACACCCCGCCAAAAAGTATTCACACCCCCCAAAAAGTATTCACACACCCCCAAAAAGTATTCACACCCCCCCAAAAAGTATTCAACCCCCCAAAAAAAAATATTCACACCCAACCAAAAAGTATTCACACACCCCCAAAAAGTATTCAAACCCCCCAAAAAAGTATTGAACCGCCCCAAAAAACTATTCACACCCCCCCAAAAAATGTTCACACACCCCCAAAAAGTATTCACCCCCCCCCAAAAAGTATTCAAACCCCCCAAAAAAGTATTGAACCCCCCAAAAACTATTCACACCCCCCCAAAAAGTATTCACACACCCCCAAAAAGTATTCAACCCCCCAAAAAAAAATATTCACACCCCCCAAAAAGTATTCACACCCCCCAAAAAGTATTCAACCCCCCAAAAAGTATTCACACACCCCCAAAAAGTATTCTACCCCCCAAAAGTATTCACACCCCCCAAAAAGTATTCACACACCCCCAAAAAGTATTCTACCCCCCCCAAAAGTATTCACACCCCCCAAAAAGTATGCAACCCCCAAAAAAGTATTCAACCCCCCACAAAAACTATTCACACCCCCCAAAAAGTATTCAACCCCCCAAAAACTATTCACACCCCCCCAAAAAGTATTCCACCCCCCCCAAAAGTATTCACACACCCCAAAAAGTATTCACACACCCCCAAAAAGTATTCACACTCCCCCAAAAAGTATTCACACACCCCCAAAAAGTATTCACACCCCCCTAAAAAGTATTCAACCTCCCCAAAAAGTATTCACACACCCCTAAAAAGTATTCAACCCCCACCAAAAAGTATGCAAACCCCCCAAAAAAGTATTCAACCCCCCAAAAAAGTATTCACACCCCGCCAAAAAGTATTACACCCCCCCAAAAAGTATTCACACCCCCCCAAAAAGTATTCACATTCCCCCAAAAAGTATTCAACCCCCCCAAAAAAATATTCACACCCAACCAAAAAGTATTCACACACCCCCAAAAAGTATTCAACCCCCCCAAAAAAGTATTGAACCGCCCCAAAAAACTATTCACACCCCCCCAAAAAATGTTCACACACACCCCCAAAAAGTATTCACACCCCCCCAAAAAGTATTCAAACCCCCCAAAAAAGTATTGAACCCCCCCAAAAAGTATGCACACCCCCCCAAAAAGTATTCACACCCCCAAAAAGTATTCAACCCCCCAAAAAAAATATTCACACACCCCCAAAAAGTATTCACACCCCCCCAAAAAGTATTCAACCCCCCAAAATGTATTCACACCCCCCCAAAAAGTATTCAACCCCCCCAAAAAGTATTCACACACCCCAAAAAGTACTCACACCCCCCCAAAAAGTCCTTACACCCCCCCAAAAAATACTCAAACCCCCCCAAAAAGTATTCACACCAGCTATAACTACTATAATCAAATTAATGCACGTTCTAGAATCCCGATGCATTTGCATCGGGCTCACAGCTAGTATAGTATGTAGCCCATCCATATGGGAAACTCTTTTGTGAATACATTATTACAAGGGCGTAACATAGGTCTGATTTGAATTACCAGCTTGTGAGGCGCTGTCCTTCTCTTTATATAAATGGTCCGGACCAAGACCGCCGTGATATACCCAGCAGAACCCCGGTCCGGCACTGAGTACCCCGTCCCAGTGGGCTCCACAGGCATCACAAGAATATAAGGCTACAATCCAATAATAACTATATAAAGAAATGAGAAAATCAGCTTCAGGTAAAAGCAAGGGTTCTTACCTAGTACACACATGTTACATGAATACCCATGTTTTGCAATGATGTCTCACAAATGTATCAATTTTTTTTAGGTTAAACACTTATCAGGTTTGGTGAGAGGAAATCACACCTATAGTGAATATAAAGACAAGCCCTAACATTGCATCCTATAGGTAAAATATCACCTTGTATAAGGGACCTTTACACGCCGCCACTGCGTGGTATCAACTGCCTGGCAATCTGGATTTTTGTCACGGTTGCCTTGAAATTGCTACGAAGTGGCGGCGTGTAATTTGGGAAAGTGATCGGGTTGCTCGCAGTTGCTCCGGGTAGCAGTTTGTGAGCCATGTTCTAAAATCCGAGGCAACCCAAAGGGTGAATTGCCCTGGAAGTGGCGTGTAAACGGGCGATAGGGATGGAATCTGCGTGACCTAGTGGTTTCCCAGAGGCGTGCCACAGCGTCATGGATACTGCGCCCCATCAGCGATCATTGGTGGGGGCTACTGTGTTACCATTGGCTGTCCCTGCACAGGGCGCCATATTTAAAGAGCTGTCCATTCACACTACACAATTGCAATGGCGTCATGTACTAGCCACCCTTCCTGCGCAGGCTGCCCAGTCATGACGCTATTGCGTTGTCCAATCAGCGTGTTAGTGTCATGGAATACACAAGTCTGTCACGCCTATCTTTCAGCGCCGCTGAACATGTATGCCCACATTCCCCTACTGATTGCGGCGTGTGAAGCGGCGACGGTATTCAACAGGAAGTTATCCGCAGGATCTGTTGGAACTTCCGGGGAACCATGATACCTTGAGTTGACAACGCAATTGCGGCGTGTACATGCGGAATCGGCGATCGTTCGCAACCGTTAAAAACGTGCACGCGCGGTTGCTACCGATTGCCAGTGATAGTGGCGGCATGTAAAGGTACCTATAGAGACACAGAAAAACATACGATAGCAATCAAGTAAAACAACCTTCCATATTATATTTACAGGCCAAGCCAGAACGACAAAAAGCCCTCAGAATACATTGAAAGCCATCACCGAGGTCCACCAACAGATATGTTTCAACAACTCAAAGCCTCTAGTAGTGGATCTAATATTAAATTTGCGCTAATTTTTTAATACTTTTTTACAAACAATTTATAGCAACATTCTCAAATGTAATTTGTGTCTTCAATAAACATCCCTAAAAACAGGTCAAACCTACTATCAGTATGTTTTCAATTCTATAAGCCATTGGGAGAGGTATAGATTTAGCACTGAGCCATAACCAAATTTAAACAATTTTACATACGGTCCGGTGTCCAGAACCAAAATAAATGGTCATAGGATAATAAACCAAACACAGTCAAGAGTAAAGTAAGAAGAAGTGCAACATAGCAGTCCATGAGTAGTAGAGCTAAAAGAGCTGTCCCTGGGTAGTAGGGGTAAGAGTGCTGTCCCTGGGTAGTAGGGGTAAGAGTGCTGTCCCTGGGTAGTTGGGGTAAGAGCGCTTTCCCTGGGTAGTAGGGCTAAGAGAGCTGTCCCTGGGTAGTAGGGCTAAGAGAGCTGTCTCTGGGTAGTAGGGCTAAGAGAGCTGTCCCTGGGTAGTAGGGCTAAGAGAGCTGTCCCTGGGTAGTAGGGCTAAGAGAGCTGTCCCTGGGTAGTAGAGCTAAGAGAGCTGTCCCTGGGTAGTAGGGCTAAGAGAGCTGTCCCTGGGTAGTAGGGCTAAGAGAGCTGTCCCTGGGTAGTAGGGCTAATAGAGCTGTCCCTGGGTAGTAGGGGTAAAGCTATGTTCAAACATAGCATTTTTTCTGTGCTTTTTTCAGCGTTTTGCACACACACAAAAAAGCGCAAAAAAGCCACATAAAAAATTACACACCACATTTTTTTATGGGCTACTTCTCCAGTGATATCACAAAGGGATAGGAACAAAGACACAAGGAACATTGCGCATTTTTGAAAAACACGTGCAAAAAAGCGCTCAAAAAGGCGCAATGTGTGAACGTAGCCTAAGACAGCTTTCTCTGGGTAGTAGAGCTAAGAGAGCTGTCCCTGGGCAGTAGAGCTAAGAGAGCTGTTCCTCGGTAGTAGAGCTAAGAGCACTGTCCCTGAGTAGTAGAGCTAAGAGAACTGTCCCTGGATAGTAGGGCTAAAAGAGTTTCCCTGGATAGTAGGGCTAAGACAGCTATCCCTGGGTAGTAGGGCTAAGAGTGCTGTCTGTGGGTAGTAGGGCTAAGAGTGCTGTCCCTGGGTAGTAGGGCTAAGAGAGCTATCCCTGGGTAGTAGGGCTAAGAGTGCTGTCTGTGGGTAGTAGGGCTAAGAGAGCTGTCCCTTGGTAGTAGGGCTAAGAGCCCTTTCCCTGGGTAATAGGGCTAAGAGCCCTGTCCCTGGGTAGTAGGGCTAAGAGCCCTGTCCCTGGGTAATAGGGCCAAGAGCCCTGTCCCTGGGTAATAGGGCCAAGAGCCCTGTCACTGGGAAATAGGGCTAAGAGCCCTGTCCCTGGGTAATAGGGCTAAGAGCCTGTCCCTGGGAAGTAGGGCTAAAAGAGTTATCCCTGGGTGGTAAGGTAAGAGAGCTCTGCCAGACCTCAGAGTCCAAGATGGATTGCTCCCTAAGTTAAGGGTTTCCTGTGTCTGCTATGATTGAATGATGTAACCATTCTGCAACCCTCATTCTGGGAGACTTTACCATTCCCATAAACAGCCCCATCTCCCCATCTGCATCCCAGCTCCTCTCTCTAACCACCTCTCTTGGCCGCTCACAGCTTTCAACCTCTCAGACATACAAAGATGGTAAAACCCTAGACCTGGTCTTTGTCCAGCTTTGCTCAACCTCCTCCTTAGATAACTCACCTCTTCCCCTATCTGACCATAACATTTTCTCCTTCACACTCACAAACCCTCGCCCACCACAGCATAGTCCGACCTATCACACATTCAGAAATCTACAGGCCATTAACCCTCATACACTCACAGACTCTCTCATCTCATCACTGTCCTCAATCTCGTCACTCTCCTGTCCAGATCTGGCAGTAAATCATTACAATGACACTCTCAGAAGCTCCCTGGACCAAGTAGCGCCCCTCACCCTCAGAACCTCCAAACATAGAACAAAACAGCCTTGGTTCACAGCGCAAACTCGATTCCTCCAGCGATGCTCTTGGAGTGCTGAACACCTATAGAGGAAAACCCGCTCACCAGAAGACTTTATCTATTACAAATTAATGCTAAAAACCTACAACTCTGCCCTTCACCTTGCCAAACAGACCTACCTCACCACCCTGATCTCCTCACTATCTAACAATCCAAAGAAACTCTTTGATGCCTTTCACTCTCTCCTCAGTCCAAAAGTGCAAGCCCCCATCACTGACCTTTGTGCTGATGAGATCTGGCTTCTTACTTTATGGAGAAAATAGACAACATCCGCCAGGAAATCAGCTCCCAGCCCCCAAGCGCTGCCACCCCCTTTCTTTCCCACATCTTCTCTGGCTCACTCTCCAGATTTGACCCAGTTACAGAAGAAGAAGTCGTCAGGCTCCTCTCTTCCTCCCGTACCACTACATGCAATACTGACCCCATTCCCTCACACCTACTCCAGTCCCTCTCATCACCACTCACCTAACCAAAATCTTCAACCTCTCTCTCTCTTCTGGCATCTTCCCCTCCTCATTCAAACACTCTATCATTACTCCATTATTAAAGAAACCTTCTGTTGACCCATCCATCCCATCACGCCAACAACTACAGACCTATCTTCAACCTCCCCTTCATCTGTAATCTCTTGGAGCGCTGGTCTACATTCACCTCACTCATTACCTCTCCACTCACTCTCTTCTAGATCCATTACAGTCTGGTTTCCGCCCCCTTCACGCTACAGAAACTGCCCTCATCAAAGTGACCAATGACCTTCTGACAGCAAAACGTAATGGTGACCACTCTCTGCTTATTCTCCTTGACCTCTCTGCAGCCTTTGACACTGTTGACCACCATCTCCTACTCTCTATGCTGCACTCCATCACCATAAAGGACACCATCTCTCCTGGCTCTCGTCCTATCTTTCTGACCATTCTTTCAGTGTATCATTCGCTGGCTCCACTTCCTCCCCTTTTCCTCTCACCATTGTGGGCCCTCAGGGTTTGTTCAGTCTTCATTTAGCTGGGGGTCTTGAATGTAACACCTCTCTAGCTGATCCTATTTGTTGCTGCCAGTCCTGAGTTGATGGCACTACTGGACATCTTTATGACGTTCCTCATCTCCTGCACTGTTTCCTTTGCCGACCACTGTGTCTACTGTCCTAAGTGTTGCCTATGTCTTGTTGTCCCTAATACTAAGAAATAAACTGCCAAATACTTTCCCATCATGTAAGACCATCAATGAGGCGTCTGAATGTTTTCTGCTGCCAAATAATGACCCCCCAATATCCAGCTAATGTCACTAAGAACAAGGAGTCCTGGAGGTGATGATCCGGCCCCACAGAGCCCTGATATCAGCACGGTATCTACATATAGTTGTGTCCTGCATCACATGACCTGACACTGCTCGTCTGAATAGATTTCCAGTTTGATGATTTATCAAGGACAAACTTGTAATTGCTTTTTTTCACACAATGTCCCCAAGTGTCCTGACCTCGAGGAGACCCCCAGACTTACCACAGGTGATGACCCCGAGGAGACCCCCAAACTCACCACAGGTGATGACCCCGAGGAGACCCCCAAACTTACCACAGGTGATGACCCCGAGGAGACCCCCAGACTTACCACAGGTGATGACCCCGAGGAGACCCCCAAACTCACCACAGGTGATGACCCCGAGGAGACCCCAGACTCACCACAGGTGATGACCCCGAGGAGACCCCCGGACTTACCACAGGTGATGACCCCGAGGAGACCCCCAGACTTACCACAGGTGATGACCCCGAGGAGACCCCCAGACTTACCACAGGTGATGACCCCGAGGAGACCCCTAGACTTACCACAGGTGATGACCCTGAGGAGACCCCCAGACTTACCACAGGTGATGACCCCGAGGAGACCCCCAGACTTACCACAGGTGATGACCCCGAGGAGACCCCCAGACTTACCACAGGTGATGACCCCGAGGAGACCCCCAGACTTACCACAGGTGATGACCCCATTACTGTAAGTGTAAGTATAACGCTCCTCAAGGGCATGACAGGGCTTAATGACTCCAAAATAGCAGCAAATTTGTACAGCACAGCACCTGAGGAAGGAAAATAGAGAATAAGGACATCGGGGCCTTTGTGCTGGGAAGGGGGGGGGATGGCTGTAAAAAACATGATAGTCCATAGAGAACCAATACTATTAACCCTTTTTTGACAGGGTGATTTTTCCTTACTGGATTTTCATTGTTTTTGCCCTTTCTTCAAGTGGCAGAAATATTGAATATCAATAATTTTTGATAATTCATTAGGTGACATATGATAGTGATTTTTCCAATAGGACCAGATTTGATTCCATTAATGTTATATGATAGATTATTGTTTATTCTGGAGGTTAATAATATATTATCATCAATATATTTGTGGAGCCCACTGGGACGGGGTATTCGGTACCAGGCTGGGTTGCTGCTGGGGGATGTCACAGAGGTCCTGGTCCGGACCGTGTCCCGGGTTCTCACAAGTAAAAGGGAATATATACAGGAGATAAAGTTTGTCGTGACGCCACTCACTGTTTGTGGTCAATGATGGGACAACCGCTACAGCGCTTCTCTGCCAGGAGGATGGATGGATGGATGGACTGCAGCCAGATGGATGAGCCCGCCACGGGTCGGGCTGCTCCTGACAGGAATGAAAGGTATGAAAACAGTTCTTTATCCCTGGAATCAAACACGGACACTCAGGGAGGGTTCACCGGGTTTACTTGTCAGCTCTTCCAAACAGTTTACAGCAGTTCTCAGTACAGTTCTCAACACAAGTTACAGTCACTTTACTCCGGTTTTACTGAACCCACTGCAGCCAGGCTGTCTCTCTCTGAGACCCCTCACTCCTTCTAAGTCCTTTCCAGGCTGTGGTTTCTCTCTCTAAAGTGTCTCCGGACAGTATAGCGGCAGCTCGGACCCCTGTGGGTCCTCGTGGTTGCTGCTGTGCTTCCTATCCTTGGTGTGGGAACTCCAACTGAGAATTGGAGCTCCCCGTTGGTGAATCTGGGGATACCGGTGTAACAGGCCAGATTAACCCCCCGACCAGAATATATCCGGGGTTAAAGTGGCCTAGCCCAGATTATACCCCGGGTATATTCTGGCCTAGCCCAGTTTATACCCCGGGGTATAGTTTGGGCTAGGCCAGAATATACCCCCCTGGGCCAGAATATACCCCGGGTATATTCTGGCCTAGCCCAAACTATACCCCGGGGTATAAACTGGGCTAGGCCAGATTATACCCCTCCGTATACCACAGCAGCTGTAGATCAGGGGCCCAAGCCTTGCACAGGGCCCCAAGCAATGCATGGGAGCCCGAGGCTGCACAAAGGGGCCTCAGGCAGTGCTAGGGGCCCTTGGCAGTGCATGGGGGCCCGAGGCAGCATAAAGGGGCCACAGGCTACACACAGGATCCAAGGCTACACACAGGGGCCCCAGCCAGCATACAAGGGCCCCAGGCAGTGCACGGGGCCCCAGGCGGTGCACAAGGCCCCAGGCAGCACAAAGGGGCCCCAGGCAACATACAGGGGCCCCAGGCAGTACTAGGGGCCCCAGGCTACACAGAGGATCCCAGGCTACACACAGGGTCCACATGCAGCATACAGGTGCCCCAGGCAGCACAAAGTGGCCCCAGGCAGCATAAAGTGGCCCCAGGCAGCACAATGTGGCCCCAGGCAACATACAGGGGCCCCAGGCAGTACTAGGGGCCCCAGGCTACACACAGGGGCCCCATGCAGCATACAAGAGCCCCAGGCAGCACAATGTGGCCCCAGGTAACATACAGGGGCCCCAGACAGTACTAGGGGCCCCAGGCTACACACAGGATCCCAGGCTACACACAGGGGCCCCAGCCAGCATACAAGGGCCCCAGGCAGCACAAAGTGGCCCCAGGCAACATACAGGGGCCCCAGGCATTGCTAGGAGCCCAACGCTACACACAAGATCCCAGGCTACACACAGGGGCCCCATGCTGCATACAAGGGCCCCAGGTAGCACAAAGTGGCCCCAGGCAACATACAGGGGCCCCATGCAGTAGTAGGGGCCTCAGGCTACACACAGGATCCCAGGCTACACACAGGGGCCCCATGCAGCATACAAGGGTCCCGGCAGCACAAAGTGGCCCCAGGCAGCACAATGTGGCCCCAGGCAACATACAGGGGCCCCAGGCTACACACAGGGGCCCCATGCAGCATACAAGAGCCCCAGGCAGCACAAAGGGGCCCCAGGCAGCACAATGTGGCCCCAGGCAACATACAGGGGCCCCAGACAGTACTAGGGGCCCGAGGCTACACACAGGATCCCAGGCTACACACAGGGGTCCCAGCCAGCATATAAGGGCCCCAGGCAGTGCACGGGGCCCCAGGCAGCACAAAGTGACTCCACGCAGTACAAAAGGGCTCCAGGCCACATACAGGGTCCCCAGGCAGCATACAAGGACCCCAGGCAGTGTTAGGGGCCCCAGGCAGCACAAAGGTGCCCCTAGCAGCACACAGGGGCCCCAAGCTACACACAGGATCACAGGCAGCACAAAGGGGCCCTGAACGCTGTCTCTTGCCCCCTTTCGCGCTGTCTCTCCCCCACCCTTTTGCTGTCTCTGAGCCCGTGTGCTTCCTGGGTCCCCTGTGTGCTGCCTGGGGCCCCTGTATGTTGCCTGGGGCCACTTTCTGCTGACTGGGGCCACTTTCTGTTGCCTGGGGACACTTTGTGTTGTCTGGGGCCAACTTGTACTGCCTAGGGCCCTGTGCACTGCCTGGGCCCCTTGTATGCTGCCTGGGGCCCCTGTGTGTAGCCTGGGATCCTGTGTGTAGCCTGGGGCCCCTAGTACTGTCTGGGGCCCCTGTATGTTACCTGGGGCCACATTGTGCTGCCTGGGGCCCCTTTGTGCTGCCTGGGGCTCTTGTGTGTAGCCTGGGGCCCCTAGTACTGCCTGGGGCCCCTGTATGTTGCCTGGGGCCACATTGTGCTCCCTGGGGCCACTTTGTCCTGCCTGGGGCCACTTTGTGATGCCTGGGGCCCCTGTATGCTGCATGTGGACCCTGTGTGTAGCCTGGGATCCTGTGTGTAGCCTGGGCCCCCTAGTACTGCTTGGGGCCCAGTATGTTGCCTGGGGCCACCTTGTGCTGCCTGGGGCCTTGTGCACCGCCTGGGGCCCCGTGCACTGCCTGGGGCCCTTGTATGCTGGCTGGGGCCCCTGTGTGTAGCCTGGAATCCTGTGTGTAGCCTGGGGCCCCTAGTACTGCCTAGTGCCCCTGTATGTTGCCTGGGGCCACATTGTGCTGCCTGGGGCCCCTTGTGTGCTGCATGGGGCCCTTGTGTAGCCTGGGATCCTGTGTGTAGCCTGGGGCCCCTAGTATTACCTGGGGCACCCGTAAGTTGTCTGGGGCTACTTTGTGCTGCCTGGGGCCCCTTTGTGCTGCCAGGGGCTCTTGTATGCTGGCTGGGGCCTCTGTGTGTAGCCTGGAATCCTGTGTGCTGCCTGGGGCCCCTGTATGTTGCCTGGGGCCTTGTGCACTGCCTGGGGCCCAGTGCACGGCCTGGGTCCCTTGTATGCTGGCTGGGGCCCCTGTGTGTAGCCTGGAATCCTGTGTGTAGCCTGGGGCCCCTAGTACTGCCTGGGCCCCCTGTATGTTGCCTGGGGCCCCTTTGTGCTGCCTGAGGCTCTTGTATGCTGCATGGGGCCCCTGTGTGTAGCCTGGGATCCGGTGTGTAGCCTGGGGCCCCTAGTACTGCCTGGGTCCCCTGTATGTTGCCTTGGGCCACTTTGTGCTGCCTGGGGCCCCGTGCACTGCCTGGGGCCCTTGTATGCTGGCTGGGGCCCCTGTGTGTAGCCTGGGATCTTGTGTGTAGCCTGGAGCCCCTAGTACTGCCTGGGGCCCCTGTATGTTTTCTGGGGCCCCTTTGTGCTGCCTGGAGCTCCTGTATGCTGCATGGGGCCCCTGTGTGTAGCCTGGGATCCTGTGAGTAGCCTGGGGCCCCTAGTACTGCCTGGGGCCCCTGTATGTTGCCTGGGGCCACATTGTGCTGCCTGGGGCCACTTTGTGCTGCCTGGGACCCCTGTATGCTGCACGTGGCCCTTGTGTGTAGCCAGGGATCCTGTGTGTAGCCTGGGGCCCCTAGTACTGCCTGGGGCCCCTGTATGTTGCCTGGGGCCCCTTTGTCCTGCCTGGGGCTCTTGTATGCTGCATTGGGCCCCTGTGTGTAGCCTGGGATCCTGTGTGTAGCCTGGGGCCCCTAGAACTGCCTGGGGCCCCTGTATGTTGCCTGGGGCCACATTGTGCTGCCTGGGGCCAATTTGTGCTGCCTGAGGCCCTGTATGCTGCATGTGGCCCTTGTGTGTAGCCTGGGATCCTGTGTGTAGCCTGGGGCCCCTAGTACTGCCTGGGGCCCCTGTATGTTGCCTGGGGCTCCTTTGTGCTACCTGGGGCCTTGTATGCTGCATGGGGCCCCTGTGTGTAGCCTGGGATCCTTTGTGTAGCCTGGGGCCCCTAGTACTGCCTCGGGCCCCTGTATGTTGTCTGGGGCCACATTGTGCTGCCTGGGGCCACATTGTGCTGTCTGGGGCCCCTGTGTGTAGCCTGGAATACTGTGTGTAGCCTGGGGCCCCTAGTACTGCCTGGAGCCCCTGTATGTTACCTGGGGCTCCTTTGTGCTGCCTGGGGCTCTTGTATGCGTCATGGGGCCCCTGTGTATAGCCTGGGATCCTGTGTGTAGCCTGGGGCCCCTAGAACTGCTTGGGGCCCCTGTATGTTGCCTGGGGCCACATTGTGCTGCCTGGGGCCAATTTGTGCTGCCTGGAGCCCTGTATGCTGCATGTGGCCCTTGTGTGTAGCCTGGGATCCTGTGTGTAGCCTGGGGCCCCTAGTACTGCCTGGGGCCCCTGTATGTTGCCTGGGGCTCCTTTGTGCTACTTGGGGCCCTTGTATGCTGCATGGGGCCCCTGTGTGTAGCCTGGGATCCTTTGTGTAGCCTGGGGCCCCTGTATGTTCCCTGGGGCCACATTGTGCTGCCTGGGGCCACTTTGTGCTACTTGGGGCCCTTGTATGCTGCATGGGGCCCCTGTGTGTAGCCTGGGTTCCTTTGTGTAGCCTGGGGCCCCTAGTACTGCCTGGTGCCCCTGTATGTTGCCTGGGGCCACTTCGTGCTGCCTGGGGCCTTGTGCACCGCCTGGGGCCCCGTGCACTGCCTGGGGCCCTTGTATGCTGGCTCGGGCCCCTGTGTGTAGCCTTGGATCCTGTGTGTAGCCTGTGGCCCCTTTATGCTGCCTCGGGCCCCCATGCACTGCCAAGGGCCCCTAGCACTGCCTGGGGCCCTAGCACTGCCTGAGGCCCCTTTGTGCAGCCTCGGGCTCCCATGCATTGCTTGGGGCCCTGTGCACGGCTTGGGCCCCTGATCTACAGCTGCTGTGGTATACGGAGGGGTATAATCTGGCCTAGCCCAGTTTATACCCCGGGGTATAGTTTGGGCTAGGCCAGAATATACCCGGGGTATATTCTGGCCCAGGGGGGTATATTCTGGCCTAGCCCAAACTATACCCCGGGGTATAAACTGGGCTAGGCCAGAATATACCCGGGGTATAATCTGGGCTAGGCCACTTTAACCCCGGGTATATTCTGGTCGGGGGGTTAATCTGGCCTGTTACACCGGGCTCCGGGTTGGGTGCTGCCTCTAGTGGGTGTGTGTCTGCTGTGAGGGTGTTTGATGCACAAACTGTCTATCTTTCTGCCTGGCTGCAGTTCCCTATGTGGCCACCCTGTTCGCAGGGGCGCCACATATTGATCTGTACATTGCTCTTCCTGGATATTGAGGGATTGTATTTGTAGAAGGACATTTGTTATCCTGAGACTCGCTGATTGTATTCAGTGAATCAGGTGAATGGACGTGATGTGGATATATGGTGCCCCTGAGTCTGGTCACCACACAATGTACTGCATGTTATATTGTATTGTACTGTTAGTCTGATGAGAGTGATGATTTCTATGCTGGAGGCTGAAACATTCACACGATTCCTGATCCCTTACTAGGAGGTGTGCACTTGGTGCCTGGTTTGGGCATGTGACGCACTCTCTGGTCAGGGGGAGGGGTTATGGAGGTTTTAGCTTCAGTTTAGAGCTGTGTAGTTGACTCACCGTGGCCGGGACTCCGGTTTAGACAGGCGATGCTTCCTTCCTCCTTGTCACGGGTGGACCGCACCTGCCGGTAGTGGGGCCCGGTGTAGTGCAGATCAAAAGTGTTGAAGACGTCTTGCGGGAACAGATTAAAGGGATTCTTAATTTATTCGTGACGCCACCTATGAGTAGTTTCGGTAAGGACTACCGACGCTGCGGAACCTCCGGGGGATGGACAGCAGCAAGATGTTACGCTCCCCACAGGCTGAGCGGTGATCCCCGGAGGCTGGAGCTGCTCAAGATGTTGTGCGGCAGCTGTGGTTACCTTGTAGTGCGGACGGACAGTTCATAAGGAAGCACAGACACAGAAAGTCTCTATAACGGGTCTTTACTGTAACCAGCATGCAGTACATGGTATACAGTGGTTACAGGTAGTGGACCGGGTGGACTTCAGCAGTGATAGTGTCCCTCAGAGATCCGCAAGTGTTCCTCCATTCTAACTAATTGGTTGCCAGTGTCGCCCAGGAATACCAGGTCGGGTACGGGGAGGCTGCTTCAATGCCCTATCCATGATGTACGTTCTGGATGTTTTGGGGAGCCTTGGATCCCTCGGTGGGTACACCGCTGGTTAGACGACTGGAAGTTGGTTGGTGGTGGGGTGCTCCTGTGAAGCTGCTCCTCCACACTTCTGGTTCGCGTAGCAGAGGTGAACTGCTGCCAGCTTCGGTACCAGTGAACCGGCTGTAGGTTGTGGGCACGGGAGTCTTTTGGGAACCCGTGTAGATAACGCCCAATCCCGGTAGTTAAGGCCTCAGGTGCTAACACCCGACCGGTGACGGCCCAGGGGCCCGCACGGGGTGCGGAGCCCCCGCTCCTCTCCAAGCTCTGTGTTCTAGGCTTCGCTCTAGGTTCCAGGCTCTTCTGTTCTCCTGGTCTAGACTATTGTGTGTTCCACTACACTTCCCTAACACTCCACCCACCAGGACCTAGGATTGGCCCTCTGTTCTAGCTGATGCATGTTGGGTTGGATCTCAAAGTTAACTATATTATTGCTGAGTCAGAGAATATTGCGGCTGCAATACTCCCTTGTGACGCACTCGTTGCGGGGCGCCACACTCCCCCTTGGTTGAATAAGCTTGTCCCCAAGCGTCACACTACCCACATTACAGAGGTTTTTTTATATATTTTATAACAGGTAATACACTTTTATTAATGACTGGTCATTATATGGCATAAAAGTGAGGTAGATAAAATAAACAGGTAAAACACTTGGTGTGGATCCGGCGGGCGGTCGGCTGTTCTCAGATAAAAGTTCAGGCTGTAGCCGCGAGATCACACAGTCAGTGATTAACAGGAACAGAGTCAATGAATGAGTTCAAGTTTTAAAGTCACTGGCGCGGAGAACGATGGCGCACCCGGATAGCGAACCACCCATCTGGACAAGCGTAGCGCTCATAGGTGATAATATCGCCCCGGTATAGGTCGCGATCGGGATGTCCTCTTGGCAAGTTTGACTCAACTTCCCGGCGCCCCACAAACACCTCCTCATTCAAACCCACCTCCCAAGCGAACCCCCACCCGGTATGTAAGTTAAAGGTGGAAATTCTACCTTCACGGCGGAGTTCATCAGGTAGCGGCGGCTGGCGTACATCTCCGTCGTTACGGCTTGGGGTGCAGAGATGAGTAATGGAGCTGGTGGTTTGGCGGGAAGCTTGAACTTGGCGGGCTGTCTGTATCGGCACCCGGTGGAACGGCACAGGGGAAGGTGTCGGCATTGCACCCGACCAGTGTACCCGAGCTGTATGCCCGGTAGGAAGTTCCTTGTTGTCTCCCCAAGCGAACCCGGTGTCGAAATCCTCAGCGGTGCTGTGGGTCTCGTCGTCATCCTCTCCGACCTCTTCCTCGATGACCACATCAGGCTGCTCGATGGTTGGAGATGTTGAAGTTGGTTCCTCTGTACAACAGGGCGGTGGTGCTGCGGATCCTTCCTTAGGGACGTCCTGCAGGGCTTCCAGGCTGCCTGCCTCTTCATCTGTAGCTGTTGGTAGAGGGGTTTCAATCCCGGTTACCAGGTAGGCCTCGGCAATAGCAAGGGAAGCCTCCGGTACGGGGACGAAACAAGCGACTGTCTCTGTAGTGGTGAAACATGTCGCGGGTTCCTCAGTGGGAACCTGGTAAAGGTCAAGTTCTTCTATGGAGCGTATTGGAAGCTCCGGCTCAGGAACGAAGTCGGCTGCGATATTAGTCGCTGGAACGGGTCGAGCTGTAGTCCTCACGGGAATGACGCAGTCTATGGGCTCCGGTGACGAAGCAGGACAGGTGGTAGGCGATGGTGAGGCTGTTGAGAAGCTGGTGACGTCGTCTGGGCTTGGAGAAGCTGTACCCGGTCGGCTCTGCTGCATCGCATGGTGTAGTCGTCTGCCTAGGGTCGCGCTCCAGCTGCGAATCGTCCATTCCACAGTCTCTAGTAACCGCACCCGGAGGTCCAGTAGAGCCTCGAGCCAGAAGTCGGGGCTGCCGTCTATGGTAAGGGCAGGATTCGGACCCGGTTGGCTAATGGCTGCTCTGGCCTCCGCCTCGACCTCCCGCATTAGGTCTTGGAGTCTCGTGCTGGACATTTTCTTCCTTGGAGGGAAACCACACCCGTAGAACCGGTAAGCGTTCTGGTAGAGCTGGTGAAGAAGTTCTCTCTCTGTGTGTCACTCCCATTTCCTGTGGGCTTTTGTAGTCCAATCGTGGGAAAAGTCTTTGGGGTCCGCCCCCATGGTTGATTCGAGCAATCAGGGCGGACAGAGAGTTTGGCGCCTTTTGTCCTTAGCCCTCCCACGATGAGGGGGGGGTTGACTCACTCCTGGGCTTACACGTGGCGTCTTCTTGTGGCGGGAACGCCATCTTGGGCGCCATCTTGACCCAATGGTGAAAAGGCGGGAAAGTTCTTTTAGGGACGAACAAAGTCCAATTTGTAGACAATAAAGTCCATTTTAAGCACATTATACCCGTTGGGTAACGGGCCTGCTCGTATCCTGTTCGTGACGCCATTTTCTGACTCACCGTGGCCGGGACTCCGGTTTAGACAGGCGATGCTTCCTTCCTCCTTGTCACGGGTGGACCGCGCCTGCCGGTAGTGGGGCCCGGTGTAGTGCAGATCAAAAGTGTTGAAGACGTCTTGCGGGAACAGATTAAAGGGATTCTTAATTTATTCGTGACGCCACCTATGAGTAGTTTCGGTAAGGACTACCGACGCTGCGGAACCTCCGGGGGATGGACAGCAGCAAGATGTTACGCTCCCCACAGGCTGAGCGGTGATCCCGGAGGCTGGAGCTGCTCAAGATGTTGTGCGGCAGCTGCGGTTACCTTGTAGTGCGGACAGACAGTTCATAAGGAAGCACAGACACAGAAAGTCTCTATAACGGGTCTTTACTGTAACCAGCATGCAGTACATGGTATACAGTGGTTACAGGTAGTGGACCTGGTGGACTTCAGCAGTGATAGTGTCCCTCAGAGATCCGTAAGTGTTCCTCCATTCTAACTAATTGGTTGCCAGTGTCGCCCAGGAATACCAGGTCGGGTACGGGGAGGCTGCTTCAATGCCCCATCCATGATGTACGTTCTGGATGTTTTGGGGAGCCTTGGATCCTTCGGTGGGTACACCGCTGGTTAGACGACTGGAAGTTGGTTGGTGGTGGGGTGCTCCTGTGAAGCTGCTCCTCCACGCTTCTGGTTCGCGTAGCAGAGGTGAACTGCTGCCAGCTTCGATACCAGTGAACCGGCTGTAGGTTGTGGGCACGGTAGTCTTTTGGGAACCCGTGTAGATAACGCCCAATCCCGGTAGTTAAGGCCTCAGGTGCTAACACCCGACCGGTGACGGCCCAGGGGCCCGCACGGGGTGCGGAGCCCCCGCTCCTCTCCAAGCTCTGTGTTCTAGGCTTCGCTCTAGGTTCCAGGCTCTTCTGTTCTCCTGGTCTAGACTATTGTGTGTTCCACTACACTTCCCTAACACTCCACCCACCAGGACCTAGGATTGGCCCTCTGTTCTAGGTGATGCATGTTGGGTTGGATCTCAAAGTTAACTATATCATTGCTGAGTCAGAGAATATTGCGGCTGCAATACTCCCTTGTGACGCACTCGTTGCGGGGCGCCACATAGTGAAGAAGATGGAGACAGCACATGAAGGCAGAGCTGCAAAAGGACTCAGGGTATCAGCCCCAGGTCACCCTGACTTCCAAGGTCTGGTGGCAGAAGTTGAAAGGTTGTGTGGGTCCCTCATACCCAGCAGGACGTGTAGATCCTATGGGTTCAGTACCAAATAGAGTCAGGGACCTGCTCCTTGCATGGATGCCCACAGACCCGCGTTGCCTAACCAGCTAGAGGAAACATACAGGAACCATAAGTGAGGTAGTATCAATATTTCCAGGCTCTAAGAAACCATGAGACAAGTAGCAGCGGTACTGCAAAGCCATCATCCAGCAGAGGAACAAGCTCCAACCAGACCAGCCAGACTGGAAGCCTGATGAAGCGGTATTGTGATCTGCACTGTTGCCACCATCTACCTCTCAGGTACCCCCCTGTAGGGTCGGCCGCATCCTGGCTGAACATTGCAACTGGCGTCACAAACTTTACACTTTCTTTTTATTTACTTTTGCTTTTCTAAACTCTGCACCCCTTGTACAGTAACCCCCTCATCAATGTGAGCCAGGAACAAAGCAGCTGAGACGGCCACCACCGTGACATAGCAATCAGGGTGCTTCCCTGCCCTGCTGTCTGAGCACACTGGTCCTTACCGCTACACAGATACACCAATGATCCTATTTAAATCACTCAGGTTGCACTTTATACACTGTATGAGAGAGGATTGAGGATACAAACCCGAAACGTGTCATATTGTATTTCTGACTGAACTTGAGAAAATGAAAATAAAATCTGCAAATAGATGAAGAGTGTGAGTGGCGACCTATACTGCTGCTCATCATCATTGTGGAAATAGATGAAGAGTGTGAGTGGTGACCTATACTGCTGCTCATCATCATTGTGCAAATAGATGAAGAGTGTGAGTGGTGACCTATACTGCTGCTCATCATCATTGTGCAAATAGATGAAGAGTGTGAGTGGCGACCTATACTGCTGCTCATCATCATTGTGCAAATAGATGAAGAGTGTGAGTGGCGACCTATACTGCTGCTCATCATCATTGTACAAATAGATGAAGAGTGTGAGTGGCGACCTATACTGCTGCTCATCATCATTGTGCAAATAGATGAAGAGTGTGAGTGGTGACCTATACTGCTGCTCATCATCATTGTGCAAATAGATGAAGAGTGTGAGTGGTGATCTATACTGCTGCTCATCATCATTGTGCAGGGTGAGATGCAGAATGGAATAATTCTTTCTTTTTTAATAAGATTATAAAAGGTTAAAATTGTAAGTAGTAATCATTCACAGTCCATAGATAATACCGGGCTCTACCAGACGTCGGGTCTTTCTTCTGTGCATCAATTAGGCAGCATGCAGGTACACCAAGGTGTTCTCACTTCAGATAAGATCTGGATATTCACATATAGAAAAGCAAAGAGGACATTCACCCATCTGGTGCTACAATGTTTCCTTTATTCCGGATTCATTTACACATGGTGCAGGGAGGGGGTGGCAGACGGTGGACGACGACTCATTTCACGCTAATCAGCAATTCTATTGGTGTTATGACAAATCGTTGTCCACCGTCTGCCACCCCCTCCCTGCACCATGTGTAAATGAATCCCGAATAAAGGAAAGATTGTAGCACCAGATGGGTGAGTGCTAGGGAAGGGCGAGCAGTAAAATGCTGGGGTGCTCCATGCTCGGGGGCTCAATCCGAGCACCGAGCCCGATGTTGCCCTATGGGAAACTGAAGCATTTTTCCGGCAGCACCCCTGACGGTCAGCATAAACCCTAAAAATGTCACAAATGTATAAGAACAGAGCTGAAATGACATGGGAACAGCATGGGGAAGACCCCTGTAATCATGTCTGACTCCCAGGTCACTGCGGTGAACAATGTTGTCTGAGGATTACGCCACTTTTACGGACTCACAATAAAATGTCCAAAAATGAAACCAAAATGGATGTTCCTTGGGAAAATGTTAACGGCTCATACTCACTTGTGAGACAGTGTTGGTGTACTTTAGTTTTTTTTTCATTACATTAAAGTTTTAAGAAAAAAAATTTGGGAGGCACTCCAATGCCCCATGGAAGAGACATGGAGGACGGCCTCTTTAAATAATGTTTCTGTTAGCAGCGCGTTAATCAGCGTGATGTCCACAGCGAGCAACAGACAATGTTCATTTATTGAGAACTAAGAACATCCAGCTTACAACATGAGAATAGGATCAATCTGGTTTCTGGGAGAGGGGAGAGAAAAATCTGCTGTGACCTGCAGCTTCCAGTTCCACACTAGAATGTACATGCTGGGAGGGGAGGAGAAACATCCTGTCTCTGAATGAGGACCTTTTTTTTTTTTTTTAACTTTGTTGACATCTGAACAATATGCATGCAGACATAAAATCACATCATATTAAACAAACAATAGTTGTTGCAATACATACAGATCAATATGCATTAGGCCAACAGTTTCCACTATTAGGAAATGGGTTTCCCATAGGATTGCCCTAAGCAGTGTTGACAAAAATTGGGAGGCACTCCGATGCCCCTGGGAAGAGACGTAGAGGAGGGCCTCATAAAAACAACATTCCCATTACAAAGTAGCGGGTCTCCTATACTTGTAATGCCCATGCCCTAAGTATGGGCTGACAAACATTTACCCCTGGGGGGTATACATGAATATACTGTATAATTATTATTTTTTTGGTACGGGTGCCATAAACACCCTTTAAAACTATTATGTGGGTGTTGTATTATGGACCACGGTCACCCCGGTGATATGGTGGTGGAGGAGAAGGAGGAGGACTAGAGCAAATAGCCAAAATCAGGAAGCACATAGCCATGTGTGGGGGTGAAGAGGAGTGACCCATCCCAGGATATGAGGTACTCAGAAACCGGGCTGTTTTACAGTTCCAGAGAGCTACAGGGGTCGAGATCCGGTTCCATGGCCCTGTAAAAAGGCAGCTGTAAAAAGGGATTCTGGCTTGGTAGTAAGATAAGGGCTGGTGGAAAGGGAGGTTTTCGTAATGCCACCCAAGGTATGTGGCTATACATGGCCACCGCTGCTTCAGAACTTCTGATGATGGATGGGCAGCTAGGGTGTAGCGGCTCCCCACGGGAGGAGTGATTCTCCAGGGCAGTAGATACAGGAGGGATGTAAGGAGCAGGATGGCAGGCGCAAAGCACAGACACACTCACAGTTTTGTGTTTTCTCAGTTCATTTACTGGTACTACTGTAGTTCGGGTTGATGTTATTAGTGGCCCTTGCTTGAGAGTAACTCTGGGTTATCCTCACCGGCAGGTTCTGAGGCCACCTCACTGCACTTGGTTTGTAGGTTCTGCTACTGCTTTAGCCTAGCTGCTAACCCTCTGTTACTCCTGCGAGGTGCCGGTGTGGCAGGCATCTCGAGTCCTTTACTAGTCTCTCATCCCCGGTGATGGTTTCTGAACTGTCTACATTGTTTTGCCTCTGGGCACAGTGTGGCTAGGGAACTTGGAATTCTATGCACTCCGGAATTGACTGCCGGGACGTTAGGCCCTGCACAGCCTTGGACTCTGGTGTCTCTTTTTTGCTCTGTCCTCTGGGGTGAGCACGGTTACTCTCAGCTCCCCAGGTGTTCCTTCACTTCCTCAGACCCTTGCCTCAGGTCTTTTCCGCTGACTTAGTGATCCTAGGGCGAGCTAAGGCAACTTCCAGTCCATCAGGATATCTTCCTCAGTCCTCCTAAAAACTGAACTGACTAGCTCTGCCCCAGACAAGAATTTATAGGGGAGCTCACCCTGAAACCGGGTTTAGATCTCCCCCTTCAGGCCTAGAGGTGGAAGGGTGTTGTGTGCGGTTGCTGCCTGGTGTGAATATGTGGCACCCTGCTGACGCAGGAAGCCATAGACTTCTCTAATGCACAGCTGGGTTTCCACAGCAGGTAATAATATCTATTCATTTATATAGCGCTATTAATTCCATAGCACTTTACATACATCAGTAATGCTGTCTCTCTTAGAGCTCACAATCTAAACATCTTATCAGTATGTCAGTATGGGAGGAAACCGGAGTGCCTGGAGGAAACCCACGAAAACACAGGAAGAACATACAAACTCCTTGCAGATGTTGTCCTTAGTGTCCTTGGTGGGAAATGAACCCAGGACCTCAAGACCCCAGTGCTGCAAAGGCTGCAGTGCTAACCACTTGAGCCACCGTGCTGCCCAGGTACCTACTACATACAACACCTTCCACCCCGGTACAGGAGGGGAGCCCAACTTGCTGCCCTTAGGCAAGATCCCCTATAAATACTGCTGCTGGGGGAGGAGTTAGTCAGAGTGTGCAGACGCTAGGAGAGCTACGAAGACGTCCTGGTGGTCGGTTGCCGTAGTTAGGCCTGAGCCAGTGACCCGGAGTGGCCCTTCTATGTCCCGCAAGCCTAAGTGGGGACAGAAGGCAAGGAGCAGTTAGCCGAGAGGGAGTGAGGAACTTGGAGAGTTTCGCTCAAAGAAGTACCAGATATTGGGGATCCGCACCTATGGGATACTTCAGGACCACAGAAAACCCCGTCACATCATGGAGGCCTTGGCTACCCGGTTATCCCCTGTGGGTCAGGAGAGGGAGCCAGACACAGCAGAGCAAAGCCACAGTGATCAGGAGAAGGTATCCCGGAGACCGCACAGGAGGAGGGGAAGACACCACAGTCAGGAAGAGAGAGGAGGCCAGTCTGGCTGCCAGCAGGCTGTGCTTCCATCACTCACAGAAACTGAGGAGGCCTTATACCCACTTGCTGTGAGGACCCACTGTGTAACCTGGTCACCTGTTAGTGCCCTGGACATCTTTACCTGCAAACATCAGTAAAAGGTAAAAGAGACTTTGCAGTGTGCGTGTATCCTTCCTCTCCGCTCCCGGTGCCCCTCATCGTCTGCTCCAGCACTCCCTATACCATCCCAGCTCCACTACAAGCTGCCCCTTCTCATTACGCTGCCCCAGAGGTCCAGTCCTACCTGTGGAGGATTTTTCCACACTAACAGCAATACCATCTACCTCCGGCGGACTGTGGCGGCGCAGGTGGCATCTCACCAGATACTACAGGTGGCATCACGACAAACGTTGTACATAGTCCCCTGTAAATATTACCCCCTTTTTGATGGATAGGCCCAGAACACGGTGTCAGGCTTGGCCGCCATTCCCCGTGACAACCGAAGCAATAACCCATACCACCTGACACCCGAGTACCCCAAAGCCTGGGCGCAATAGTTGCTCTTGAGCATGACACTACCACCCGGGGGCGGTAGTGACACTGTGGCACTTAAATCTTGAGGTGCCACAGAAGCATCAAAATATACATCCCCAAAAAAGACCCTGGCTTTGCGTTTATATTTCGCTGCTATCATTTGTTGGTGTTAATAAGTCTGGCTCAATCCAGCACATGTTCATTATAAAATCTGCAGGTGACATCTACATTATGTGTAATCAGAGAAATCACTGTGTTATCTGTGGTGTTACATAGGACTGCAGGTGACATCTACTACATTATCTGTAGTCAGAGATATCACTGTGTTCTCTGTGGTGTTACATAGGACTGCAGGCGACATCTACTACATTATCTGTACTCAGAGATATCACTGTGTTACCTGTGGTGTTACATAGGACTGCAGGTGACATCTACTACATTATCTGTACTCAGAGATATCACTGTGTTATCTGTGGTGTTACATAGGACTGCAGGTGACATCTACTACATTATCTGTACTCAGAGATATCACTGTGCTATCTGTGGTGTTACATAGGACTGCAGGTGACATCTACTACATTATCTGTACTCAGAGATATCACTGTGTTCTCTGTGGTGTTACATAGGACTGCAGGCGACATCTACTACATTATCTGTACTCAGAGATATCACTGTGTTATCTGTGGTGTTACATAGGACTGCAGGTGACATCTACTACATTATCTGTACTCAGAGATATCACTGTGCTATCTGTGGTGTTACATAGGACTGCAGGTGACATCTACTACATTATCTGTACTCAGAGATATCCCTGTGTTATCTGTGGTGCTACATAGGACTGCAGGTGACATCTACTACATTATCTGTACTCAGAGATATCACTGTGTTATCTGTGGTGTTACATAGGACTGCAGGTGACACCTACTGCTTTATCTGTACTCAGAGATATCACTGTGTTATCTGTGGTGTTACATAGGGCTGCAGGTGACATCTACTACATTATCTGTACTCAGAGATATTACTGTGTTATTGTGGCGCCCCTGCGACCAGGGTGGCCACATAGGGAATTGCGGCAAACACTCTCACAGCACACACACCCACAAGAGCACAGCAACCAACCCGGAGCTCGGGACTCTAGGCGGGCAAGGGGTGGTAGGGTTTAGAGGGAAGTGGGTGGGAAGGAAGGAAGGTCAGGTGACAGTACAAATAGAGGCTAAGAGGAGGAAGGAGTTAGTAGGCCAGAGTGAGCTGAGAGGTAAAGAACAGCAGACAGACAGTGACACATCCCGGTGGGATTGGGCTCCCTGGAGACGCAGAATCCACAGAGACACAGATCCATGTAGAGAAAGCTAGTCCATAGCCGGCATCCCAAGGGAGTGTGAGGACATAGACCAGACCGGTATCACCGGGTCCGAGGAACACGGCAGCACCGACCAACTACAGGCGGGATAGTTTCCCTGATCGTAACTGGAAGTCACACGGGCAGGGGTGGATTAAGGGTAGCCAGGGCCCGGGGCTGTTCAGACTCTGTGGGCCCCCCCCCCGGGTCATGTGATGGGGGTCATGTGACGGGGTCATGGGGGTCATGTGACGGGGTCACGGGGGTCATGTGACGGGGTCATGTGACGGGGTCGCGGGAGTCATGTGACGGAGGTTATCATATACCTGAAATAGATTATTCAAGAAAAATAGTTGCTGAGTGAAACGCTAACCTGTCAAACATCCATTGATCCTAGTCAATTTACCCTTCAGTTAGGAGGAAAAAAAACAAACACTTTAGGCCATAGTATTGAACAGTCAATTAGAAGGAGGCCATTATGCCCTGACTGCCCCTGTACTCAGAATAAATAACTTATAAATATCTCGAACGGCGTGCACCCTGAATGATAATCACCTGTTACTGGTCCAATGGACTTGCTTGCAGATCGGTTCTTCCCGCCTCCTCGCGGTCCGACAGCGTCTTCTTCTGAATGATGTAGATAACGCCTCCTGTCACCTGCGTTATCCACGTGACCACGTCCAATTTTTCCATTGCCTATGCTACGCCCATACCTCTCCGGCTTGTGCAGGTGCACTGTGCTCCATCATGGGATTATCCTACAAGTTTAAAATCTCAGTAATGTCACCATACATTACACGCAGAAGACTGGGAGCCTGGAGCCATGTGCAGAGACCCCTGCGGTTCGCGCATGAGTAGATGAGTTTTACATTGTAGCTGCAGTAGGGCAGAGCACGGTGCGTTTGCGCAAGCTGGAGAGGCATCTGCACAGACGTGAGATGGGAAAGTGGGACGTGGATAACGCAGGAGGCGTATCCATATCATTCAGAAGAAGAGGCTGTCAGAGGGCGAGGAGAGGCTGAGTGGACCAATCTGCAAGCAAGAATTTTGGACTGGTAACAGGTTAGAATACAGGGTGCGAGATTTTTATAAGTTATTTATTCTGTGTACAGGGACATTCAGGGCATAATAGCTTGTTTCTTATAATGCAGCATCAGTGTGTGCAGGAGGCCTTACAGATACTGAGGGAAAAAAAATCACCAAATACTCAGCGTGTGCACGAGGCCTTACAAATACTGAGGTAACAACTCACCAAATACTCAGCGTGTGCACGAGGCCTTACAGATACTGAGATAAAAACTCCCCAAATACTCAGCATGTGCACGAGGCCTTACATATACTAAGGGAAAAACTGACCAAATACTCAGTGTGTGCACGAGGCCTTACAGATACTGAGGTAACAACTCACCAAATACTCAGCGTGTGCACGAGGCCTTACAGATACTGAGGTAACAACTCACCAAATACTCAGCGTGTGCACGAGGCCTTACAGATACTGAGGTAACAACTCACCAAATACTCAGCGTGTGCACGAGGCCTTACATATACTGAGGTAACAACTCACCAAATACTCAGCGTGTGCACAAGGCCTTACAGATACTGAGGTAAAAACTCACCAAATGCTCAGCGTGTGCACGAGGCCTTACATATACTGAGGTAAAAACATCACCAAATACTCAGCGTGTGCACGAGGCCTTACATATACTGAGGTAAAAACTCATCAAATACTCAGCGTGTGCACGAAGTCTTACAAATACTGAAGTAAAAACTCACCAAATACTCAGCGTGTGCACGAGGCCTTACAAATACTGAGGTAAAAACACCAAATACTCAGCGTGTGCACGAGGCCTTACAGATACTGAGGTAACAACTCACCAAATACTCAGAGTGTGCACGAGGCCTTACAGATACTGAGGTAAAATCTCACCAAATACTCAGCGTATGCACAAGGTCTTACATATACTGAGGTAAAATCTCACCAAATACTCAGCGTGTGCACGAGGCCTTACAAATACTGAGGTAAAAACACCAAATACTCAGCGTGTGCACGAGGCCTTACAGATACTGAGGTAAAAACTCACCAAATACTCAGCGTGTGCACGAGGCCTTACAGATACTGAGGTAAAAACTCACCAAATACTCAGCGTGTGCACGAGGTCTTACAAATACTGAGGTAAAAACTCACCAAATACTCAAGAGTGTGCACAAGGTCTTACATATACTGAGGTAAAAACTCACCAAATACTCAGCATGTGCAATAGGCCTTACAGATACTGAGGTAAAAACTCACCAAATACTCAGCATGTGCAATAGGCTTTACAGATACTGAGGTAAAAACTGACCAAATACTCAGCTTGTGCATGAGGCCTTACAAAAACTGAGGTAAAAACTCACAAAATACACAATGTGCGCACCCACTACCCCTCCACCTTGGATAGACATGTGAAATACCTCTACATGTTGTATGTGCCCCTCTATGTGGATATTTTTCTTGAATCATGAATGCATGGACTCCATACGTACATGATCCAAGCAAGATAGCCACTTAGAGGGGCACATGATACACCATGTAGAGCCATTTCACATGTTTCTGTATTATCCAAGATGGTGGGGCACACCACTCCAGTGATTAAGGGGCCTTTCACATCAGCTGTTTTGCTGATGTGCGGCCGATTCGGCAGGTGGCGCCGGATCAGCCGCCTAATGGCCGACTTGCGGTCCAGATGCGGCAAGCCCTATGCATTGTCTATGGGGCTTGCGGTCCGATGCGGCAAGTGCGGTTCTGCCGTGTGCGGCAGATTCGACACTTGCGGCCGCGAAAAAAAACACCACTTGTAGAGTTTTTTTTTCGCGGCCACAAGTGCCTGATCTGCCGCACTCAGCAGAACCACACTTGTGATAGACATGGGGCTTGCCGCATCCGGGCCGCAAGTCGGCTGTTAGGCGGACGATCCGGCACATGCGGCGCCACCTGCTGGAACGGCCCGAACATCAGCTAAACACTGATGTGAAAGCAGCGTTCGTTAGGCCCCTTTCACATCACCGTGTCTTTCAAATTGCGGCAGATCCAGCAGATTTACCACATTTGCTGCCTAACAGCCGTTGCGACGATGGATGACAACGCGGTCAGCGGCGTTTTTTTTTCCACCGCCGCAAATGTCCGACTTGCCGCACCCAGCAGAACCGCACTTGCCGCACCAAACCGCAAGCCCATAAACAATGCATGGGGCTTGCCGCAAGTGTGCCGCAAGTGCGGCCGTTAGTCGGCAGATGCGGTAAATCTGCCGGATCTGCCACAATCTGAAAAAAAAAAAGATGTGAAAGGGGCCTTAGTACACAAATCATTTAATTACTGCTTACATTCTTTCTTTACACTGACTGAGTCCTCCCTGCCATGCAGCAGCCACCAGGTCTGGCTGGCAGTGCACACACAGAGCACAGCCACAGGCAGCAGCTGCAGCAGCAGGGCAGGAGTCAGGAGTGGACATATCACTCACCTCTCTGTCACACAGGCACGTCCTCTCTGTGCTCTGTGTCGGCATTAGGTGACGGTCCCTCTCCTCAGACTCCCTCTCTTCATGCAGGCGGCGACCCAGGAGGTGGTGGACGGCGGTCGGCGGGTGAGACACAGACTCAGTCAGGAGGATGGAGGAGTCTGCTCAGCCTCAGTCGAGATCAGCTGCCTGCCTGGGTCTGGGTCCTCCTAGAGTAGGATAATTCAGCAAAGCCCGGTCAGGCCCGGCAGAATCAGCATAGCAGGGCGGACAGCGGCAGCCGGGACTCGGGAGAACAATGCTGCCAGCAGAAGCCGCTGGGACTATAGGAGTGGGAGCAACATCCGCAGGCAGCTACCACCGGTACGCACACCTTGTAAGCACACAGCTGTACATGCTCCATACATACATGGCTCTGCTCCGTACACCTAGTACACACTCAACTCTGCTCCATACACCTCGTACACATGGCTCAGCTCCGTACACCTCGTACACACTTTGCTTTGCTCTGTACACCTTGTACGCATACGGCTCTGCTCCATACACCTCGTACACACTCGGCTCCGCTCCATACACCTCATACACACTCGGCTTCGCTCCGTACACCTCTTACACACTTGGCTCTGCTCTGAACACCTCGTATACGCTCGGCTCCATACACATGCGGCTCCGCTCCATACACCTAGTACACAAGCGGCTCCGCTCCATACACCTCGTACACACGCGGCTCCGCTCCATACACCTTGTACACATGCGGCTCGGCTCCGTACACCTCGTACACACGCGGCTCTGCTCTGTACACCTTGTACACATGCAACTCCACTCCGTACACCTTGTACACACACGGCTCTGCTCCGTACACACGCGGCTCTGCTCCGTACACACGCGGCTCTGCTCCGTACACACGCGGCTCTGCTCCGTACACCTCATACACATCTGGCTCCACTCCGTACACCTCATACACACACGGCTCTGCTCTGAACACACTCGGCTCCGCTCCGTACACCTCGTACACACGCGGCTCTGCTCTGTACACCTCATACACATGTGGCTCCACTCCGTACACCTTGTACACATGCGGCTCTGCTCCATACACCCTGTACACACTCGGCTCAGCTCCATACACCTCGTACACACGCGGCTCCGCTCCGTACACCTCATACATCCGCGGCTCTGCTCTATACACCTTGTACACATGCGGCTCCACTCCGTACACCTCGTACACACACGGCTCCACTCCGTACACCTCGTACACACACGGCTCTGCTCCGTACACACTCGGCTCTGCTCTGTACACCTTATGCACATGTGGCTCCGCTCCGTACACCTCATACACATGTAACTCCACTCCGTAAACCTTGTTTACACATGGCTCCGCTCCGTATACATGCGGCTCTGCTCCATACACCCTGTACACAATCGGCTCTGCTCCATACACCTCGTACACACGCGGCTCTGCTCCGTACACCTCGTACACACGCGGCTCCGCTCCGTACACCTCGTACACACACGGCTCTGCTCCGTACACACTCGGCTCTGCTCCGTACACCTCATACACATTTGGCTCCGCTCCGTACACCTCATACACATGTGGCTCCCGCTCCGTACACCTCATACACATGTAACTCCACTCCGTAAACCTTGTTTACAAATGGCTCCGCTCCGTACACCTCGTACACATGCGGCTCTGCTCCGTACACCCTGTACACAATCGGCTCAGCGCCATACACCTCGTACACACGCGGCTCTGCTCCATACACCTTGTACACACATGGCTCCGCTCCATACACCTCGTACACATGCGGCTTGGCTCTGTACACCTCGTACACATGCGGCTTGGCTCTGTACACCTCGTACACACGCGGCTCTGCTCCATACACCCTGTACACACTCGGCTTCGCTCCATACACCTCGTACACACGTGGCTCCGCTCCATACACCTCGTACACACGTGGCTCCGCTCCGTACACCTTGTACACGCGGCTCTGCTTCGTACACACTCAGCTCTGCTCCGTACATCTCATACACATGCGGCTCCGCTCCATACACCTAGTTACACAAGCGGCTCTGCTCCATACACCACGTACACACACGGCTCCGCTCCATACACCACGTACACACACGGCTCCGCTCCATACACCTAGTACACACTCGGCTCTGCTACATCCACACTGTAAATCTCCTGACCTCACACATAACTTTCATCTCATCCTCTCCTTCACCTTATCCAGCACCATGACATCCAGCACAGTGGAGGACTGCATAACGAGGAGCTGATCATGTGATCCCTGACTCCTCCCCTCTATGACATCATCACAGGTCCTGTAAGCACAGGTCTTTCATCCTGTGCGGCTCTACAGGTGGGCTCACACTGCTGGGTGGGGGTGTAAGTGTAACGCGGCGGCGGCCGGGACTGTAGGAGAGAGCGGCATCAGCAGGGAGTCATAACACCACCGGGTGCCCTGCAGATGACACCCCTCAACTAGCAGGGCTCATCACCTCATGGACGCTGCAGCCCTGCGTGCACAGTGCTGTGTGATGGCGCCGTGGCGGATTATAATGGGGCAATTTATCCCCTGGGCTGCGGGCCCCTAGACACCATTGGGCCCGGGGCAAAAGCCCATATTGACCTCATTATAATCCGCCACTGCACACGGGTTAGAAGGAGCCTGGTAAGCCCTTGGGAAACAGGGTTAATGCTGGCTAGGCAAACACCAGAGTGTCGGCTCTGAGGGGGACTGAAGTCATACACCGGCTCCCCAGACAAACCGGCGGGTAACACAATTTCCAAATCCGTGTTCTAACTAGAGGGTTGGAGGCTCAGCAGCATCCAAGAGGACCCGGCTTACTGCCCACACACATAGGGGAAAGCTACATACAAGGGGCCGAGCTGCCGCCATACAATCCGCAGGGAGAACAGAAAGGAAGAGAACAGCCTGAAAGGACATATAGAAGGAGTGAAAGGTCTCAGTGCGACAGCCTGGCTGCAGAGGGTTCAAGTGTCCGGAGTTAACTGAGTTGTGAACTGAACTGTACTGTAATTGAGTTGTAAATTGCTTGAATTGAAGAACTTGAGCGTAAACCCGGTGAACCCTGCTTCAGTTTCCATGTCTGATTCCAGGTATGCTGAACTGTGCATTACATACGTTTTACCCTGTCAGGAGCAGCCTGACCCGCGGCGGGCTCATCCATCCAGCTGCAGCCCATCCATCCCTCCATCCTCCTGGCAGAGCAGCACTGCAGCGGTGGTCCCCTTACTAACCACAACCCGTGGGTGGCGTCATGACAAACTATCCCTGTAAATACCCCTTTTACTTATGAGAACCCGGGACACGGTCCGAACCAAGACCGCCGTGATATCCCCAGCAGTACCCCGGTCCAGTACCGAGTACCACGTCCCAGTGGGCTCCACATTATCTGTGGTCTTACATAGGACTGCAGGTGACATCTGCTACATTATTTGTACTCAGAGAGATATCACTGTGTTATCTGTAGTGTTACATAGGACTGCAGGTGACATCTACTACATTATCTGTACTCAGAGATATCTCTGTTAACTGTGGTGTTACATAGGACTGCAGGTGACATCTACTACATTATCTGTACTCAGAGATATCACAGTGTTATCTGTGGTGTTACATAGGACTGCAGGTGACATCTACTACATTATCTGTACTCAGAGATATCACTGTGTTATCTGTGGTGTTACATAGGATTGCAGGTGACATCTACTACATTATCTGTACTCAGAGATATCACTGTGTTATCTGTGGTGTTACATAGGATTGCAGGTGACATCTACTACATTATCTGTACTCAGAGATATCACTATATTATCTATGGTGTTACATAGGACTGCAGGAGACATCTACTACATTATCTGTATTCAGAGATATCACTGTGTTATCTGTGGTGTTACATAGAACTGCAGGTGACATCTACTACATTATCTGTACTCAGAGATATCACTGTTATCTGTGGTTTTACATAGGACTGCAGGTGACATCTACTACATTATCTGTACTCAGAGATATCATTGTGTTATCTGTGGTTTTACATAGGACTGCAGGTGACATCTATTACTGTATATAAAGTCTCTTACCTGTCCAATTTCTGCAGTAACTGCTTATCTGTAGTATTTGAACAATCACAGCCACGAGGTAGAGCCTTTCTTATCTCTTCGCTCGTTGTTTCCTTGATCATGTCCCTGAAATTTTTGGTATCGAGTGTGACTCCTTCCATCGAACCTAGAAAATAAACCCGGTGATCCCGGTGTTGTGTGATCTTGTGTGGGGTGTAAAGGTTTGGGGCTGAGGCTTGGAGTCAGGTGTGTCCCTGCTCCTCTGATGTCACTTGTGGCCCCTGCAGAGTATTACATCTGTGCAGGGTGTAAATGTCTCCAGATAATATCAGGACTTACCGAGACTAAGGCGGCCGTCACACGCACAGATATCTTTAGCGATATTGTAAGCGATCACGTGCACGCACAATCGCTTACAATATCGCTCACATCGCTGGTGAGATGTCACACAGACAGACTCACCAGCGATGCGGAGCCGCGATCTCGCTCGTTACTATGGTAAACATCGGGTTACTAGGCTCTGCGCGTCGCTTAGTTACCCAACGTGTACCATAGTTACCATCTCCCAGCATAGGCTCTGCCGCTGGGAGATGGATCATCGTGGTGTCATACACCACGATGAAGGAGATCGTGGAATCGTTCATCGCTAGATCTGAGAACCGGACCTGAGATCAGCGATGTCACGATCAAGCGATTTCACATCGTAAATCGCTTGATTACATGCATCGATTTTAAGCCCGATATCGCTTAAGCGATCAAAAAGGAGATTGCTTAAACGATATCGGGCAAGATATCTGTGCGTGTGACGGCCGCTTAAGGAGGAGCAGCAGACAGGTGATCATTGTGCACAGGAGACCGAGGGGAAGATCCAGGAGAAGGAGATCTGTAAGGAGAATCATAGAAAGTCACAGGATCCTGAGCTCGGCTCTACCCGTCTGCTCCATCTGTATCTCTGGCGCCCCTGCGGCCAGGCTGCCACAAATGGTACTACATGTAACTCTATGTGATATTATGCCTGGAGGTAAGTGGAGGAAACTTTGCTGAGACCCTCAAATACACCCAACCAGGGGCGTAACTACAATAGGTGCAGGGGTTGCGATCGCACCCGGGCCCTGCAGCCTAGGGGGCTCCAAAAGTCCTTTTGGCCTATAGAAAAAGACCTGTAACACCCGTTACAGAGAAGCATCGTGTCAGTGCATTCTTCCTGGGTTAATACTCAAACTACCCGAGCTGCCATATTCCACCCCTGCAGCTCCTGGCCCCGGGGACTCCTGCTCATCCTGTGGGGAGCATTCCATCTAGCTGAAGCACATCCCCCGGAGGCCCAAGCAGCGCCGGTGCCATCACCGGACTCCCACAGGTGGCGTCACGACAATCAAGACTTTATCCCAATCCCCATCCCCTTTTTATTTGACCATCGGGCCCCCATAGCCTCAGGCACGGAACCGTGACAGGAGAAGCGACGCCTGAGTCCTGAGAACACGGCAACGATGAGTCAGATGCACGAGAGAAGTCTTGTATGCAGTTATGGGAGGTGGAGATTCGGGGGGAGAAGAAAAGAAATTCTTGAGAGGAGCGCAGATTACGTGAGGGGTGGTATCGGGAGACCAAGTCGGGGATGTATGAAGGGTTAGGGTTTTGAACTTAGATCTCTGGGAAGTAGGGAGCCAGTGGAGGGCTTGGCAGAGGGGTAGACGGGGGAGTAACGGGGCGACCGGTGGATGAGTTGCGCAGCGGAATTGAGAATGGTTCGGAGGGGTGCAAGAGATAAAGCGGGGAGGCCGGTGAACAGGAGGTTGCAGTAGTCGAGGCGGGAGATAATGAGGGCGTGGACAAGTGTTTTGACAGTGTCATGGTCAAGGAAGGAGCGGATCCGTGAGATGTTTTTAAGCTGGAGGTGGCAGGAGGTGGCAAGGACCTGGATGTGTGGCTTGAAGGAGAGGACAGAGTCGAGGATTACACCGAGGCACTTGGCGTGGGGGACAGGTGAGAGTGTGCAGTCTTTGACTGTGATGGTTAGGTCGGGTAGGGGGGAAGAGCAACTTGGGGGGAAGACGATGAACTCGGTTTTATCCATGTTGAGTTTGAGGAAATGAGCGGAGAAGAAGGATGAGATGGCAGACAGGCAGTGTGGGATTTTGGATAGCAGGGAGGTGATGTCAGGGCCAAAGAGGTAGAGTAGGTAGGGTGTCGTCGGCGTAGAGGTGGTATTGGAGGCCGTGGGACTCGATGAGTTGGCCTTGGCCGAGGGTGTAGATCGTGAAGAGTAAGGGTCCCAGTACTGAGCCTTGGGGAACTCCAACAGATAGGGGGTAGGGCGAGGAGGATGTGTGGGAGTGGGTGATGCTGAAGGTCCGGTCTGTTAGGTACGAGGAGATCCAGGAGAGGGCCAGGTCAGTGATGCCAAGGGATTCTAGAATTTGAAGCAGGAGGGAGTGGTCAACTGTGTCGAAGGCAGCAGAGAGGTCGAGGAGGAGAAGGATGGAGTAGTGTCGCTTGCTCTTGGCGGTCAGGTCGTTGTTGCCTTTGGTTAGGGCTGTTTCGGTGGAGTGGTGGCTCAGATACCGGATTGCAGGCGGTCAAAGAGGGAGCACGAGGAGAGATGGGAAGACAGTTCGGAGTAGACATGTTGCTCAAGCAATTTTGAGGCAAAGGGGAGGAGAGATATGGGACGATAGTTGGAGACTGTTGGGTCGAGGGAGGGTTTTTTGAGGATGGGTGTGATGAGGGCATGTTTGAAGGATGAGGGGAAGACACCGGTGATAAGTGATATGTTGAAGAGATGGGTTAGGGCGGGGATAAGGACAGTGGTGAGGTTAGGGATGAGATGGGAGGGGAGAGGGTCGAGGGCACAAGTGG
The DNA here is from genome assembly GCA_033576535.1 of Allobates femoralis. NCBI lineage: Eukaryota > Metazoa > Chordata > Amphibia > Anura > Aromobatidae > Allobates > Allobates femoralis. The sequence goes on along the minus strand of JARQOC010000009.1, from coordinate 52,221,543 downwards.
TGAGGTACGATCGTGCTAGAAGGGAGGAGAGGCGCACTTCAGTCATGGAGGAGAAGTTACTTTTGGTCAAGGGGGGTTGGGTGATAGAGCGGGAGGGCTGAGTGGATTGGGAATCGAAGCTTTCTCTGATCTTGTCGATCTGTTTAAAGAAGCTGGCAAAGTCGTCGGCGGTGATGAGGGGAGAGGGAGTGAGGGGGGACGGAGTAGGGCATTAATGGTTATGAAAAGTTGTTTGGGATTGTGTGAGAGGGAGCTAATGAGAGACGAGAAGAAAGCTTGTTTTGCGGTGGTCAGTGCTGTCTTGAAGTTGATAAGGGACTGTTTGTACAAGGCGAGGTGCGTTGCAGAGTTGGATTTCTTCCATCTCCTGTCAGCTACCCTGGACATCCGTCGAAGCTTTCTGATGCTGGTGGTGAGCCAGGGTTGTCTTTGTGCACGGGTTTTGTTGTATGAGAGAGGGGTGGCCTGGTCGAGGGCTGTGGCGAGAGTGGCGTTGTAGAGGGTGGCGGCAGCGTTAGCATCATGAGAGGAGGCTAAGTCAGAGAGAGGGAGCAGGGACTCAGTGAGTGAGTGGAAGTTAATGAGCTTGAGGTTTCTTCGGGGGTGAGGGAGTTTCTGGAGAGGGGGGGGCGTGGCGGGGGGAGGGTGGAGATGGTCAAAAGGTTGTGGTCGGATAAGAGGGGGGTTGAGTTTGCGAGGTCGGTGAGGGAGCAAAGGCGGGTGAAGATGAGGTCTAGTGTGTGACCGTTATTGTGTGTGTCTGAGGAGGACCATTGGGAGAGGCCGAAGGAGAAGGTTAGAGAGAGGAGTCTTGAGGCAGCAGCGTGGAGTTTATCAATGGGGATGTTGAAGTCGCCCATGATGATGGTAGGGATGTCGGAGGAGAGGAGGTGGAGAAGCCAAGTTGTGAAGTGGTCGAAAAAGATGGACGAGGATCCTGGAGGGCGGTAGACAGCCAGTTGGAGGTTGCAGGGGGAGAAGATACGCACGGAGTGTGCCTAGAAGGAGGGGATGGAGGCAGAGGGGGGTGGTGTAATTGGGGTGAAGGAGCAGCTGTTGGCCAGGAGTAGGCCAACACCTCCACCACGGGAGTTGCTGGGACGGGGGGTGTGGGAGAGGGTGAGTCCTCCATAGGAGGGGGTGACAGGGGAGGTTGTGTCGGAGGGGGTGAGCCATGTTTCGGTGATGCCAAGGAAAGAGACTTTTTTGGTGATAAAGAGGTTGTGGATGAAGGTGAGTTTATTGCATACTGAGCGGGCATTCCAGAGTGCGCCGGAAAGGGGGATTGGGGGAGGGACGGTTTGGGGGATGGGTGTAAGGTTGCAGAGATTGTGGATGTTAATGGTGGGGAGTGGGCGTGGGCTAGGGGTGATTGTGGGGATGTGTTGGAGGGGACCGGGATTAGGGGAGATGTCGGCAGCAAGTAGGAGAAGGAGGGAGAGGGTCAGGAGGTGGGGGCATGAGAGCTTGCGAGGCAGGCGGGCATGTTTGGCGATAAAGGCTTGGGTGTGGAGGAAGAGTTCAGAGGAGTGGGTGAGATGGCTAGGTAGGATGGAGGTGGAGAGTGTTATTGTGTTGTCAGGAGGAGGGACAGAGGGGGGTTGTAGGAAGTGGAGTAGGATAGGAGTGAGTGTGAAGAGAAGGGAAAACATTGCATGGGGTATAGGATTCAGTGGGAGTGAGAGATGGAGCAGGGGGGTGAGGTGCAGATGGGGAGTGGTGGTGGCGGGGACAACAGCAGCTGAGAGGAGGAGGTGCAGCCGGGGTTGGGATGGAGGAAAGGAGCAACAGGAGAGGTGAGATAGAGGCAGGGGTCTGGAGCGACAGGGGACAGGTGCAGCAGGAAGGGTTTGCAAAGCGGGTGAGTGCCAATCAAGTCCAGTCAATAGCAAATCAAATGGAGGAGTACAGAGTCTAGCAGGTAAAGCAGGGTGATGCGGTGCAGTCAGAGAACAGATGTAGGTACAATAGTGGGGATGAGATGCAGCCGTGGACGAGATGCAGATGCGGTTGTGGATGCGATCAGGTGCTGCTGGGGGCGAGATGCTGAGGTGCAGCCAGGATCCGATGCAGCTGGGGGTCAGATGTAGCCAGGGGAGTCCATGCGGCAGAGGAGTCAATCAGAGACAGATGAGATGATCAATATATATAATCTGCCAACGGTGGATGGATAATTCAGGAAGGGGAAAAAAAAAAAAAAAAAAGATGCAGTCGCCATTGTAGATCCATGTAAAGTTCAACATGCAGGTAAGAAGTATCCGTGTTCTTTCCACTCTCCATGCACTCCCCAACTCCACATACAGCAATCGGACTCCTTCCTCTGATCAACGTCCCAGCCCCGTAATCTGGTGCCCATAATCAGTCACCTGCAAGGATCTGAACTGTGCTGAGGTGACAAGTTAGAGCCCCGAGATGGACAGATGGATGGATGGATGGATGGATGGATGGATGGATGGACGGACATACTGATGAATGGGTGAATAGTGGGGACACATCTCCTGTAAGTGTCCTGGTATCTGTATTTTGTATAAGCTGCAGCACTGACTTCATTTGGGTACAATATGATCTCTATTCTTTACTAATTGAATTGAGACCAAAATCCTCAATCCCATGAATCGTACTGGCGCAGCCCCACAAGTAAACAGCACCTGGAAGAACAGCAGCTACAGACAGACATTAATGTGACCGAGATGGTGCCAAAGTCATTTCATCAATTAAATCAAATATTAATTACTAGCTGTGAGCCCGATGCAAATGCATCGGGATTCTAGAACGTGCATTAATTTGATTATAGTAGTTATAGCTGCTGTGAGGACTTTTCGGGGGGGTGTGAATAGTTTTTTGGGGGTGTGTGAATAGTTTTTGGGGGGGTGCAATACTTTTTGTGGGGGGTCCAATACGTTTTTTGGGGGGTCCAATACTTTTGGGGGGGGGTCCAATACTTTTTTTGGGGGGGTCCAATACTTTTTTGGGGGGGTCCAATACTTTTTTGGGAGGGTCCAATACTTTTTTTGGGGGGTCCAATACTTTTTTGGGGGGGTCCAATACTTTTTTGGGGGGGTCCAATACTTTTTTGGGGGGTCCAATACTTTTTTTGGGGGGTCCAATACTTTTTTGGGGGGGTCCAATACTTTTTTTGGGGGGTCCAATACTTTTTTTGGGGGGTCCAATACTTTTTTGGGGGGGTCCAATACTTTTTTGGGGGGTCCAATACTTTTTTTGGGGGGTCCAATACTTTTTTTGGGGGGTCCAATACTTTTTTGGGGGGGTCCAATACTTTTTTGGGGGGTCCAATACTTTTTTTGGGGGGTCCAATACTTTTTTTGGGGGGTCCAATACTTTTTTGGGAGGTCCAATACTTTTTTTTGGGGGTCCAATACTTTTTTGGGGGGGTCCAATACTTTTTTGGGGGGGTCCAATACTTTTTTTGGGGGGTCCAATACTTTTTTGGGGGGGTCCAATACTTTTTTTGGGGGGTCCAATACTTTTTTGGGGGGGTCCAATACTTTTTTTGGGGGGTCCAATACTTTTTTTGGGGGGGTCCAATACTTTTTTTGGGGGGTCCAATACTTTTTTGGGGGGGTCCAATACTTTTTTGGGGGGGTCCAATACTTTTTTTGGGGGGTCCAATACTTTTTTTGGGGGGTCCAATACTTTTTTGGGGGGGTCCAATATTTTTTTTGGGGGGTCCAATACTTTTTTGGGGGGTCCAATACTTTTTTTTGGGGGGGTCCAATACTTTTTTTGGGGGGGTCCAATACTTTTTTTGGGGGGTCCAATACTTTTTTGGGGGGGTCCAATACTTTTTTTGGGGGGGTCCAATACTTTTTTGGGGGGGTCCAATACTTTTTTGGGGGGGTCCAATACTTTTTTGGGGGGTCCAATACTTTTTTGGGGGGTCCAATACTTATATTTTAATTAGTTAATGTAACTAATATCTTAATGTAATTTTTTTTTTTTTTTTTTTATTAATTATTTTTTATTTTATTATTTATTTATATATTTTTTTTTTACTATTTTTATTATTATTAAATTTATTTATTATTTTTTATTTAATTTATTTTATTTTATTAAAAAAACCGCATCTGCGGTGCGGTTGCGGTAATCCCCATACAAAGTATAGGGGGACTTGCGGCAGGTGCGGCAAAACCGCACTTGCCGCACCTGCCGCAAGTCCCCCTATACTTTCTATGGGGATTACCGCAACCGCGCCGCAACTGGTACTTGCGGCGCGGTTGCGGTAATCCTTATGGGGATTACCGCAACCGCGCCGCAAGTGTCGCACTCAGCCAGCGACTCGCAATGCGGCGCGGTTGCGGTAATCCTTATGGGTTTTACCGCATCCGCGCCGCAAGTGCTCGCACTCAGCCAGCGAGTCGCAATGCGGCGCGGATGCGGTAATCTTCATGGAAGCGGGGATTGCGAGTCGCTGGCCGAAAATAGAACCAGAGGCTCGGCCACAAAGCTAGCGATTTCCCGCTGAGGCTAGCGACTCGCTACCTGAGCGGGAAATCGCTAGCTTTTGTGGCCGAGCCTCTGGTTCTATTTTCGGCCAGCGACTCGCAATGGCCGCTTCGCGGCCATTGCTCGTGCGTGTTGACGTCAGCGGCTCGCAATGGCCGCTACGCGGCCAATGCTTCGCCGTGATGACGTCACAATAGTGACAAAGCCACGGCACGTTGTCGGGGGCCGACACGAAAATGCCTACGGCAATTATATAGTAGATGAAAAGAAGTTTCCACGTCATCTGGAAAATTATTAAATTATATAACACAATGGTTGTTGCACGCAGAGCGCTGAGTTTCAGGCTGTATTGCCACCAACAGCAAGAAAGTATCTTTAAAAGTACCGTATTATACGACCAGGGGCGTAACTACCGGCATAGCAGACGTAGCGGTCGCTTTGGGGCCCGGCGCTTGTGGGGGCCCGGACCCAGCGCCGCTACGCTGCTATCCGGTCAGCTACAGGCCCCCAGTGGGTATATACAGGCACCCCACTCCTCCCTTTCTGCTGCACACGTCACCTGTAAAGGAATACATCATACTTACTTATCCCTGCCGGCTGCCGCGCTCCGTCTTCATCCGGCTTCTTCCTGGTTGTGACGTCATTGCCTGCGCCCGCCGGTCACAACCAGGAAGAAGCCGGATGAAGACGGAGCGCGGTGCAGAGCGGCGACAGCGGCAGCCGGCAGGGATAAGTAAGTATGATGTATTCCTTTACAGGTGACGTGTGCAGCAGAAAGGGAGGAGTGGGGGGCCTGTATATACCCACTGGGGGCCTGTATGTAGCCATTGGGGCCCTGTATATAGCCATTGGGGCCCTGTATATAGCCACTGGGGGCCTGTATATACACACTGGGGCCCTGTATGTAGCCACTGAGGGCCTGTATATAGCCACTGGGGCCCTGTATGTAGCCATTGGGGCCCTATATATAGCCACTGGGGCCCTGTATATAGCCACTGGGGGCCTGTATATACACACTGGGGCCCTGTATGTAGCCACTGAGGGCCTGTATATAGCCACTGGGGCCCTGTATGTAGCCATTGGGGCCCTGTATATAGCCACTGGGGGCCTGTATATAGCCACTGGGGGCCTGTATATAGCCACTGGGGGCCTGTATATACACACTGGGGCCCTGTATGTAGCCACTGGGTCCCTGTATATAGCCACTGGGGCCTGTATATAGCCACTGGGGGCCTGTATAAAGCCACTGGGGCCCTGTATATAGCCACTGGGGCCCTGTATATAGCCACTGGGGGCCTGTATATAGCCACTGGGGGCCTGTATATAGCCACTGGGGCCCTGACTGTATATACCCACTGGGGCCTGTATATACCCACTAGGGCCTGTATATACCCACTGGGGCCTGTATATACGCACTGGGGCCCTGTATATACCCACTGGGGCCCTGTATATACCCACTGGGGAGGCTGCTGTATACCACTGGGGCTGCTGTATATACTGCTGGGGCCTGTATATACCACTGGGGAGGCTGCTGTATATACCACTGGGGCTACTGTATATACCACTGGGGAGGCTGCTGTATATACCACTGGGGCTGCTGTATATACCACTGGGGAGGCTGCTGTATACCACTGGGGCTGCTTAATATACCACTGGGAGGCTGCTGTATACCACTGGGGCTACTGTATATACTGCTGGGGCCTGTATATACCACTGGGGAGGCTCCTGTATACCACTGGGGCTGCTGTATATACTGCTGGGGCCTGTATATACCACTGGGGAGGCTGCTGTATACCACTGGGGAGGCTGCTGTATACCACTGGGGCTACTGTATATACTGCTGGGGCCTGTATATACCACTGGGGAGGCTGCTGTATACCACTGGGGCTGCTGTATATACTGCTGGGGCCTGTATATACCACTGGGGAGGCTGCTGTATACCACTGGGGAGGCTGCTGTATACCACTGGGGCTACTGTATATACTGCTGGGGCCTGTATATACCACTGGGGAGGCTGCTGTATACTACCACTGGGGGGGCCTGTATACCACACTGCTGGGGGCTGTATACCTATGCTGGGGTCCACCCTCGGCTTATACACGAGTCAATAGGTTTTCCCAGGTTTTGGGGGCAAAAGTAGGGGGGTCGGCTTATACATGAGTATATACGGTAAACTGGGTGGCGTCAGACTTAACACCGATTCGGTAAGGGGGTGTGTTTTGAAGGAGGCGTGTCATTGGGGGCGTGTCTTGGAGGGGGCCCCGTTCAAAAGTTTGCTATGGGGCCCTGCAAGGTTCTAGTTACGCCCCTGTATACGACTTTAAGAGTACCTTTACACGCCACTAAAGCGGCGAGAAATATTGATGGCGATATGTTGCCCTGGAACTGTCGCCGCCAAATTCCCAAATTACACGCTGCAACTGGGAGGCAATCTGGTGGCGACGGTTCCAGGGCGACATATCGCTGTCAATATTTCTCGCTGCTTAAGTGGCGTGTAAAGGTACCCTAAGGGTACCGTCACACCTGGACACTTCACCGGAGATATCACCGGCGACGCACAGGAGCGCGCACATTTTTGGCACCCCGCCAGCATCGCCCTCACGTGTTTACATGCGGCGATACCTCCGGCGACGCACCGGCGATTTTACAGGCTACATTGCCGCTGGGGTGTCCACAAACCCCAGCGGCGATCCGGTAACATGGGAGCCTATGGCTCCTATCGCCTGTAACATTGGCGATTGCCATGTTACATGGGGCGATGTGTACACATCGCCCCAGAGTGGTCGCCTGGTTTCAGAGCAGTGCTGCAAAACCAGGCAACCACTCTAAGGCGATTTTTCGCCTCATTATCGCCCCTTTCAGGAAAATTGAGGAGTTGGAGTCAGATGTTTGGTCCTATAGTTTTGGGGGTGGGGGTGCAGTGGTTGAGCAGGCATCAGGAGGCAAGCGGCTGCATGAGTGGGGTGATACTGCAGGCCCTGGGCTGGGAGGAGGGGATGGCAGCACGAGGCAGACACTATTGATCTCCCATAGAGTCACGTGATGGAGTTCAGGAAAATGGAGCTGAAGGCTGGCAATGTACAGATTGAGATTGCAAGCACCACCTCCTCAGGAAAATACAAATGGCACCAGAGACAGTGTGGCACCCCAGGGTTCGGTTGCCACAGATACACCTGGGACAGAGAAGGATCTCCATATCAGGTAAGCCCACACACAACACCACACCTACCACTCCAAACTTGAAGGTGGAGCTCTACAAACTGAGTTCAGGCGAGGTCCCCTATAAATTCAGGCCTGGAGGCGGAGTCAGTTAGTGCAGTTCCAGGGAGGGCTGTGAAGACATTCTGGTGACGGAGCTGTGCTAAGCCTGTACCAGTGAGCACTACTAACCTGCATGAGGGACCCTAGAGTGAGGTTCGGAGGCAATGAGTAGTAGCAGAGGGATTGGAGCCATAATGGTTCACCCCGAAGGAACTGCGCATGAAACCGGACTCCGGTGTCCGTGACTGCTAGGGATCTAACAGCCCAGCAGTAAAGACCAGGAGCCAGCAAGATTCCAGATCTCCTGGCCACAGCACTTGAGGCACAGCCACTTAGCAAAGCCAGGACCGCAGTGCCCAGCAGCAGTGCTCTCACCACCTGCTATATAAGTGAGGACCACAGGAGAGGGTCATGGCCTAGCTTCAGGCAGCCCAGGACTAAAACAGACACAGCACAGCAGGGAGGCCTCATACTCGCCGGGTGTGGAGATCATGAATTGTTACCATAGACCCAGACTTGTACCATCAGTGCCTGTATCCTGGACAATACTTGAACCATCAGTAGAAGATACAGAAACATCAACCCTGTGTGTGACTGTTATTGGGGCCCCTGATCCTGCTCCCTTCTTAGACTGTCTTGCAATACCTCTGCCTGATGAGCAACATACTTGTTGCATTGAAAAGACTGGTAAACATGCTGCCTCCCTGTGTAAAAACTGTTACAACTGCCCCGAGGATCCCGCTCCACCTGCAGGGAGTGTAACCATCTTGCTGCTCCACCATCACCCCAGAGGTCTGTCCTGCAGCGCCGGTAACATTACCGGAACCGTAGATGGCGTCACAATACACTTTATTTTTTAACTTTATTTTTTTATTTTTCCCATTTTTTAAGTGACCACCAGGGACATGGAACCTGGCGCAGGCCCCAGTGATATCCCTTGTTAACTGAGGCTCGAGACCAGGTACCCCATGGCCTTGGGGCGGGTCAACTGCATATATGCAAATTCATATCTCCTAGATCTACAGGGTGGGCCATGTATATGGATACACCTAAATAAAATGGAAATGAAGGGTGATATCAACTTGAAATAACTCATGATAGAATAAAGTTACGTTAAAACAAAGCACACCATTGTTTTTCCTACAAAATTCTCAATACGTTTGATGTGTCACATGACCCTCTTCCCATTGAAAAAAATAAAGTTGGATCCAAAATGGCCAACTTCAAAATAACCGCCATGGTCACCACACATCTGGAAAAGTTTTCCCCCTCCCATATACTAAAGTGCCACAAACAGGAAGTTGATATCACCAACCAATCCCATTTCTGACGTCACGGTAGTCAAGACCGAAAGGTGGGAAATTCCAGGTTTCCCAGTCACACCATGCCCGGAGACACAGCAATGGAGAGAGTTCAGGAAGAGATACCTGAGACCAGGGTCAGAAAGGACTTGAGTTGACTGTCATACTGGCACTTTGCAGGAAGAGACAGGGCCGGCAGCTCAGCTTATGTAGTTGCAGAAGCCAACACCAAGAGTGCAGTAAGAGTAGCCAAAGACCCAGCTGGGTGAGAAAGACCCCCAGTTGCTCTCAGATAGGACTCCGTGCACAACTGCTACTACCCGGTACCATCACCCTCAGTAAAGGACTGCTTGAACAACAAAACAGTGAGTCTGCTTAGTGCTTGTGCCTTTCGCCTTGCATCCTACACCTTAAACTACCATCACTGCCCTGGGGAACTGCTCTGCCCGTGGAGAGCCACTCTATCCCAGGTCCGTCACCCCGGCGGTGGCCCACTATAGCCACACACCACGGGTGGCATCACAAAACTTTCCCTTTCATAATTCCCTTTCCCTACTACGCCAGAGTACCCCCCTTTTTAAGCTGAACCCAGGGCCACAGAAGTGGGTCCCGACCTCCGTGACTCCCCAGGGACAACAGCAGCCCGGTTTCAAGTACCCCATACCCTGTGGCACCTCAGCCTTCTGGAAAGGAGAAGGAACATCCCAGGGAGGCTGAGCAGCCCCATGCTCTCCCCAGAAGAAAGGTGCAAAGAACAGACACCAGTGTCCGAGACTGTGCAGGGTCTCACGTCCCGGCAGTCAACACCGGAAGGTGGGGGTTCCAGATCCCAGCCACACTGTACCCGTAGAATTCAAATAGAATATGCGGTTCTAAGGTAGAGCGCTGGTATGAGACGGGATACTTTAATCTTTATCTCCGTAACTTTATTCATAAAAAGCTCCAGACCACAACATGTTTCGACGTACAGACGTCTTCCTCAAGCGGATGAGGAGCTATTAATAACAAACCATTATATACTTCCTCAAACCAATCAACCGTCAGTGCAGCCTCCCTGACAGCTGAAAGGTGGGAGGTTACACAATTTTAAAACAATTTAAACAAACTTAAAAACCTTCAGTTACAGAACTATTTATAAAACAGAAACTAAATATAAAAACCCCAGTAAAACAAAACACATAATAATACAATGAGTTTTTTCTGTTGATGTTGATGATCATTTTGAACATATGCTCACAATTCCCGATTCTCTATATTTTTCAACTTAAGAGCAATAATAAATGTAATTGTATATTTTTACTATCCCCAGTTATCTTATTTCTCCATTAAATTACTTTTCCAGGGGTTGGATTTCTGATTAGAGGTCGTGCACTCTGAGGCTTGTTTCATATGTTGAGGTGCTGATTGAGGGGTCTGGTTAACCCACGTAGACAATTGAAAAACAATCAATCGCACACTCATGTGTAAGTTTGCAAAAAATGAAGTCTTTTTTATTCAGGAACAGCGAGAAACCAACGTTTCGGTCCTTCCCGGACCTTGATCACGGTAGTTGCCTCTTTTTTCATATATGCTCCTATCCTGTTTAGGGTCGATGTCCCACTGGGTTTTCCAGCTTTGAGGGTAGTCGAACAGGGGTGCTTCTTTGACCCTGTTCCAGGGTGCCTTAATTCTTAATCTGTGTAGTCCCGTTCCGGGTAGTTCGTCATTACTGCGCAGTAATGACGAACTACCCGGAACGGGACTACACAGAATTAAGAATTAAGGCACCCTGGAACAGGGTCAAAGAAGCACCCTGTTCGACTACCCTCAAAGCTGGAAAACCCAGTGGGACATCGACCCTAAACAGGATAGGAGCATATATGAAAAAAGAGGCAACTACCGTGATCAAGGTCCGGGAAGGACCGAAACGTTGGTTTCTCGCTGTTCCTGAATAAAAAAGACTTCATTTTTTGCAAACTTACACATGAGTGTGCGATTGATTGTTTTTCAATTTTCCAGGGGTTGGTCATTTATTTAAATTCTCATATCCTTACAAGTCAGAACTGTGCAAACAATAAATTAAATATAAATTCTGATTTTTATTATTTTTTATTGCTGCCCTACTGGGCTATTTTAGTGACCCCTCTAGTTATCACTGTAATCTTGAAGGATCCTTTCTAAACCAGTCTTATAATCATATCACTAGCATGATATTTCCAATATTATTTCATAGATGTTGATGATTATTTATCTCAGGCTGTTTCTTTCAATTAATTATTCATAACCTCACACTAAATTAAATTAACAGTAGGTAGCACCTAAACTCCATCACCGCTGCTCCTCTCACTTATGTTCCTACTCAGTAAATTATTATCACTCACTCTATATTTAGTACATATTCATCTTAATTCAGTCGATAGTGATGATTATTTTATTTTATCAAGATTTTCTGCAGCCCTTACGCTATAATTTAGTTCTTTTATAAGGGCTTCCTCTATTTTGTCGATTTCTCTATTATTAAATTAAGGCCTTCAGGTGTTAATGTACCCAATTTGTATATCCAGAATGATTCTCTCTTACAGAGAGCTGCCATTCTGTTATGTATCCCTTCTTCGATTTGGTCAATTATTATCAATTTTAAACTAGTGGGGTCCTTATCATGCACCTTTGTATAGTGACAGGAAACGCTATGTGCCATGAAGCCATTTTTAATATTGGCTCTATGTTTGTTGAGCCTGGCTTGCATACACTGTATTGTCCTGCCTACATATTGCTGTCCGCAAGGACATTCTATGAGGTATCTTATATATAAAACCCAAAGGCCACATCCGGAAAAGGCCACGCCTACTTCCGTGATGGTCGTCGCCCAGGCTCATCCAGTGCACTGTAGCCGGGCTGCCCCCGGCTACAGGCAGCGGCACAGGAAGTTCCGACCTCGGAAGTTCCGTGTGCCCTGCAGCCTCTCCCCTCCACCCTCTGCCATTGCTGTCTGCCCAGAGGCCGCCCCTCATGTATCATGTCCTCAGCCCCTGCTCCACACATCAGTACACTGTCAGGAGGAGGCGCCCGGCAGTGCAGGGGTTACAGCCGAGCCTCCAGTGTGTGCGGCCGGCTCCTCCCGCTCTCCGCACACACATTCCCCGGGTGCCCGGGCAGTGAGGAGGTGGCAGCGGCAGCACATGGCAGCCGGGGGGTAGCTGCACTGACAGGAGGCGGCTGACACTGGAGGCTGACACCCGGGATCATGCTGCACAGCGCAGTCTCCACGCCCGCCTTCTCCACAGCTCCGCACTGCTGACACCGGGGGACACCGCGCTCAGCACCGGGGACATGAGGGGCAGCAGCACCGGGAGGGGACGCAGAGGTGAGAGCCGGGCTGCAAGGGATTAACAGGTCCTCTGCGTCCTCTGCCCCCTGTCCTCTGCGTCCTTTGCCCCCTGCCCCCTCTGTGTCCTCTGCCCCCTCTGTGTCCTCTGCCCCCTCTGTGTCCTCTGCCCCCTCTGTGTCCTCTGCCCCCTCTGTGTCCTCTGCCCCCTCTGTGTCCTCTGCCCCCTGTCCTCTGCCCCCTCTGTGTCCTCTGCCCCCTCTGTGTCCTCTGCCCCCTGTCCTCTGTGTCCTCTGCCCCCTGTCCTCTGCGTCCTCTGCCCCCTCTGTGTCCTCTGCCCCCTGTCCTCTGCCCCATGTCCTCTGCGTCTTCTGCCCCCTCTGTGTCCTCTGCCCCCTGTCCTCTGCCCCCTCTGTGTCCTCTGCCCCTGTCCTCTGCCCCCTCTGTGTCCTCTGCCCCCTGTCCTCTGCCCCCTCTGTGTCCTCTGCCCCCTGTCCTCTGTGTCCTCTGCACCCTGTCCTCTGCGTCCTCTGCCCCCTCTGTGTCCTCTGCCCCCTGTCCTCTGCCCCATGTCCTCTGCGTCTTCTGCCCCCTCTGTGTCCTCTGCCCCCTGTCCTCTGCCCCCTGTCCTCTGCGTCCTCTGCCCCCTCTGTGTCCTCTGCCCCTGTCCTCTGCGTCCTCTGTGTCCTCTGCCCCCTGTCCTCTGCCCCCTGTCCTCTGCCCCCTGTCCTCTGCCCCCTGTCCTCTGCCCCCTCTGCGTCCTCTGCCCCCTCTGTGTCCTCTGCCCCCTCTGTGTCCTCTGCCCCCTCTGTGTCCTCTGCCCCCTCTGTGTCCTCTGCCCCCTCTGTGTACTCTGCCCCTCTGTGTCCTCTGCCCCCTGTCCTCTGCCCCCTGTCCTCTGCGTCCTCTGCCCCTCTGTGTCCTCTGCCCCCTGTCCTCTGCGTCCTCTGCCCCCTCTGTGTCCTCTGCCCCTGTCCTCTGCGTCCTCTGCCCCTCTGTGTCCTCTGCCCCCTGTCCTCTGCCCCCTGTCCTCTGCGTCCTCTGCCCCCTCTGTGTCCTCTGCCCCCTGTCCTCTGCCCCCTGTCCTCTGCCCCCTGTCCTCTGCCCCCTGTCCTCTGACCCCTCTGTGTCCTCTGCCCCCTCTGTGTCCTCTGCCCCCTCTGTGTCCTCTGCCCCCTCTGTGTCCTCTGCGTCCTCTGCCCCCTCTGCGTCCTCTGCCCCCTGTCCTCTGCCCCCTGTCCTCTGCCCCCTCTGTGTCCTCTGCCCCCTCTGTGTCCTCTGCCCCCTGTCCTCTGCCCCCTGTCCTCTGCCCCCTCTGTGTCCTCTGCCCCCTGTCCTCTGCGTCCTCTGCCCCCTCTGTGTCCTCTGCGTCCTCTGCCCCCTCTGTGTCCTCTTCCCCTGTCCTTTGCGTCTTCTGCGTCCTCTGCCCCCTCTGTGTCCTCTGCCCCCTGTCCTCTGCCCCTCTGCGTCCTCTGCCCCCTCTGTGTCCTCTGCCCCCTGTCCTCTGCGTCCTCTGCCCCCTCTGCCCCCTGTCCTCTGCCCCCTCTGTGTCCTGTGCCCCCTATCCTCTGCCCCCTCTGTGTCCTCTGCCCCCTGTCCTCTGCCCCCTCTGTGTCCTCTGCCCCCTGTCCTCTGCGTCCTCTGCCCCCTCTGTGTCCTCTGCCCCCTGTCCTCTGCCCCTGTCCTCTGCCCCTGTCCTCTGCCCCCTGTCCTCTGCCCCCTCTGCGTCCTCTGCCCCCTCTGCGTCCTCTGCCCCCTCTGTGTCCTCTGCCCCCTCTGTGTCCTCTGCCCCCTCTGTGTCCTCTGCCCCCTCTGTGTCCTCTGCCCCTCTGTGTCCTCTGCCCCCTGTCCTCTGCCCCGCGTCCTCTGCCCCCTCTGCGTCCTCTGCCCCCTCTGCGTCCTCTGCCCCCTGTCCTCTGCCCCCTGTCCTCTGCCCCCTGTCCTCTGCCCCCTGTCCTCTGCCCCCTGTCCTCTGCCCCCTGTCCTCTGCGTCCTCTGCCCCCTGTCCTCTGTGTCCTCTGCCCCCTGTCCTCTGCCCCTGTCCTCTGCGTCCTCTGCCCCCTCTGTGTCCTCTTCCCCCTGTCCTCTGCGTCTTCTGCATCCTCTGCCCCCTGTCCTCTGCCCCTGTCCTCTGCGTCCTCTGCCCCCTCTGCGTCCTCTGCCCCCTCTGTGTCCTCTGCCCCCTCTGTGTCCTCTGCCCCCTCTGTGTCCTCTGCCCCCTCTGTGTCCTCTGCCCCCTCTGCCCCCTGTCCTCTGCGTCCTCTGCCCCCTGTCCTCTGCGTCCTCTGCCCCCTGTCCTCTGCGTCCTCTGCCCCCTGTCCTCTGCCCCCTGTCCTCTGCCCCCTCTGTGTCCTCTGCCCCCTGTCCTCTGCCCCCTCTGTGTCCTCTGCCCCTGTCCTCTGCGTCCTCTGCCCCCTGTCCTCTGCATCCTCTGCCCCCTGTCCTCTGCCCCCTGTCCTCTGCCCCTGTCCTCTGCCCAGCCGCCTCTGCCCCCTGTCCTCTGCCCACGCCGCTGCGCTGACCACTCTGCCCACGCCGCTGCGCTGACCAATCTCACCGCACTCACTGTTAACCACTGAGCCACTGCACTCACTGCTAACCACTGAGCCACCGCACTCACTGCTAACCACTGAGCCACCGCACTCACTGCTAACCACTGAGCCACCGCACTCACTGCTAACCACGGAGCCACCGCACTCACTGCTAACCACTGAGCCACCGCACTCACTGCTAACCACTGAGCCACCGTATACTGTGCTACCCACAGAACCTCCTATATACACACAATTCATTTCACCGCACTCCCGTAACTATTAGTAAATAAACTATATATGGATTCTAGACTACCCGATTCTTTAGAATCGGGCCGCCATCTAGTACTACATAACTTGATTTACAATTCAACGAATGTTTTATCGTAAAAATCTCATTTGTTGTATTAGATTTAAATGTTTTATCACCTTGACCTATGCTTTTACAGCATTTACACCTTATAGAGCCACATTTGGAATTACCTGGTTCTCTCTGTATACCCAGCCTATTACCATATATACTCGTGTATAAGCCGACCCGTGTATAAGCCGACCCCCCTACTTTTGCCCCAAAAATCTGGAAAAACCTATTGACTCGTGTATAAGCCGAGGGTGGAACTCAGCACAGGTATACAGCCCCCAGCAGTGTGGTATACAGGCCCCCCCCAGTGGTATACAGGCCTCCCCAGTGGTAGTATACAGCAGCCCCAGTGGTAGTATATAGCATCCCCAGCAGCCCCAGTGGTAATATACAGCAGCCCCAGTGGTAGTATATAGGAGCCCCAGCAGCCCCAGTGGTAGTATACAGCAGCCCCAGTGGTAGTATATAGGAGCCCCAGCAGCCCCAGTGGTAGTATACAGGAGCCCCAGTAGTATACAAGCAGCCCCAGTAGTATATACAGCCCCAGTGGTAATATACAGGCAGCCCCAGTAGTATATACAGCCCCAGTGGTAGTATACAGGCAGCCCCAGTAGTATATACAGCCCCAGTGGTAGTATACTGGCAGCCCCAGTAGTATATACAGCCCCAGTGGTGTATACAGCCCCAGTGGTAGTATATTGCAGCCCCAGTGGTGTATACAGCCCCAGTGGTAGTATATTGCAGCCCCAGTGGTGTATACAGCCCCAGTGGTAGTATATTGCAGCCCCAGTGGTGTATACAGCCCCAGTGGTAGTATATAATTTTGCCCCAGCGGTAGTATACAGCCCCAGTGGTAGTATATTGCAGCCCCAGTGGTGTATACAGCCCCAGTGGTAGTATATTGCAGCCCCAGCGGTAGTATACTGCAGCCCCCGTAATCCAGGGCCCCCCAGCCTGACTCCGGTCACCTGTAAAGGAAAATATACTTATCACTGTCCCGCTGCCGTCCGCGCCCGCATCTGCCGACATCCGCGATCCTCCATCTTCATGCGTCTTCTTCCTGTTTCCTGTGTTCGGCGCCGGCAATGACGTCATTGCTGCGACGAACACATGAAACAGGAAGAAGACGCATGAAGATGGAGGATCGGGATGTCGGCAGATGCGGGCGCGGACGGCAGCGGGACAGTGATAAGTATATTTTCCTTTACAGGTGACCGGAGTCAGGCTGGGGGGCCCTGGATTACGGGGGCTGCTGGGGCTGCTCGGGGCTGCCGGTCCTGCCGTATGACTCGCGTATAAGCCGAGGGGGGTACTTTTCAGCCCAATTTTTGGGCTGAAAAACTCGGCTTATACGCGAGTATATACGGTACTTGTTTCTGCTGATTTCACGTTTCTCAATTTACTTGGTGCCACTATAGTCTGCAGATTTCTTCCCTTTCTGAAAATTATTACTGGCTTCTCAGTTATGCACTTGGATAATACCGGATCGTCTTTTAGGATGAACCAGTATTTTTTTAATATTCCATAAATGTTCTTATGTGATTGGCTATAAGTTGTTATAAGATTATTGCTGTATTCTTTTTCTTTAGTATTTCCTTTTATTCTGGGACTTATTTTATCCTTCTGATGATCCTCTATTTTCTTAATGCAATCCTCTTGTGTCAATTCTTTGCATTTTTTATATGCATCAGCCAGTATACCTTTGGGATATCCCTTTTCTTTAAAACGTTTATTTAAAATTGCTGCCTCTTTTTTATATTCATTATCAAGGGTACAGTTCTTTCTTATTCGCCAATATTGGCCATATGGGATTTTTTTGATCCATTCAGGGAGGTGTCCACTTTTATAGCTGAGGTAGCTATTAACATCCACTTTTTTGAAGTGAGTGGATGTACTCATCTTTCCTTGTTCATTGATGCTAATCTGGAGATCTAAAAATTGAATGGTTGAGCATGAAGTATTCGCTGTAAATTTAAGACCCCAGTTATTATTATTCAGATTTTCTGTAAAAATTCGAGCCTCCTCCTCAGTCCCCCTCCATATCATAAATAGATCGTCTATAAATCTTCTATAAAATAAGATTTGGTTATTATAGAGCGGGGATTCAAATATAACAATTTTTTCAAATGCCCCCATGTAAAGGCCCGCATAACTGGGGGCGAAACGAGCCCCCATTGCACAACCCTTTATCTGTTTATATATTGATTCTTCAAACATGAAAATATTATTCATAAGGACAAATCTTATACCCTCCAATAGGAAACCTCTTTGTTTATCCTTCATCTCCAAATCCTCGACTAGGAACTGTTCTATTACTGTTAACCCTAAATTATGGGGGATATTGGAGTACAGGGAACTCACATCTAGCGTCAAGAGTATACATCCTGGTACATTGGGGATTCTCTTTATTTGCCCTATTAGTTGTGATGAATCTCTCAAGTATGAGTCCAACTTTAGATTATACTTCTGTAAAAATAAATCAATATAATGCGATAAATTACTCGTTAAGGAATATACTCCAGAAATAATAAGGCATCCCGGGGGGTCAATTGAGTTCTTGTGTAACTTAGGTAAAAAGTAAAAATGTGACTTCTCAAAACTCTTTATATTCAAAAACTGATATTCTTTTTTATTCAAAACACCCTCTGTCTTGGCCTTTTTAATTATTTTCTCATACTCCAGAAAGACGGTGTTCATCGGATCTGTCAGTAATTTTTCATAGTATTCTTCATCTGCCAACATGTTGTTCCCCTTTTTACAGTACCATTCCCTACTCATTATGACTATACCTCCACCTTTATCAGCTCTTTTTATCACTAAATTGTGATTTTCTTTCAGATTTTTCATTGCTATTCTTTCTTCCTTAGTAAGATTGTCCTTTTTATAGTTATTTTTAAAGGTTCGTATTTCTTTCATTACTAGGTGCTGAAAAGTTTCCAGGTGTGGACCCCTATGATGCAATGGGTAAAAGTTACTAGTCATCTTTGGATTAACATGTATATATTCTTTCTCTAGGTTTTCTCCTTGATCTTTCATCGTATCTTCTTCAGATCTCCTATTTTTTCCTTGTATCTTCCTCCGCTTGAGGAAGACGTCTGTACGTCGAAACATGTTGTGGTCTGGAGCTTTTTTTGAATAAAGTTACGGAGATAAAGATTAAAGTATCCCGTATTATCCCTGCGCTCTACCTTAGAACCGTATATTCTATTTGAATTCTATTAATCTAATTCCATTGTGGAAAGCGGTGACAGAGCTGCAGGAGGGATAGGGTTAATGGATCAACCTGGTGTTTCCTGACCTAACCCTGGAGAGAGAGTGTGGACAGCATGAGGCCAGGAGCAGAGGTGATTAAGGACACAGGAGCACTACAGATCCAAGGCTGGCAGCCTGAGCCACAAATCTACGCTCACAATCTGGGTGTGCGGATCGGGCACAACCTTTAAAGGTTAGTTTGCTTATAATATGACCGCTTTAAAGACAGGAGAGGTCCACAGGTGGCGCAACACTATTTTTTCTTTTTATTTACACTGTACCCGTAGACACAGCAACGTAGAGAATTCAGAGACACTGACACCCGGGAACAGGGTAGAAGGAAAGGTCCAGAGTTGCCTGTCATACCAGTACCTCGCAGGAAGAGACAGGGCCGGCAGCTCAGCTTATGCAGCTGCAGGAGCCAGTAAACAGCGCAGTAAGGGAGGGTGGAAAAAGGACTCATCACCGGAGAGACTATTTTTTTAACTCTTTTTGAATTTTTACATTTTTTTTTTTGTAATTTTTATATTTTAAACTCTGTACATTTACAATTGTTATTGAATACTGTGTTACCTTGCTGAAAAGTTTCCACAGTCCTGGAGTACTGTCTTTCACTAAGGGGGAATGTGGCATCCCTGGGTCAACGTGCCGCAGTGTCATCACTGCCCCTGGGTGGTGGTGTCACAAGAGAGCAACAAAGGGTCTTCTCATCATGTAACACACACACAACACCAACACCTCCAGGCCAGAAGGGGGAGACCAAGCCCGGGTTCAGGGTTCCCTATAAATTCTGGTCTGGGGAGGAGCTAGTTAGTGCAGTTCCTGGGAGGAATGTGAAGAAGACCTGGGTGTAAAGCAGCTGTGCTAAGCTCATCCCAAGGTTCCTAACCCAAGCACCAGGCCTAAGGTTAGGGTCTGAAGAAAGGAGAAAGAACATCCCTGGGAGGCTGAGCAGCTCCGCGCTCTCCCCAGAAGAAAGGCGCAAAGAACGGACACGGGAGTCCGAGACTGTGCAGGGTCTCACATCCCGGCAGTCAACACCGGAAGGTGGGGGTTCCAGATTCTCAGCCACACTGCACCCACAGAGACAGCAACGTAGAGAGTTCAGAGACACTGAACTGAACATTCTGGACCCCTTTTTTAGTGATGTCCCCAACCTGGTCTGCCTTCTTTTTACACACACACACATGTTCACTCACTCAAACACACATTCACTCACAATCACACCCACTCACACATTAACTCACCCATTCACAATCACACATTAACTCACACACACACACACACACACACACACTCACACTTTAACTCACCCACTCACACATTAATACAACACACACATTAACACACACACATTAACTCACACACACATTAACTCACACACACATTAACTCACACACATTAACTCACACTCTCACGCTCACTGACTCACACTCACTCATGTGGAACAAAAGGTGGGGAAAATCACAACCGATGAGCGGTACCTGATGGTCTAGTGTGGGCGTCAATAACAAGTGTGGGGGGTTCGCATCTCACCTTTGGAGGTTGTGCAACCCTGCACAACCTCGGTATATCACAGTGGATGGCTCCGGACTCCAGCGGTCAGGGTTTCCTCCACAAGCAACTCCTTCTGGTCAGGTGACTCGAGCAAGCCGATCACCTGACCCTGTGACATTCTTGGCTACGTCACCACAGGTCCTTTGGATTCTGTTAGCGGTGACTCTGGTTCACAGCTGCTCCTGCTGCAACCCTTGGATGGGGATATGATATTTGTACAGAAGTGTGTGATTATGACAGAAGCACTAGAGCACAGAAGGCACACTTTTAATTACCTTTAATATACCACAACGCGTTTGCATGGTGGTCCGCCGTCTTCATCAGATAAATCCACCTGATGAAGATGGCGGACTGCTGTGGAAACACGTTGTGGTATATTAAAGGTAATTAAACATGTGCATCCTGTGCTCTAGTGCTTCTGTCATAATCACACACTTCTGCACAAATTCGCACTCACTCAGACTCTCACACTCTCAGACCCTCACACTCTCAGACCCTCACACTCTCAGACCCTCACACTCACAGACCCTCTCAGACCCTCACACTCTCAGACCCTCACACTCACAGACCCTCTCTGACCCTCACACTCTCAGACCCTCACACTCACAGACCCTCACACTCACAGACCCTCTCTGACCCTCACACTCTCAGACCCTCACACTCACAGACCCTCTCAGACCCTTACACTCTCAGACCCTCACACTCACAGACCCTCTCAGACCCTTACACTCTCAGACCCTCACACTCACAGACCCTCTCAGACCCTCACACTCACAGACCCTCTCAGACCCTCACACTCACAGACCCTCTCAGACCCTCACACTGACAGACCCTCTCACTCACAGACCCTCTCAGACCCTCACATTCTGAGACCCTCACACTCACAGACCCTCACACTCACAGACCCTCTCAGACCCTCACACTCACAGACCCTCTCAGACCCTCACACTCACAGACCCTCTCAGACCCTCACACTCTCAGACCCTCACACTCACAGACCCTCTCTTTCTTTTAATGATCTTTTTATTGAACAGCAGAGGATTACACTCAACAATCAAGTAATCATTTCCTGACATAGAGGAAAATTTGTAGAATTTGTCAACTATAATATCAATAATCACGAATATAATCTTACTACATATTCAATTTATCGTTTATCTCAACTGGATTTATGCTAGAAGAAAAAACATTAAGTAAGGATATGATATGGAAATAAAGATTTTATAGGAAGGAAAGAATCGACGAAGGAAAGAAATAGGAAGGGGGTGTGGGGGTTTGGGGGATGGTTAATATACCCGCGGGAGGATAACTCGGTCACAAAAGTCAATCAGATATAGAGGTTTTTATGAATTCCGTGGTCGTTCTATAGCATATCCAAGGTGTCCATATTTTCTCAAAGGCATCATGTGAACTAAATGAGAGAGCTGCTAGTTCTGCTGCACGGTATACTAAGTCAATTTCACGTATAAGTTGAGGCTTTGTAGGGGTCAGAGTAGAGTTCCAGTGGGTAGAAATAAGGAGTCTACATGCTGCTATAATGTTAGAAGCTAATTTAGAGATGTATATCTCTTTCGGCCAAATGTATAGATTGAGCAGTGCTGTAAGAGGTGTCAGAACCGCCTCACGCTGCAAAACGTCTGAAAGTAGCTTCGACACCATTTTCCAATGTTCTTGAATAATGGAGCATTGCCACCATATGTGGAAATATGTTTCTAGGTCAGCATTGCATCTCCAGCAGGAGTCCAGTGTCATGGGGTGCCATCTATGTAGTTGTATAGGAGTGCGATACCATCTCGTTACTACCTTGTAAGAGTTCAATTGCAGTTTTACACAAGGGGAGGGGCCGTGGGATCCTCTATGAATTTGACTAATTTGTTGATCTGAGAACTCTATCTGGAGGTCTCGCTCCCAGAGGCCCAAGAAGTCTCTCTTGACATTTGCAATATCTAGTGTTAGTTGTTTATAGATCAGTGATAATACCTTGCTGGGATCTTGCAGCTGTGTACATAGTTGCTCGAATAATGTTAGAGGCCTGGTAAAATCCAAATCTTTTAGGTGTTTATGGATGTACGCTTTCAATTTGCCATATTGTAGAAAAAGACTAGGGATGGGCGAATCTACTCGCTAGGACTCGTTACTCGGCGAGTAGTAAGGGACTCGCAGGACTCGGTACTCTGCGAGTTTCCCAGTGATTACTCGCACGAGTCCAATGCAAATCAATATCAATCCTAGTTTTGTCAGAAACGCTGACAACACTAGGATTGCCATTGTTTGCGTTAGACTCGTGCGAGTAATCACTGGCTACTGTGCCAGTGATAGCAGGGAAACTCGCAAAGTAACTGCTGTTTCTTTGCGAGCCGAGTCCAGCTGTCTTCTCTGTGCAGCTCCAGGGTCCTAGAGCCCGCCTGCTCAGACATGATGTAGCAGTGCTGAGATTGTTCTCAGTCTGCTCATTCCCTGTAGCAGAGAGGACATCGCGTTTTGGACTACGTCGGACAGAAGAGGATTTTTTTAATTAAAGATCGAGTCCCTAATGGCTTTTTTTTTTTATTTCAAATAAAATTTTTTCTCTGTGTTGTGTTTTTTTAACCCTTTATTGGAGATTCTTAGTGGCTGGGTCAAACGTGGCCTGACATTAAGAATCTCGGGCTTAATACCAGCTTGTATAACAAAGCTGGTATTAACCCCTTTATTACCCAGCGTGCTACCGCCACCAGGGCCGCTGGAAGAGCGGGGTGTTCAGCGCCAGAGGATGGCGCTTCAAATAACGCGCCATCTTCTGGGGCGGCTGCGGGCTGCAATTTGCAGCGGGGGGTGCCCAGAAAGCTTGGGCATCCCTGCGCTGCGGATTCCAGCCCCCAGCTGCTTAGCTGTACCTGGCTAGACATAGAAATTGCGCGGAGCCCCACGCATTTTTTTTTTATTATTTCATGAATTTCAGAGTTAGAGTCTCAGAGTCAGAGTCAGAATCTCAGAATTTCATGAAATAATTTAAAAAAAATGTGTGGGGCTCTGCGCAATTTCTATGTCTAGCCAGGTACAGCTAAGCAGCTGGGGGCTGGAATCCGCAGCGCAGGGATGCCCAAGCTTTCTGGGCACCCCCCGCTGCAAATTGCAGCCCGCAGCCGCCCCAGAAGATGGCGCGTTCATTGAAGCGCCATCCTCTGGCGCTGAACCCGCTCTTCCAGCGGCCCTGGTGGCTGTGGCACGCTGGGTAATAAAGAGGTTAGGGCCAGCTTTGTATTATCAGCTGGCCCTAAGCCCGAAATTTATGGCGGTCACGCCAATATTAGACATGACCGCCATGAATTTCTATTAAATTGTTTTAAAAAAAACACAACACAAAGAAAAATTTTTTATTAGAAATAAAAAAAAAAACCATTAGGGACTCCATCTTTAATTAAAAAAATCCTCTTCTGTCCGACGCAGTCCAAAACGCGATGTCCTGTCTGCTACATCCCCTGTGCATAAATATAGATGTCTTTGCACAGGGAATGAGCAGACTGAGAACAATCTCAGCTCTGCTACATCATCCCTGTGCATAGATATAGATGTCTGTACACAGGGAATGAGCAGACTGAGAACAATCTCAGCACTGCTACATCAGGCAGCAGGCAGGCTCTAGGACCCTGCAGCAGCCAGCACACTGAGGAGACAGGACTCTTATCTGTGCGAGTTTCCCAGCTCAGCGATTACTTACAAAGTAAACGAGTCCAATGCA
The DNA here is from genome assembly GCA_033576535.1 of Allobates femoralis. NCBI lineage: Eukaryota > Metazoa > Chordata > Amphibia > Anura > Aromobatidae > Allobates > Allobates femoralis. The sequence goes on along the minus strand of JARQOC010000009.1, from coordinate 52,197,791 downwards.
AATAAATGACAAAACTAGGATTGCTTCAGGCTGAAGCTTCCGAGACAGATCTGCGATTTGTAAATCTCACACTACTCGCTATTACTCGCTTCCCCATTCATTAACATTGGACTCGCTAGACTCGCAACGAGTAGCGAGTCCTGTGCTCGGACTCGCTAGAGTCAAGCGATTCCGAGTAATTTAGGATTCGCCCATCACTAAAAAAGACATGTCTGGTAGAGAGTTAGATTGTTGTATCTCTCTATGTAAGAGAAGAGCTCCATCTATTAGTAGGTGATCAATTGGAATGGAGTCGGTTGGTTTTTGCTCTGAACCCACTGAATCAGTCACCGAAAAGTTCGCAGAAGATGGCCAACAAGGTCTCGTAAATCCAAAATGGGAGTCAACGGGGGAAGTAGCTGGTCACATTCTTTTTTCCATATGGTGACCGTAGCTTTTGTGAAGGTGTTTCTAATCGATTTTAGTTCGCCATAAAGATCTGGAAGTAGTGCTAGGGACCTTAGGGGCGTATGTGACATAGTTTCTTCAATTGAGAGCCATAGTTTATGTGTGGGTCTCCTGATCCAGTCTACAACTCTGGTTAGCATAGCTGCTTTATAGTATTTGCGTATGTCTGGAGCTCCCATACCACCTTTGTCTTGCGTTAGTGCAAGTGTCTGGTATTTAATTCGCGGTCTCTTGTTGTTCCAAATGAAATTTAAAATGAAAGTGTGGATTTTGTTTAGAGTTTGGTCCGGGATGTGGATCGAGAGCATTTGGAATAGGTATGAAAATTTTGGTAGAATTATGCTTTTAAGTAAATTTTTCCTTCCAACCCATGATAGAAAGGGCGCTCTCCATGTTTTGACTGTTTCTTTAGCTTTTTCCAATGTTGGTTGCAGGTTAAGGGTAAGAAGATCTCTAGCTGTGCGTCCTATCTTGATACCTAAGTATGTGATATATTTTTCTGGCCATGTAAAAGGATATATACGTTTATATTTATCAATAATGGGTTCAGGGACGTTTAAGCCTAAGGCTTCTGACTTGGACAGATTAATTTTGTAATTACAGAGTCGGCTGTATCTCTCTAAAGTCTGTACCAAGGCAGGGATGCCCCTATCTGGTTCAGATAAGATTACCAACAGATCATCCGCAAATGCGGCCGACTTGTGGTGTATTTTGCTCAATTGAAATCCCTTAACGTCCTCATTCATTTGGATGCTTCTTAGCAATGGTTCCATAACTAGAACAAAAAGCAAGGGGGACAGGGGGCATCCCTGTCTCGTACCGTTTTTTTTATCAGAAAGGGATCTGAAAGCATGTTGTTGACTCTCAATTTTGCTGATGGTGAGGTGTACATTTTGAATAAGGCTTCTATCAAAAGTGGGGGTATGTGGAAAGCCACTAGAGTGCTTTGGAGGAATGTCCAGTCCACCCTGTCAAAAGCCTTCTCGGCGTCTGTACCTAACAGGACCATCTGTTTATGGTGTATTTTTGCGTATTGCATTAGTTGCAATATTCTACTTGCATTGTCTCTTCCCTCCATTCCCTGCACATATCCTGTCTGCTCCAATGTAATCAGTTGCGGGATCAGGCCCGTCAGGCGTCTTGCTATTAGGCTAGCGTAAATTTTCAAATCAACATTAAGCAAGGAGATAGGCCTGTAACGCCCACAAAGTGTTGGATCCTTGCCCTCTTTATGCAAAAGTGTGATGTGCGCCTCTAGGGATTGGGAGGGAAGAGAGCTGCCTTGAGGTCTTTAAGGTGTTGTCTATACTCTGCGAGTTTTATCATGCTAGAGTGGGTTAGTGTTTTCTGGTGTTGTTTCTCCAGGTGAATAATATCTTTATATATCGTTTCTTTTTCTATTTTCCTTTGTCTATTTTGGAATGATGCTATTGATATTATTACGCCTCTAAGTGTCGCCTTATGTGTCTCCCAAATTATAGTAGGGTCCACTTCTGGTGTGTGTTATTAGATAGGAAGTAGTCTTTAATTGCCGATTGTATTTTAGATTTAATGCTTTTTATGCTTAATAGGGATTCGTTCAGTCTCCGTGTCCTGGTAGTTGGGGAGGGCCCTCCACATTCCAATTTTAAAGACACCATTGCATGATCCGAATATAGTGCAGGGAGGATTTCAGTTTCTATGACTGCTGGAAGGAGGTTTTTGGATATAAATAGGTAATCTAGTTGATGGTAATTGTTGTGTGGATGTGAATAATACGTATAGGTTCTATCGTGCGGGTGAAAGCGCCATATGTCTATCAACTTTGCTGTATGAAAAGAGGACCTCATTTGGGCTAAATCTCTGTGTGAGGTATTGCTTTTGTCAGTTGAGGTATCTAATAGAGGTTCTAGCGTTATGTTTATATTTCCCCCAATCAAAACTGAGCCTTCAGCAAACATCGAGAGCTTATGATTAGTGATGAGCGAGCACTAAAATGCTCGGGTGCTCGGTGCTCTGGCCGAGCATCTCAAGATACTCTTGTACTCGGCCAGAGCACCGAGCCCAATGTAAGTCAATGAGTGACAGGCTCCGCCCACAGACTTCCGGTTATAAAACGAGTAATTCCGGAAAAGGGCGGGAGGGTGGGCTTTTTAAAATCGCCGCAGCATATAACACCTTGCTGTGGCCCCCAGAAGGATCCTATCAATTAATCTGCTCCCTGTATGGTGCCAGCTCATTGTGTGCACTGAAGGGAGCAGTGTATGTGTCTCAGATCGCTATTTATTACCGAGCAGTCCGAGCATCTCGGCAGTACTCGGTGCTCGCCGAGCACCCCGAGTACCGAGATACTCGTGCGAGTACCGAGTCGCACAGAGCATACTCGCTCATCACTACTTATGATGAATTTTTTGTATCCAGGAAAGATGTTTTTTATTAGGGGCATATTAACTTCCCAACATAATCGTGTTACCTTCTAGTAAACCCTTTATAAAAATATATCTACCTTCGGTGTCTATCAATTTGTCTATGAGTAGGAAAGGAACATTTTTCGCTAATGCTATAGCTACTCCTTAGGCCCTTTTTTGGGGTGAATAGGCATGATACCAGGAATTGTAATAATTCTTTTCAAAGTTGGGTGTTTTGGTTTCCAAAAAGTAGAATGTCATAGTTTGCCTTCTTGAGAAAATGTAGTGTTTGTGACCTAGGAATTGGGGAATTAAAGCCGTGTAGATTGTGTGATACCACTTGGTATAACTCACGGTTGGTGGTTAGGGTGGTTGATCATAGTCATGCGGTTGTTGTAGCAGAGATTCTCTCGCGGGATTCTGGGATGGGAGTGGTTGGGGGGAAATAGAGAGTGTAGAGAAAAACAATAGAGATAGTTTTCCTAAAAGTATAGAACATGTAATGGTTAATGCATATACAAACATCTAATGGTACCTTTACACGCCGCTACCGACAGGTAGAAACCGGCGGGTGTCGGAGACAATTGTACCCGATACCTTGTAAACACCGCGGAGTAGCGGCGTGTAATTCAGGTTGTTGCTCCCTGTCTCTTCGGATACCTGTCTTTCAGCCGTGCTCAAAAACAAGCAGGTATAAACCCTATGGTAGCGGTTGTTAATCGGGGGACAGGAAGGTATTTGGGTTCCCTGGGGTGTGCTTAAGCGTCATGTATACCACGCCCCATCAGCGATCATTGGTGGGGGCTACTGTGTACCCATTGGCTGTCCCTGCACAGGGCGGCATATTTAACAGAGCTGACCAGTCACTACACCTTTGCAATAGCATCATGTATTAGCCAGCCTTCCTGAGCTGGCTGGCCAATCATGATGCTATTGCTTTGTCCAATCATCGTACGAGCGTCGTGTAATACACAACTCTGGCACACCTATGTGTTGTCCCTGCTGCCCCAGGTCCGCCCATATTCCCTTGTGGTAGCGGCGTGTAAATGAGGGAAGGTGCTCCACAGAAGGTAACCTGCGACACCCGTCGGTACTTCCAGGGATCGCAAATACCTTGCGTGGAGCACCTTGTAGCGGCGTGTAAATGTGGTATCAGGTACCGTTGGCAACCGTTGTAAACGCGCGCGTGCATGTGCGGTGCCTACCTGTTGCTACCTTCGGTAGCGGCGTGTAAAGGTACCATTAGAGTTAAACCTTTGCATGTGGTAGATCTGAATGGTCAGATTCAATTCTATCTCGTCCATCCCACCGATGCGAATGAGTCGCCAATGAGGGGGTAGACCAACAGAGAAGGCTCTACCTTTTATCATTGAAAATAACTATTAGGCTACCTTGCCTTAAACTTATCAACAAAGTATTCTCTGTATTCTAGCCTATGGCCAAATAGAGCCAATTACAAGAACCCGAAAAAAGAAAAAAGAATATTAAAATATTAATAGATGAATATGGGGGGGGGGGATAGGACCCCCCCAATGCACCCAGAAACATTAACAGAATAGTTCACATCTGTCACATTGATGTGTTTGAAGAATTTATCTATCATTCTTGTCCTTTGCATCAAATTTTTACTACAAGAAGTTAGTCAATAACCGGTATATATGGTATGTGGAAAGGGACGAGTAGGATATCGTCTACCTAGGCTTTCCCTGAAGGTGAGGAACCTTGAAGTGTAGTAAAGTCTCAATCATGAGTCCCAGACAGAAAAAGAAAAACGTATCTGTTCCCGACGGTTTATCATCCATTTGGACTGTCCTCCCCTCCTCAGGACTCGGCCGCTCTTGGGAGCTTTACATTTTGATCTTTGGGATTTAGGTGTCATATGTGTCTGCCATGGTGATGGTTGTTGTAAAGGTGTCATCTCATAGGCAGCTCCTACTTCTTCCAAGTTGGGGTAGTGATCGAGTTAATATTTATTTCCTGTCATATCTTCTTGATGTCGGCTGATGTTCGACCTTGGAGCCGTTTGTCTTCAGCCGTGACAGATATACCGAAGGGGAACAGCCATCTGTATGGGTAGTTTCTTTGGTGGAAAATTGAGGTTTCAAGAGGCGCCACTTGGCCAGGGTTATCCAAGAGAGGTCTTGGTAGATCTGGATTGTAGAGCCATTGCATGAAACGGTGGTTTTCTCTCTGGCCCTCTTCATGACCAGCTCTTTTGTCCTGTAGTCCAGAAAGCGGCATACGACATCCCTTGGAGGTTCGCCTGGTGGTGGTTTCGGGCGTAAAGCTCTATGAACTCTCACTAGTTCCATGTCTGTAGGGTCATCTGGCTGTAGTATTGAACGGAAAGTATCAATGATGGTAGGAGTCAGAGCATCTTGATTTATTGTTTCAGGAACTCCCTTCAAGCGCAGGTTATCTCGCCTATCCCTATTCTCTTGATCTTCCAACATCGTGTAGATCTTGTTTAAGTGGTCCTCGTGGTGTTGGAGACCAGAGAGGGTGGCATTAGACTGCTTGACCACTTCCGTATTAGCTGATTCCAGTGTTTCAACTCTGCGGCCTGTCTGTGCCAAGTCTTGTTTAATATCTGCCATTTCCTTGACTAGTGGTTATAGAGCCTTATGTAGTATCTTCTTAAGATAAGATTTGGTGATCGGAAGCTCTTCATCGTCAACCGTTCCCTCACAGTCACTCTCATGGTCTGGTTCCATGCTGTCTTCAACCAGAAGACGTCTCGACGTTTTGGACAAGGATGACAGACCTGCTTGTTTTTTTAGATGTTTGCCTAGATCCACTTGCGTGGAGCTAATAGTCGCTTTGGTGGGAGGTTTGGTGGGTTTTGTGTTTGTTTTAACCATTGTGACGAGATGTAAAGGTTGGATTTTATCCGGTTCTTGTTCTCCGCCAGTCCACCCGCAGCGCCACGAAACCCTCACATGGCGGGGTCTGGAGTCTTATCTAGAAAATCATTAGTTTAAGTAGAGATCCAAAAGATGGGTTGCTCAAGTTAGGGAGTTGTTTCCCTGCAAATTTTTTCTGAGCAGAGCAGTGGGGGGGACTGTTAAGATGTAAAGTTTCTGGAGGTAGTATTTTAGGTAGTCCTTCAGTGCCACCTGCTGGTCGTTGATGGTCTGGGCCTGTGTCTGTTGCAAGAGCAGTTAAAGAGTTAAATTTATATTAACTATTCATGTGTAAGAAGGTTTAAGATGCTGTTTTATAGGTTTCTTCTTTAGATAGTGGTAGGTTGTCTTCGGCCCTTTATGTTAGTGCCAGTTTGCACAGTCTCTTGTAACCCCTACTCTACTGCTTGTTTCTGTGGCTCTGCAGGTGGGGGAGGTCTGATAATGGGGGCTCTGTTTGTAATGTCTGGAGCTGTGTGTTTCCCACAGTAGGTCGGCTGCCCACCACCTCACACGTCTTATTGTCTCCCCCTCTGGACAGAGCCTGTGTGTTCTCCCAAGCAGGGGCGGACCGTCACCCCCGGGGGCCCTGGTGCAGGTGTGGACGGGGGGGCGGGGGGGTGCTCGTGCTCTTACCGCTTCTCTCCCGCCTGGTCCTGTCCTGCCACGCTCTCCCTCCTGGTGACGGCGGCTCTCCCGCGGCTTGTGGGGGTCGGCTGGGAGAGCCGCGCTGAGAGCCGCGCTCTCCCGCGGCTTGTGGGGGTCGGCTGGGAGAGCCGCGCTGAGAGCCGCGCTCTCTCGCGGCTTGTGGGGGTCGGCTGGGGGCCCCCTCCAGGCTTGAAGGGGCCCCCTAACCGGGCGGGGCCCTAGTGCAGCTGCACCGGCTGCACCAGCGTAGTTCCGCCCCTGCTCCCAAGCACACACTGTATTCCTTGTTTTCTGCTCCCCCACTGCCACCCCTAGCACCCTGGTGTATGGTGCACAGTAATAGCCGCGGGGCGCTTTACCGACAATGGCCGCGGGCCGGAAATGAGCTCCTCGTGTTATCAGCTCCACGCTCCTACAGCTCTTTCACCTCCCCGGGCCCGCAACAGTCTTATTTCCCGCCGGCCACGGGGAGGTTCGGGGCCGCCGGTTGTACGCTGCGGTACGCTCTCAGCAGCAGGAGCGTGGCTGCGGAGGAGCGGTCTCCAGGTGTCACTGGTGCCGATCACCGCCTCCTGTGTCGGTGTCTCCGCTCCACGACCCCGCAGCGCCAGCTGATTCTGCGGCTGCTGCTGATTGCAACCGGCGGGAGAGCCGGTCGACAGGGCGGGCGGGGATCGGTGCAAGGGCGCTGGATGGGCTTATGCTAGGCCCAAGAAGGAGGAGGCCCGGGGCCTGAGGGAGACCAACCTGGGATGAGTTGATTCAAGCTCAAAAATGTCTTTTTTTCCGGGTCTCCTGGGTCTTTAGTGGTCTGTAGAGCTGTCGGTGGTGTTAGACAGGCAGTCCAAGGGTTCTTGTGTGGTGGACAGCCGTGGATGCCGTGGGTCTGAGAGGAGCAGCATCAAACGCAGCCTCCTCAGTCAGCGGCCATCTTGGATTCCCTCACAGACCCTCTCAGACCCTCACACTCACAGACCCTCTCAGACTCTCACACTCTCAGACCCTCACACTCTCAGACCCTCACACTCTCAGACCCTCACACTCTCAGACCCTCACACCCACAGACACTCACACTCACAGACACTCACACTCACAGACACACTCAGACACTCACACTCACAGACCATCTCAGGCCCTCACACTCTCAGACCCTCAGACTCTCAGACCCGCACACTCACAGACACTCACTCACTGACCCGCACACTCACAGACCCTCACACTCTCAGACCCTCACACTCACAGACACTCACTCACTGACCCGCACACTCACAGACCCTCACACTCACAGACCCTCACACTCACAGACCCTCACACTCTCAGACCCTCACACTCTCAGACCCTCACACTCACAGACACTCACTCACTGACCCGCACACTCACAGACCCTCACACTCACAGACCCTCACACTCACAGACACTCACAAACACAGACATTCACAGACTCTCAAACTCTCAGACACTCACACTATAAGACACTCACACTATAAGACACTCACACTCGCAGACACTCACACTCTCAGACACTCACACTCTCAGACACACACATTAACACACACACACTTTTCTTACCCTAATCATGCCGGCAGCGGTCCAGTGCATGGGGCCACCGCGGTCCCCGCTATATTATTACTTCCGGCTGCTTCACTCTGCCGTTCGCTCTCCCAGTTCATTGCAAGCCGTCAGCCAATGAGAGGCCTGCAGGTGATGTCGGCGTATGACGTCACCTGCGGGCCTCTCACTGGCTGACAGCTTGCATAGAACTTGCAGAGCGAGCGGCAGAGTGAAGCAGCCGGAAGTAATAATATAGCGGAGACCGCGGTGGCATGATTAATTGTCCACGGTGCTGCGGGCCGCACAGAGAAGCCCCAGGGGCTGCATGCGGCCCGCGGACCGCGTGTTTGAGACCCTGGTCTACTCAAAGACATATGAAGAGCACCTGGAACACTTGGCGGTAGTGTTAGATGCCCTGTCCGGCTATGGAATGAAGATAAAACCGTCCAAGTGTCACCTGTTAAAACCAAAGGTACAGTACCTCGGCCATGTTGTAAACTCAAAAGGTGTAGCACCACACCCCGAGACGGTCACAGTGCTAAAGGACTGGCCAAGACCCACCAGCGTGAAAGAGGTGAGGCAGTTTCTGTGCCTATTAGGCTACTACAGAAGATTCATCAAAGAGTTTACAAAGATAGTGGCTCTACTACAAGATCTCCTGGTAGGACAGTCCAAGAAAACAACAGTCCGGAGTCCTCCCTTCCAATGGAGTAATGAAATAGAAGAATCCTTCAAAAAATTGAAGTGGGCCCTGACTGGGGATGAAATCCTAGCTTACCCTGATTACAACTAGCCATTCATTCTGTATACAGATGCCAGCAGTGTGGGATTGGGAGCAGTGCTGTCCCAAGTGCAAGAAAGTAAAGAAAAAGTAATAGCCTTTGCAAGCAGGAAGCTCCGTCCTACTGAGAGAAATCCCGAAAACTACAGTCCATTCAAGTTGGAACTACTGGCAGTAGTCTGGGCTGTTACAGAATGCTTTAAACATTACCTGGCTGCAGCAAAATTTACCATCTTTACAAATAATCTGCTTACCCATCTGGACTCAGCCAAATTAGGTGTGTTGGAGCAGAGATGGATGGCCCGGTTCTCTAATTAAGATTTCACCATCAAGTATATGGCAGGCTGCAAGAACACCAATGCAGATGCCTTATCCCGGATGCCACACCTGAAGGATGTGGAAGAGGAACCGGAGGAGATGGAAGAAATAGAGCTACCAGCCTTTCACCGCCCTAAGGCAATGCAGTATAGAACAGGTGTGTACCATAAACTCCAGAAGACCACCTTAAACCCATTACCACACCATGGATGGGCTGAAACACAGAACAGTGACTCGACTGTGAAGTTAGTCAAGGAGCTACTGACGCAGGAGAGTGTGTACCCTGGTCCAGATGCCCCATCTTAAGCTTAACAGCTGTGGAAAGAGAGAAGTAAACTGTTCCTGTATGAGAATAAACTGCAGAAGACACACGAACCCCCGAACCCATGAGCTGGTCTGGCAGATTATTTTGCCAAAGAGAGATGTAAAATGGTTTTGGAAGTCTACCATGACGGTGCAGGGCATTTTGGATGGAAGAATTTGGAAGTTCTGCTGAGAGAAAAATTCTATTGGGTTGGCATGAGAAGATAAATTGAGACTTGGTGCAGAAACTGTAGTCCGTGCAACTTAAGAAAGGATAAAGATAGTCAGAGAGCTCCACTCCAGTCCATAGTAACAAAACAGCCACTCGAACTGGTAGCCCTAGATTACGTCAAATTAACACCAAGCAGATCCGTATATGTATACGCCTTGACAATAGTCTACCACTAGTCACGTTTCTTAGTGGTAGTGCCTAGGGATGAGCGAGTCTACTCAATATTCGTTACTCGCCGAATAGTAGAGTATGCGGGCTACTCGTTACTCTGCGAGTTTCCTAGCGATTACTCGCACAGTAACGAGTCCAATGTAAATCAAGGGAAATGCTATTCCTCTGCTGCTGGACCATATAAGAGGTCTGGCAGCAGAGGAAAAACCTGCAATTCCCTAATTAATTTTTTAGAAGCCTAATTCATTTTTTAGAAGCCTGCGGTAAAAAGCTGTAAGCTGTAAAATCAAACCGAATTCTCCCGGATTGCCCCGGTCTGGGGTAATCTGGTACCATAGAGTCCCATGTAACGGTGCGCCAGATTGACCCGGATCGGGGCAATCCGGTTATAAAAATCGGACAAAACCAGTCCGGATCAATCCAGGGCAACGTAACAAGCGTGTCTATGGTGCCGGATTGTCCGGTTCGGGTCAATCCGGGGCAACGTAACATGGGTCTCTATGGTGCCGGATTGTCCCGGAATCGTCTCCAAAACCGGACCGATTCAACGGGACACTCGCTCTCAGGAGCAAGTAAGGGATGAGCGAGTCTACTCCTGTATTCTGAATTCGGTATTCGCAGAATACAGAATATGTAAAATGTGAACAGCCAGCCCAGCATGTTACCCAATCATAGTTAGTAATGCCGCAGCCATGTTGGTTGTGGCATTACTATGATTGTCTGCCTGTCCAGCATCATGCATAAGTCATTCATGACTCAGAGGCTGTATATAAGCCTTGCCCCCGCCATTTTGGGCACATTCCTCAAGAACACAGCTAGTGTAGGGAGAGTGTGAGCTGATTCTAGGGAGTGTCAGTGCAGGAAAAACACATCAAAAAAATCCTATAAGGCTAGGGTCACACTTTAAACTAGAATTGCGTTCACCGCATCCAGATCCGGATGTGGTGAACGCAATTAGCTTCACACACATTTTTCAAGAAAAATGTGTGGCTGAAGCCGCAATCCGGTAACCAGATTGCTCCGGATGTGTAATCCAGACCAATCCGGTTACTGGATAGTTTGCTCATCCCTGCTGCCGCAGGGATGAGCAAACTGTAAGATCTGTGAATAAAGCTTTATTAATCATAATAATTACCGTATATACTCATGTATAAGCCGACTTTTTCAGCCCAAAAATTGGGCTGAAAAGTCCCCCCTCGGCTTATACACGAGTCATATACTTTTGTGTGAAGTGGGGGCTGTGTCCGGGAGCAGGAGGAGGGCTGGAGGAGGTGGGGGAAGGCTGTAATATGAGCGGCTCGTCACGTGGAGCCGCTCATAGCCTATTCATGATATGCACTGCATCCCCCGCCCATCCACGGGGGGAGCAGTGCATATCGCATTACAGGCTCCCCATCACAGTATGGCGCCCCCCGCCACAGTAAGGCCTCCCTATGCTGCCAGTGCTCACGGTACAATGCATAGTGTTATTAGCTCTCACCCACCGGCGGATCGCTCAGGGCTCAGTGCATCCTCCCTCCTCCCTGCGTGTCATGTGACCGGCCGGTTACGTCATCGCGGTGAGCCCCGTCACAGGACATGAAGCAGGAAGGAGGGAATATGCACAGCCAGGAGCAATCCGCCGGCGGGTGAGAGCTAATAACACTGTAAACACTGTATTTATTGCACAGTGAGCAGCCGCAGCATGGTGGGGGGGTGGTACTGTGAGGGGGGGTGCCATACTGTGAGGGGGAGCCTGTATACCAGGGATGGGGTCCTGTATACACTGTGCTGGGAGCTGTATACACTGTGCTGGGAGCTGTATACACTGTGCTGAAGGCTGTATACACTGTGCTGAGGGCTGTATACACTGTGCTGAGGGCTGTATACACTGTGCTGAGGGCTGTATACACTGTGCTGGGAGCTGTATACACTGTGCTGAGGGCTGAATACACTGTGCTGAGGGCTGTATTGTATACACTGTGCTCGGCGCTGTATACACTATGCTGAGGGCTGTACACCTGTGCTGAGGGCTGTATACCTGTGCTGAGTGCTGTATACCTGTGCTGAGGGCTGTATACACTGTGCTGAGGGCTGTATACCTGTGATGAGGGCTGTATACCTGTGCTGAGGGCTGTATACCACACTGCTGAGGACTGTATACCTGGGCTGGAGTCCACCCTCGGCTTATACGCGAGTCAATAAGTTATCCCAGTTTTTGGGGGCAAAAGTAGGGGGGTCGGCTTATACACGGGTGGGCTTATACACGAGTATATACGGTATGCCCTTCATGTCTCTAGGGGGTGCCCACCCCCCCTAGAGACATGCTACCTACTCAGTTGAGCATGTAATAGGTTAATATCTTATGTACAGTATGCCGACTCCTGTCGGCTCTGTACAATATTATGAATGAAGCCGCGGCTCCCCTGTGAGCAGCACGCATACTATAAGTAATGTACGCTTCGGCCCCACACACACACTCCGGTCACACTCCCCACTCCTCCACACACCCTCCGACACTACACTTCTCATTACACACCCCCTCCCTCAGTTTCCACGTCCACACACGTCCCCCCCTTCCACTCTAATTGCGCCCCCTCCTCACTCAGCACCTCCACACTCATACCCCCACTCATACCCCCATGCACTCTGCCTGCCATACTTACCACCGGCCCATCGTCTTCCCTGCCGCCGCCGCATCTTCGCTCCGCCGCCCACACCATCTTGGCTCCACTCCTCCGTCCCAGCGACATGTTTCTTCCAAAATGGCGTCCGGGAACTCTTGCAAGACTTCTCAGACGCCATGTTTGACGAAGTATGTCGCTGCCACAGAGGACTGGATCCAATATGACGTCCGGGAAGTCTCACGAGACTTCCCGGACGCTATCTTAAATGCCGTGCTCCATCCTGCGTTTACCACCAAGCCTCCATCCTCTGCTAACAACCGAGCCTCCATCCTCTGCTGACCACCGAGCCTCCATCCTCTGCTGACCACTGAGCCTCCATCCTCTGCTGACCACTGAGCCTCCATCCTGCGCTGACCACTGAGCCTCCATCCTGCGCTGACCACTGAGCCTCCATCCTGCGCTGACCACTCTGCCTCCATCCTGCGCTGACCACTCTGCCTCCATCCTGCGCTGACCACTCTGCCTTCATCCTGCGCTCACCACTCTGCCTCCATCCTGCGCTGACCACTGAGCCTCCATCCTGCGCTGACCACTCTGCCTCCATCCTGCGCTGACCACTCAGCCTCCATCCTGCGCTGACTACTCTGCCTCCATCCTGCGCTAACCCCTCTGCCTCCATCCTGCACTGACCACTCTGCCTCCATCCTGCGCTCACCACTCTGCCTCCATCCTGCGCTGACCACTGAGCCTCCATCCTGCGCTGACCACTCTGCCTCCATCCTGCGCTAACCACTCTGCCTCCATCCTGCACTGACCACTCTGCCTCCATCCTGCGCTGACCACTCTGCCTCCATCCTGTGCTAACCAGTCTGCCTCCATACTGCACTGACCACTCTGCCTCCATCCTACGCTAACTCTGTCTCCATCCTGCGCTGACCACTCTGCCACCGCACTGCTCTACCCACTGAGCCGCCTCCGCACTGCTCTGACCACTGAGCCGCCACCGCACTGCTCTGACCACTGAGCCACCACCGCACTGCTCTGACCACTGAGCCGCCACCACACTGCGCTGACCACTGAGCCACCGCACTGCGCTGACCACTGAGCCACCGCACTGCGCTGACCACTGAGCCACTGCACTGCGCTAACCACTGAGCCACCGCACTGCGCTTGTAATGTACAATAATTAGATCTGCCTCCTTAAGAAAACTAGGTCTGGTGTATCATGGGTAAGGAGAATAAGGGGGTGGGAAGTTAAGTTTTAGTTTCACTTTGAAGCATGCTGCTGAAAAAGACTGTTCTGATATATGATGGAGAAAGATGGAATACAAGAATAAAGTACAGTTAAAGTTTACCTTGGTGAATGCCTCATATCGTGTCGACATTACAACTGGCGACGAGGATGGGTTATAACCACCGGCTGCTGTGAGTACTGAACCCTGTTTACTGCTTCATACACCAGCATCACTGAGAGACTCTATCATGGCTGAATACTTACACAGCTTCTCACAGTTTGATATGACTGATGCTATTAATCTCTCCCATAACTGGAGAAAATGGCTAAACAGATTTGAGAACTTTCTAGAAGCCGTGGACATAAAAGAGGAGAAACGAAAAAAGGCTGTGCTCTTACATTGTGCAGGTTCAGGAGTCTATGATGTATACAGCTCATTACCTGCAGCCGAGACAGACATATACAGCAATTGCACCAAAGCTCTCACTGACTACTTCAATCCCAAACAAAATATCAGATATGAAAGATGCAAGTTCAGAATTGCTAAGCAGCTCCCAGAAGAATCCATAGACACCTGTCACCTGGCTGAGAGAGCTGGCACATGGATGTGCATTCACTGATGTAGATGATGAAATTCTAACCCAAGTAATTGTCACCTGCTCATCCAATACCATAAGGCGCAAAGCTCTGCAGCAGGATCTCTCTCTACATGATTTACTCAAAATGGCCCGTGCTATAGAAACAGCAGATCATCAGGCTACTGCAATAGACAGTGGGGATAATTTACATGTGCATAATCTCAAGCATAAAAGTACACAAGAGAAGCAAAAACCGAAACAGAAGAAATGCTATAGATGTGGACAGGATTTCCCTCACCACCTGAACAAATGTTTAGCCATAGGACAGACATGCAGTAAATGTGGAAAAGGGAATCATTTTGCAGCTGTCTGCAGGTCAGCACACTACAAGTCTTCTCTGCCTCTAACAAAGCCTGAAAATATAAAAATGGTAAATCAGGACACAGAAGAAACGTCTGGGGTGGAAAACTATGTGTTCACCACCTCTGCCACTGGCTCAGTACAGTCTCCCTGCATCACACCACCTCTGCCACTGGCTCAGTACAGTCTCCCTGCATCACACCACCTCTGCCACTGGCTCAGTACAGTCTCCCTGCATCACACCACCTCTGCCACTGGCTTAGTACAGTCTCCCTGCATCACACCACCTCTGCCACTGGCTCAGTACAGTCTCCCTGCATCACACCACCTCTGCCACTGGCTCAGTACAGTCTCCCTGCATCACACCACTTCTGCCACTGGTTCAGTACAGTCTCCCTGCATCACACCACCTCTGCCACTGGCTCAGTACAGTCTCCCTGCATCACACCACCTCTGCCACTGGCTCAGTACAGTCTCCCTGCATCACACCACCTCTGCCACTGGCTCAGTACAGTCTCCCTGCATCACACCACCTCTGCCACTGGCTCAGTACAGTCTCCCTGCATTACACCACCTCTGCCACTGGCTCAGTACAGTCTCCCTGCATCACACCACCTCTGCCACTGGCTCAGTACAGTCTCCTTGCATCACACCACCTCTGCCACTGGCTCAGTACAGTCTCCCTGCATCACACTACCTCTGCCACTGGCTCAGTACAGTCTCCCTGCATCACACCACCTCTGTCACCGGCTCAGTATAGTCTCCCTGCATCACACCACCTCTGCCACTGGCTCAGTACAGTCTCCCTGCATCACACCACCTCTGCCACTGGCTCAGTACAGTCTCCCTGCATCACACCACCTCTGCCACTGGCTCAGTACAGTCTCCCTGCATCACACCACCTCTGCCACTGGCTCAGTACAGTCTCCCTGCATCACACCACCTCTGCCACTGGTTCAGTACAGTCTCCCTGCATCACACCACCTCTGCCACTGGCTCAGTACAGTCTCCCTGCATCACACCACCTCTGCCACTGGCTCAGTACAGTCTCCCTGCATCACACCACCTCTGCCACTGGCTCAGTACAGTCTCCCTGCATCACACCACCTCTGCCACTGGCTCAGTACAGTCTCCCTGCATCACACCACCTCTGCCACTGGCTCAGTACAGTCTCCCTGCATCACACCACCTCTGCCACTGGCTCAGTACAGTCTCCCTGCATCACACCACCTCTGCCACTGGCTCAGTACAGTCTCCTTTGTGAGACAGTGCGGGGGATCATATGCGAGGGGCGCTATGTCTCCCCCAGAATGCGCACTGTCACGTATTGAGCCCGGTGTAGGGTGTGAGAGAAAGGGACGGTCCGCTCCCTCCGCTCCGGGTCTTGCAAGGTCCCGGAAGGAGACACGGAGTTAAAAGCCTGAGCAGGAGGCAGGGCGGGGTCCCTTGTACACAGAATTGTACCTTAGCTGCAGGAGCAGCAGAGATAGACAGGAGAGGTCTGGAGTTCCAGGGGGCCGTGTGCTATACTAACACGGCCTAGCCCAGGAGGGCTGGAGGAACTCGGGGTGACCCATAACGGAGGCCTTTGGCCTGAAGGACCCGGGTTACTTTATATGAACTGTGTCCTGTGTACCCGGCTGCGACCCGGATTCCGGCAGACTGTGCCATCGCTGTGTGTATCAGCAATAAACACCGGGTCCTGTTTGAACTACTACCGGGCTCCACGTGTTTCCTGACTTGCAATCCAGGCGCTGCCCCACATATGGTGGAGAATGCGGGCAGCTGCCGGCCCGGTGAGGTGTAGCATACATTCCTGGTGAAGCCCGCGCTACTGTCGCCCTTCCTTCCATAACCGCTGGTGAAAGTGACTGTTTCATGAGGCTAATGAGCGGTGGCTAAGTGAGAGGAGCAGCAGTTATTATAGCCGCCAGTCTCTTGCGGGGTGCCCGACACTGCATGTCCATACTTAAGCCGGCCACGCTACAGTTCAGGCCTGCCGCTGATATGGAGGAAATCCTAAGGCAGCTGGTACTTACCCAGCAGCGGCAACAAGAACAGCAGCAGTGACACGAGGAGCAGCAGCTCCGACAGCAGGAACAGCGGCAGCGCCACGAGGAGCAGCAGCTCCGACAGCAGGAGCAGCAACAGCGACAGCAGGAGCAGCAGCAGTTGCGACAACAGGAGCAGTTTCTACAACAGCAGAAAATGAATGAACTGCTCCTGCAGCAAATTGCGGCCTTACGAGACCCGCCAACAGCGCCTCCCCCGGAGCGGCGTGAGGCCCGGGACCGGGTCCGGTTGGCACTACGGAAGCTGAGTCCAGAGGACGACGTAGAAGCCTTCCTCACCGTCTAAGAGCGCACCGCAGAGCGAGAAGGCCTCCCTCCCGCTCAGTGGGCTGAAGTGGTGGCGCCATTCCTGATGGGTGACGCCCAAAAGGCCTACACGGACCTCAGTTGGGAGGATGCACAGGACTACGCCAGACTCAAAGGTGAGATCCTTGCTAGACTTGGGGTCAATACTTATGTCCGAGCCCAACGGGTGTTTTCCTGGTCCTACGTGGAGTCCAAGCCGGCTCGCTCCCAGGCGTATGACTTGTTGCAGTTGGTGAAGCGGTGGCTCCAGCCTGAGAGCTTGACTCCGGGACAGATGGTGGAAAGGGTGGTAGTCGACCAGCTGGTACGGACTCTGCCGGTTGCGATACAGCGTTGGGTGGGGCAAGGGGACCCGGGTACCTTGGACCAGGTGGTTAGCTTGGTAGAGCGATATACAGCCACCCAGGAGTTCATACGGGACTCTGCCCCACTGCGGCAGTTACGCCGGCCTCCGGAGCCGGGTAAAGGTGTACGTCCATCCCCAGGGGACTCTCCTAAAAACATACCTGCTGAGAGGATACCCCAGAACGGGGCTGGCAGGAGACCAGGCTCCCCAAGAAGGAGCTTCCGGCCCAGCGCTGCCACTGCTACGTGGTGCTGGCGGTGCAAAGGACCGGGACATGTGGCTGCCTATTGCCCACTAACGGCGGAACCCATGGACTGCGGGTTCACACGCCGGCTCTCGATGTATGCCAGCCCCGTGTTCACTGCCGATGTGGTGGATCCCCTAACGGAACCACATCTGTGCCCAGTGCTCATTAATGGACACAGAGCGGAAGCTCTCTTGGACTCCGGCAGTTTGGTGACGCTGGTTCGGGCGTCCTTAATCCCCGGGTTGCAACTCACTGGGGGATTGATCGGGGTCCGGTGTATACACGGGGACCTACGCGAGTATCCAACTACGGAGGTGACTCTATCCACTCCATGTGGAGAGGTGACCCACGTGGTTGGAGTGGTAAACTCTCTACCCTACGGGACTGTGCTGGGAAGAGACTTACCATTGTTTTGGTCCTTATGGGGAGGGAGGAGTAACCCTCCTGTGATGCCAGGGCATCAGGGTGCTGAACCCGACGACCCTGAGACCGGGACACCTGCCGTAGGGGTCGCCAACATAGGGCTAGAGTGTCACCCCGATAGGTTCCCGCTAGACGTATTGGCAGGAGAGGTCGAGGAGACCCCACCGCTTCCAGAGTTGGAAGTGTCCCGGGGAGCGTTTGGGACAGCCCAGCTACAGGACCCCACACTGACCAGGGCCCGAGAAAGGGTAACAGAAGTAAACGGGGTAGCTCAGCAGCCGGGGGCAGAGAATGTATTTCCACGCATGGTGATTAACCGGGAGTTACTCTATAGGGTGGACAAAATCAGGGATGAGGTCGTGGACCAACTGGTAGTGCCGCAGCCACACCGCCGGGCGGTCCTAGAGATGGCCCACTCCCACCTGCTAGGGGGCCACCTTGGGGCTAAAAAAACGCAAGAACGCATCTTGCAGAGGTTCTTCTGGCCGGGAGTGTATGCGGACGTCCAGAGGTACTGTGACTCCTGCCCGGAATGTCAGCTGACCACTCCCATTGCCACCTTCCGTAGTCCATTGGTACCTCTCCCCGTTATAGAGGAACCTTTTGAACGGATCGCAATGGATTTGGTGGGGCCTATAGTGAAGTCAGCACGAGGCCACCAACATATACTCGTGATTGTCGACTACGCCACCCGGTACCCGGAGGCGATTCCGTTACGCCGCACATCGGCGAAGCTGACTGCCCGGGAACTGTTTGCTATGTTCTGTCGCCTAGGACTACCTAAGGAAATCCTCACGGATCAGGGGACTCCTTTTATGTCCAAAGTGACCCGGGAACTGTGTAAACTGCTCAACATAAAACAGCTGCGCACCTCGGTTAGTTGAGCGGTTTAATAAAACCCTGAAGTCCATGCTAAAAAAAGTGGTAGCAAAGGACGGAAAGGATTGGGACATGTTATTGCCCTATCTAATGTTCGCCATCCAGGAGGTACCACAGTCGTCTATGGGGTTTTCCCCCTTTGAACTGTTGTACGGCCAGCATCCTAGAGGGCTATTGGATGTTGCCAAAGAGACGTGGGAACAGGAACCCACACCCTATAGGAGCGTGATCGACCACGTGGCGAAAATGCAGGACCGGATCACAGCGGTCCGACCTATTGTAAAAGAGCACCTAATGGATGCCCAAGGAGCGCAAAGCCGCGGGTATAATACACGGGCCACCGTTAGGACCTTTGAGGTGGGGGACCAGGTATTGGTCTTAGTGCCCACAACGGAAAGCAAATTATTGGCCAAATGGCAAGGGCCCTATGAAATCCGGGAAAAAGTAGGGGAGGTCAATTACAAGGTATACCAGCCCGGGAAAAGGAAACCCGTGCAGCTATACCACGTAAATTTGCTTAAAGCGTGGAAAGACCGGGAGTGCCTGATCATGGAGGCGTCCGATGCACCCGGAGACCCTGTCCCTTCGGCCACAAGGGATACCGAAGGGGTACAAATAAGCGACACCCTCACTAAGGCCCAACGACGGGAGGCTCGAAAGTTGGTACAGCAGAATCCCGACGTGTTCTCTGACCTGCCCGGACGCACTTCGGTCATTCAACATGACATTGTCACTGAGCCCCGGGTTAAAGTGCGAGTAAAACCTTATCGGGTACCCGAGGCCAGACGGCAAGCCATCGCGGCCGAAGTTAAACACATGCTTAAGTTAGGCGTGATAGAAGAATCCCGGAGCGAATGGGCTAGTCCCATAGTGCTCATTCCAAAGCCGGACGGATCGTTGCGGTTCTGCAACGATTTCCGTAAGCTAAACGAAGTGTCTAAGTTTGATTTATATCCCATGCCCCGGGTGGACGAGTTGATTGAAAGACTGGGGCAAGCCCAGTACTTCACAACGCTCGATCTGACAAAAGGGTACTGGCAGGTGCCGCTAACAGAGGCGGCCAAGGAAAAAAACGCCTTTGTTACTCCGGAAGGTCTCTATCACTATGTCGTGTTGCCTTTTGGGTTGCATGGAGCCCCGGCCACATTCCAGCGGCTCATGGACATAGTGTTAGAACCTCATCGGAAGTACGCATCCGCCTACCTAGATGACATCATCATCTTTAGTCCGGATTGGCATACCCACTTATCCCAGGTTCAGGCCGTGGTGGATTCGCTCCGGGCAGCAGGCCTGACGGCAAATCCAAAAAAATGCGCCATGGGGCTCGAGGAGGCCCGGTACCTGGGGTATGTGATTGGGCGAGGGGTTATCAAACACCAAATAAACAAAATCGAGGCCATTCAAAATTGGCCCCCGCCGGTGTCTACCAAACAGGTGAGGGCGTTCCTCGGCATAGTTGGGTATTACCGACGCTTCATACCCAATTTTGCTGGGCGAACGGCGGCCCTGTCCGACCTGTTAAAAGGGAAGAAATCTGCTTTGGTGCGATGGAATCCCCAAGCAGAGGCGGCCTTTCAGTCCATGAAGTTGGCCTTGTGCGGGCAGCCCGTCCTCATCAGTCCTAACTTCACGAAGGCCTTCGTTGTACAAACAGATGCCTCGGAGGTGGGGCTTGGGGCTGTGCTGTCGCAAGAAGTGGGCGGAATTGAGCATCCGGTCACTTACTTGAGCCGGAAATTGTCCCCGGCGGAAAAGAATTATAGCGTAGTGGAGAAGGAGTGCTTGGCTGTTAAATGGGCCTTGGAGTCCCTACGTTATTATTTGCTCGGGCGGCAGTTCCGGTTGGTTACGGATCACGCTCCCTTGGTCTGGATGCGAAATGCCAAAGAACGGAACGCTCGGGTCACCCGGTGGTTCCTGTCCCTCCAAAACTTCCGTTTTACGGTGGAGCATCGGGCTGGCAAGTTGCAGGGTAATGCGGATGCCCTGTCCCGGGCGCCCTGTTTGTTGGCTGGGGTTCAACCCCACAAGTTTGAACCGAGGGGGGGGTATGTGAGACAGTGCGGGGGATCATATGCGAGGGGCGCTATGTCTCCCCCAGAATGCGCACTGTCACGTATTGAGCCCGGTGTAGGGTGTGAGAGAAAGGGACGGTCCGCTCCCTCCGCTCCGGGTCTTGCAAGGTCCCGGAAGGAGACACGGAGTTAAAAGCCTGAGCAGGAGGCAGGGCGGGGTCCCTTGTACACAGAATTGTGCCTTAGCTGCAGGAGCAGCAGAGATAGACAGGAGAGGTCTGGAGTTCCAGGGGGCCGTGTGCTATACTAACACGGCCTAGCCCAGGAGGGCTGGAGGAACTCGGGGTGACCCATAACGGAGGCCTTTGGCCTGAAGGACCCGGGTTACTTTATATGAACTGTGTCCTGTGTACCCGGCTGCGACCCGGATTCCGGCAGACTGTGCCATCGCTGTGTGTATCAGCAATAAACACCGGGTCCTGTTTGAACTACTACCGGGCTCCACGTGTTTCCTGACTTGCAATCCAGGCGCTGCCCCACACCTTGCATCACACCACCTCTGCCACTGGCTCAGTACAGTCTCCCTGCATCAAACTACCTCTGCCACTGGCTCAGTACAGTCTCCCTGCATCACACCACCTCTGTCACCGGCTCAGTATAGTCTCCCTGCATCACACCACCTCTGCCACTGGCTCAGTACAGTCTCCCTGCATCACACCACCTCTGCCACTGGCTCAGTACAGTCTCCCTGCATCACACCACCTCTGCCACTGGCTAAGTACAGTCTCCCTGCATCACACCACCTCTGCCACTGGCTCAGTACAGTCTCCCTGCATCACACCACCTCTGCCACTGGCTCAGTACAGTCTCCCTGCATCACTCTCCCAATCTGCAACACCAATATCACCTTTACAATAGATACGGAGGCCTCATTGGATATTATAGACAGCACTGCATATGAACAATTGAAAAATAAGCCAGTTTTACAGCAAGTGAATACTAAAATCTTTCCATATGGATCTACAACACCTTCAGCTACAAGAGGACAATTTGACACGGAAATCAGCTATAAAGAAAACAGGCATAAAACCACTTTTCCCACATTACAAGGATCGGGAGGCTGTCTTCTCAGCTATCACACTGCATTGAAGCTATGTCTCCTCCTGATTATTCCTACCATAACTGACCCCCCAGATATGGATGTACAGGCCATGGTAATCAGTTGTCCCTCCTTATTTAGTGGTTTGGGGAAATTAAAGGACTCTCAAGTACATCTTCATGTGGACGACAGTGTTCGTCCGGTAGCCCAACCACATAGACGCATTCCTTTTCACCTGAGAAAGAAGGTGGAAAAAGAACTTCAATTCCTCATGGATGAGGACATCATTGACACTGTTACTGGTCCCACTCCGTGGGTCTCTCCACTTGTGGTAGTTCCAAAACCAAAGACTCCTGAGCAGGTGAGACTGTGTGTTGACATGCGCCTACCCAACACCGCTATCCAGAGAGAAAGACATATCTCACCCACGATTGATGACATCATTCATTAAATGCAGCGACTGTCTTTTCAAAGCTCGACCTCAATAAAGGCTATCACCAATTAGAACTGAGTCCAGAATCCAGATACTTAACAACATTTTCCACACATGTGGCCTCAGAAGATATAAAAGATTGACTTTTGGAGTCTGCTCAGCAGCGGAGATCTTTCAGGATGCGATAAGTAGCGTCATTCAACACGTTCCAAATGCCTTTAATTACAGTGATGACATTCTGGTGTTTGGTAAAACTCAAGCTGAACATAATCGTGCTCTATACAACATCTTCGAATGTCTGCTCTCTGCTGGACTCACTTTAAACAAAGAAAAGTGCGAATTTGATAGAAGTTCATTAGAGTTCTATGGTCACATCTTCTCGGCAAAAGGAGAACAACCTGACCCTAAGAAAGTAGAATCCATCAAGACAGCCTCAATTCCACAAACTGCCAGTGAAGTACGCTCATTTCTTGGAATGGCAAGCTACTGTGCTAGATATATTCCACATTTTTCACCTATCAGCAGTCCATTAAGAGAACTTGCAAAGCAAAATTGTGTTTTTCAATGGTCCCAAGACTGTCAGACCTCTTTTGAAGCAATTAAAAATGAACTTTGCCCAACCACTACCATGGCTTATTGTGATCCGGCACTTCGAAACGAATTAATTGTGGACGCCAGTCCCGTGGGGCCAGGTGCTATCTTAGCCCAATATAAGGATAATAATCAAGATCCTCACATCATTTCTTATGCAAGTAAAAGCTTAACAAGCACCGAAAAGAAATATTCACAATCTGAAAAAGAAAGCTTGGCAGTTGTCTGGGGATGTGAACACTTTCACTTATTTCTCTATGGAGCTCCCTTCACCATCGTCACCGACCATCAAGCACTCCTTATGATCTTTGGAAATCCCAGAGCTAAAATGCCGGCACGCATTGAACGATGGGATCTACGTCTACAGGACTATAACTACAAAATTATTCACAAACCTGAAAATTCATTAATCCGGCTGATTATCTTTCAAGACATCCTATGAATGATGCCTCACCTGAGCGTTCCTCCATTGAAGAATACATACGCTTCATTACAGCTCATGCAGTGCCTAAAGCACTCTCCATTGATCACTTTGTGAATGCAACAACGAGTGACAAGACGCTATGTGCCTTAATAGAAATCATACAAAATCGAAGGTGGCATGAAATCCAAAATGAAAAATTTCCCGAGTCTGAGATTGATCTGAAGGAATTAAAACTATTCTCAAGTGTCCGGGAGGAATTATCAGTCACTGAAGAACACCTCATTCTTCGAGGTACCAAACTGGTTGTACCTAAGACTTTGCGCAACTTAGTCATACAGATCGCACATGAAGGTCATCTGGGAATTGTTGGTACTAAAAAATGACTTAGAGAAAAAGTGTGGTTCCCAAACATGGATCAACTGGTGGAAGAGAAGATTAGACATTGCTCCACCTGTCAATTCATTACTCCATCATCAAACTTAGAACCACTGCAAATGTCTCCGCTGCCCACTGCTGTCTGGGAGGAAGTGGCAGTCGACATATATGGACCATTACCCAATGGCCAGTACATTCTAGTAACAATTGATGAATATTCTAGATACCCTGTCATTTCTTTCATATCTTCAGCATCTGCCACCAGTGTCATACCAGAACTGGATGACATATTCTCTGCCTATGGCATTCCAAGAGTAGTTAAAACAGACAATGGACATGTGTTTACACAATTTTCTGAATACTTGGGGTTCAGTCACAGGAAAATCACACCTTGCTGGCCACAAGCCAATGGCATAGTAGAACGTTTCATGCGCACTATGGGGAAAAGAGTCAAGGCAGCGAGTCTGGAGCACACCCCGCTGAAACAGTCATTATACAAATTCATGCACAATTATCGGAATACGCCACATTCTACGACTAATGCTGCTCCAGCTCATCTAATGTTCAGCAGAACTCCGCGCATACGTATCCCTGACGTGACTAGTCATCCCTTACCAAGTGACTCCTCTGTGCGATCAGCAGACTCTGCTAACAAACAAGCTATGAAACGTTATGCAGACAGAAGGTGAAGGGTACAGCCAAATGCCATAAAAAAAGGGGATGTTGTTGTCGTGCGTCAAAAACCAACCAACAAGACGTCAGCTACTTATAATCCTGCACAATACAATGTTACTGATAAGAAAGGCAGCATGGTCACGGCTGAGCGAAATACAATGTTACTGATAAGAAAGGCAGCATGGTCACGGCTGAGCGAAATGGACACTTCATAACTCGAAATTCATCACATTTTAAAATCATATCGCAAAATAATGATAATGATGATCTTCCTCTGGTGGAAGACTTGGTGCTCGATGGTGGAGAGGATCACCCGGAAGTGAACAATTCATCAATAATGGACACACTCACTGAGTCCAGACGCTATCCCACACCGGAAAGGAGGGCTCCATCGCGGCTTATTGAAGAAGTGTAAAAGAGAAAAGAGCGAAAAACATACAGAATTCTTTTTGGTTGTTGTGTTTTTTTTGTTGTTGTCTGTTTGTGTTCTTTTTTCCTTCGGTGCCTGATTTGAATAGACTAAATAGGCCAAAACCGATGTATATATATATATATTGGACATTTTCACATTGTTACATTGTCAGTGTATTTCTTCTAAGTTATAAAAAAAAAGGGGGATTATGTAATGTACAATAATTAGATCTGCCTCCTTAAGAAATTTAGGTCTGGTGTATCATGGGTAAGGAGAAGGAGGTGGGAAGTTAAGTTTTAGTTTCACTTTGAAGCATGCTGCTGAAAAAGACTGTTCTGATATATGATGGAGAAAGATGGAAGACAAGAATAAAGTACAGTTAAAGTTTACCCTGGTGAATGCCTCATATCGTGTCGACATTACAGTCGGCCCCAAAGGTTCCAAACTCTGCTCTCTCCTTTTCGCTAAATTTAAGTTCATAGCGCAGCATTTCAGCGTACCCCTATCACCTGAAAAAACGGTCGGACCATGTAACGTGCTACCTTTCCTCGGCATCGAAATAGACACCAAAGCAATGGTTTTTCATTTACCAGCGGAAAAAATTCAGAAGACACTGGAGATGCTGGAGGGTTTCTGCGAGGTAAAAAGTTCACCCTCCAGCAGATGCAGTCACTTCTGGGTCTGCTGACATTCGCCAGTCATGTAATGCCGGTCGGCAGAGCATTCTGTCGCCGATTATCGTTAGCAACAAAAGGCAATTCCCAGCCGGGCCATAGAATCAGGATCACTCGCTCAATGAGGGCAGACTTGCTAGTCTGGAAAACATTCCTGCAATCCTTCAATGGCCATACCTGCGTCATGGCACCAGAGAGGTCAAACAAGGACTTAGGGCTCGCTGTGGGACAACATAACAAAAAAGGATTTGCAGCAATTTACAAGAACCATCCATGGTGCAAAGGCAGCTGGCCAGAGCTATGGATCACCACAAGCTGGGGGCGCGATCCAGCCCTGTTAGAAATGTTCTCAATAGTGTTGTCTATGGAGTTATGGGGACATCAGCTAGAAAACTCAAATATATGACTCACCGTAGCCGGTGTTCTCAGGTCTCAGGCAATGCTTCACTTGTCACGGTTCCGCGCCTGGGGCTGTGGAGCCCGGTGGTCAAATAAAAAGGGGAAAGGGATTGGGATAAAGTCTTGATTGTCTCGTGATGCCACCTGTGGGAGTCCGGTGATTGCATCGGCGCTGCTTGGACCTCCGGGGGATGTGCGGCAGCTGGATGGAAGTGTAGTGAGGCGCTCCTAAAAAGCTACTCCTTCACTCCGGTTTTGCAGAACAGCGGTAAATGACTGGCTGCCTCGGAACGGGTGTCCGGTAGGACTGGGCATGGGTGCTTTTGGACCCGTTGCTTAGTTGCTGTTAGCCCACGTTCTTGTCTGGGTCACCGCTTGTTGGTGCCCTCCCCGTTAGGTTATTTTTCAGGGCTGCACGGAACTGTGCAGACTCCTGCTCCTCTCCTTTCTTGCCACGTTCTCACTTTCTTTTCTTCTCTTCCCCCACACTACACCTCACAATCCTCCCACCAGGACCTAATTGGCCCTCTTCCTCTAGATGATGCATGTGGTACATGGAACTCTGGATTTAACCCGTTCACCCCTGAGACGGAAGATATTGCATCTTCTGTTGGGGATGCAATACCTTCCTGTGACGCACTCGTTGCGGGGCGCCACATATATGATTTCAAACAAAGAACCCAAGAACTGCAAAGAGCCTAAACCACATGTCTTCCACATCCCTGCCCTTACTTGCTCTGCTGCGTAGGCTAGCACTATTATGACTAAAACACAACATCTGGTGCCGAGCCACAGTAACAGCGGAGGTAGATGATAATCACATTAACCTACTGTTATGTTCTGATTGGAAGGCCTTCACAGACCTTCTCCCCAAGGCGCAACCAGCGGGTCTCCAGTGTCCTCCATCACTATGGGACACAGTGACCAATCATTGATGCCATTAATCCATGTTTCCATTACACCGGCTACCTGGCAGGTCTATGGTAAGGCTTGGGTGGAGAGGTGCTCGCTATTCCAGGGCAGACCCGTCCATAAGTGCGATCAAGCAAGAAGCGAAGTGACAACGGAATTTTTCATTCGGCTCAAAGAAAGAGGGGCGTCGGGCACATCGGCATCTCTCAGGAATAGCCTTTCTCTTCCAACTAATGGGGTGGGTGGACGTAACTAAGTTATTTTTCATCAAACAAGCCATGAAGGGTTGGAAAAGGCTTCAACCTAGTTAGTAATGCCGTCGTCCCATCTCATTGAGTTTACTAAACGACATTGTTACAATATACCCAGTAATATGCAAGTCACAATACGAGGCGATCCTCTTATCAGCAGCCTTTGCTATCACTTTTTTCGGTGCGCTGCGCATTAGTGAATTATTGCCGCGTTCAAAAACAGCGACAGAGGGCGGGTTAGCCAACGAAGACTTAATCATATGCAGCGACGCTCTGCGCATTCGCGTGCGTAAATCTAAATGCGACCCCACCGGTAGGGGCACATGGGTCCTGGTTAACTCCTCAGACGGTCCAGTATGCCCACTAAATATCAAACGTTACATGTCAATAAGACACACCAGCAGATTCTTTCTCTCATATACGGACGGGTCCCCTCTTACAAAGTATCAATTTCAGGCATTGTTCAAACAATGCTTAGCTAAAACCGGGGCAAATCCTAAGGAGTACGGGACGCATTCTTTCCCAATCGGCGCAGCCACGGAGGCAGCTAGGGCAGGAGTAACGGAGACCGAAGTACAGAGAATGGGGTGCTGGAAATCCGCATGCTTCGCCAGATATATAAGACCTAATTTGCTAAAATATCATGCTTTTATCTTACAGGCAGCAGTAGGCCTGAAGTTTGGGTTTTAGGACATTCCTACATTTACTGGGCAGCAAAAAGGGCAGAGCTTCACCCTGGAGGAATAAGCCTAGGCTTCCCGAATCTAGAGGTGAACTGGAGAGGCATCAGAGGGCTCCGCTGGAAGCAGGTGTTCCCGGAGTTAGTCGACATCTACAGGAGGGCCAAGGGGCCGATAATATTGGTGTTACATGTGGATGGAAACGATTTGGGCAAAACCAAAATGAGTGAACTATATACAGTAATGACAACGGACATTGAGCACGCTATCTATTTATTCCCGGACTTAACACTGGTGTGGTCTGAAATGGTACCACACGCCGACTGGCGTGGAGCAAGGGATGCCAAAGTCATAGAGCAGGCAAGAAGAAATGTCAATGTGAGAATGGCGAAATTCGTAAGGGGAAAATGTGGGATCGTGGTTCGCCATCACCAGTTGGAAGGCGATAACTCCGCACTTCTAAGACCGGACTAAGTTCATCTCACAGACATTGGTCTAGACATTTTTTTGTCTGGTTTGCAGGGCGAAGTTGAGCAAGCCCTGATGATGATGGGTGGGGGTCGGAGTCCTGATGATGATGGGTGGGGGTCGGAGTCCTGATGATGATGGGTGGGGGTCGGAGTCCTGATGATGATGGGTGGGGGTCGGAGTCCTGTGTATTGATTGTATGTTAATATCCTGTTTGTTGCCATATTGATTGTATGTTAATATCAAGAACAAGGTTTTGTGTATTTTAATCGCTTAAGTCACAGTGGAAAAGGTGGAGAAGGGCTAAGGTTCATAACCGCTCATTGGCCACCTCGTCGGCATTCAGCGATGAGCCCATTGTGAAATGTAAGTGCCTTACTCTGCTAGCGAAATTAATAAAATGTGACCGAACTTTTCAACCCATCCAGGCCTGGCCATGTTTTTCATTGTGGGACTAGTGGGAGGGGGGAGGCACTGTTTAACACAAGCGGGTCCCCACAGTCTGTAATGTATATACACAGTGACTGCACCAGCAGAATAGTGAGTGCAGCTCTGGAGTATAATACAGGAGGTAACTCAGGATCAGTAATGTAATGTATGTACACAGTGACTGCACCAGCAGAATAGTGAGTGCAGCTCTGGAGTATAATACGGGAGGTAACTCAGGATCAGTAATGTAATGTATGTGCACAGTGACTGCACCAGCAGAATAGTGAGTACAGCTCTGGAGTATAATACAGGAGATAACTCAGGATCAGTAATGTAATGTATGTACACAGTGACTGCACCAGCAGAATAGTGAGTGCAGCTCTGGAGTATAATACAGGAGGTAACTCAGGATCAGTAATGTAATGTATGTACACAGTGACTGCACCAGAAGAATAGTGAGTGCAGCTCTGGGGTGTGATACAGGAGGTAACTCAGGATCAGTAATGTAATGTATGTACACAGTGACTGCACCAGCAGAATAAGTGAGTGCAGCTCTGGAGTATAATACAGGAGGTAACTCAGGATCAGTAATGTAATCTATGTACAAAGTGACTGCACCAGCAGAATAAGGAGTACAGCTCTGGAGTATAATACAGGAGGTAACTCAGGATCAGTAATGTAATGTATGTACACAGTGACTGCACCAGCAGAATAGTGAGTGCAGCTCTGGAGTATAATACAGGAGGTAACTCAGGATCAGTAATGTAATGTATGTACACAGTGACTGCACCAGCAGAATAGTGAGTGCAGCTCTGGAGTATAATACAGGAGGTAACTCAGGATCAGTAATGTAATGTATGCACACAGTGACGGCACCAGCAGTAATAATGTATATAGTATTTATTAATGTGTATCTATGATACAGACATATAATTGTTTTCCACACACAGTTATATCAGGGAATTGACTGAATCCTGTATAAGTTTCACATACCGTATATACTCGTGTATAAGCCGACCCGTGTATAAGCCGACCCCCCTACTTTTGCCCCCAAAACCTGGGAAAACCTATTGACTCGTGTATAAGCCGAGGGTGGACCCCAGCACAGGTATACAGCCCCCAGCAGTGTGGTATACAGGCCCCCTCAGTGGTATACAGCAGCCTCCCCAGTGGTAGTATACAGCAGCCTCCCCAGTGGTAGTATACAGTAGCCTCCCCAGTGGTATATACAGCAGCCCCAGAGGGGTATACAGCAGCCACAGAGCTGTATACAGCAGCCCCAGAGCTGTATACAGCAGCCCCAGAGCTGTATACAGCAGCCCCAGAGGGGTATACAGCAGCCCCAGAGGGGTATATAGCAGCCCCAGAGGGGTATATAGCAGCCCCAGAGCTGTATACAGCAGCCCCAGAGGGGTATACAGCAGCCCCAGCCCCAGAGGGGTATACAGTAGCCCCAGAGGGGTATATAGCAGCCCCAGAGGGGTATACAGCAGCCCCAGAGGGGTATACAGCAGCCCCAGAGGGGTATATAGCAGCCCCAGAGGGGTATATAGCAGCCCCAGAGGGGTATACAGCAGCCCCAGTGGGGTATACAGCAGCCCCAGAGCTGTATACAGCAGCCCCAGAGGGGTATACAGCAGCCCCAGCCCCAGAGGGGTATATAGCAGCCCCAGAGGGGTATATAGCAGCCCCAGAGGGGTATACAGCAGCCCAAGCCCCAGAGGGGTATATAGCAGCCCCAGAGGGGTATATAGCAGCCCCAGAGGGGTATATAGCAGCCCCAGAGGGGTATACAGCAGCCCCAGCGCTGTATACAGCAGCCCCAGAGCTGTATACAGCAGCCCCAGCCCCAGAGGGGTATATAGCAGCCCCAGCCCCAGAGGGGTATATAGCAGCCCCAGAGGGGTGTACAGCAGCCCCAGAGGGGTATACAGCAGCCCCAGAGGGGTATTTAGCAGCCCCAGAGGGGTATACAGCAGCCCCCGCTGTATACAGCAGCCCCCGCTGTATACAGCGGTACCCGGCTGTATACAGCCCTCCCGCCTGGTATACCGGGCCCCCCCTGTGGCCACCTGTAAAGGAAGCGATGATTATACTTATCGGGTCGCCGACGCCGCCGCTCTGTCACCGTCCGTCACCGCGCTCCTTCCCGTCTTCATGCTTCCTTCATCGGCGCACAGAAAATGACGTCATTTCCTGTGCGACGGTGAAGGAAGCATGAAGACCAGGAGGAGCGCAGTGACGGACGGTGACAGAGCGGCGGCGTCGGCGTCGGCGACCCGATAAGTATAATCATCGCTTCCTTTACAGGTGGCCACAGGGGGGGCCCGGTATACCACGGGGGGGCTGTATATTTTTTTTTTTTTTTTTATTACCGTATATACTCGTGTATAAGCCGAGGGGGGACTTTTCAGCACATTTTTTGTGCTGAAAAACTCGGCTTATACACGAGTATATACGGTATTTACTTCCCAGATTGTCAATTACATTTAATAACAACCACTTTCTAATCCTGTTACAAGATAAGAGAACCCCAGCACACTGCTCCTTAGGTTCATATTCTGAATCCTCTTGATTCATCAGACACATCGCAGTTTTCCGGTCGCACTCACAGGTATCTGCAGGACATCCAGCCATGTACACACTGCGATCTGTGGATATAAAGAAACTTCCATCATTTCTCCTCCATGACGGATCTGTGCCCGATATATGAGACAAATCTGCTGTAAGGCTGGGGTCACAGTAGCATTTTTCACATGCGTTTTTGGAGACCTGCGTTTTCAAAAACGCATGTAAAAAACGCACCCATAGGCCCCCATGTTAAAAAAACGCATGCCCTAATAGCCAAAAAGCATGTGTGACAGTCCCATGCGTTTTTGGTGCTTTTCCAAAAACGCATGCGTTTTTTAATATGGGGCCTTATGGGAAACGCATGCAAAAACGCATGTACAATTAGTGCCATTCAAAAACGCATGCATTTCCCATAGGAGCCCATGTTAAAAAAACGCATGCGTTTTTTTAACATGGGCTCCTATGGGAAAGGCATGCGTTTTTGAATGGCACTAAAAGGTACTAATTGTACATGCGTTTTTGCATGCGTTTTCCATAGGGGCCCATGTTATAAAAACGCATGCGTTTTTCAAAACGCACCAAAAAATAGTACATGCACTATTTTTGGGTGCAGATTCCAAAATGCAGCCAAAAACGCAGGGAGCCATCAGACACCTTAAAAAACTCATGATGACATGAAAAACGCATGTAAAAAAGCATGCGTTTTTAAAAGGCACTAAAAAAACTGTGACCACAGCCTAATACTGACAGGAGAGAACTATGGATAAGATAATCTACCCATCACTGTTCTATACTCACATGGATATCACGGTATTTGCGGCACTCAGTCCTCACCGAGTGTTTGTGTGCTGGCGAGATTCGAGTGTCCCGTACAGCATGGTTGGCGCCTGACTTTCAGCCACTAAATATGTTTTTCTGCTTGACAATCACAGTAATGCTCTAGCCATGTTGGGTGTGGCATTACTGTGATTGGCTGGCCACCCAGTGTCATATGGTCTATATAAGCCCTGCCACCAGCATCTTGCATACTGTACATTGCATCCAGAAACAGAATAGTGTGAGCTTCGGGACTAAGCAATCAGCGTCTAGGGAGAGTGTTTCTAACATCTAAATATAATTCAACAGTTCTTTTAAGAGCTACATCAAGTTTATACCAGGTCACAATGGTGTAGGGAGGGAGAGTTGGTGGAGCAGGGACAGACAAAACACTATTCTTCCAGTATCTCCATATTAGAACAAGAGATCTTTTAAGAGCTACATCAAGCCTATACTAAGTCACAATAGTGTAGCGAGAGTTTGTGGCACAGGGACACACATAACACTATTGTTACAGTATCTCCATATTGGAACAACAGTTCTATTAAGAGCTAAATCGAGTCTATACCAGGTCACAATAGTGTAGGTAAAGTTGATGGAGCAGGGACAGACAAAACATTATTGTTCTAGTATCTTCAAATTAGAACAGCTCGTTTAAGAGCAACATAGAGTCTATAACAGGTCACAATTGTGTGTTGAGAGTTTGTGGACAAATAAATTACTATTGTTACAGTATCTCCTTATTGTAACAGCAGCTCTTTTATAAGCTACATCACAATAGTGTAGGGAGTGATCAACGAGCAGGGACACACGAAACAGTAGTGTTGGAGAATCTCCATATTAGAGCAACAACTCCTTTTAGAGCTACATTTCCAGCACACATTGTGTAGTCTCTAATAGAGTAGTTGCCTTTTTGGGAGTCCTTTAAAAGGCACAGATCCTTCTGCTCCCCTGTCATTTTTGGGGTCACATTTTGCTTGGCCTGTGCCATAAAAATCTCAAATATTAATATGATCCTAGTGTGCTCTTAAACACCTGTCAACTACAGTTCTACCATTGTTTGGTTGTCATGTAAAAACTGACAACTCTGCACCCCAAGTTTGGGGTTACCTTTTTGTTGTACCTTGATGTACAATATATATCACAAAAAAAACAAATATGCCAATGTCTGGCGTTATGGGACAGGGAATTGGGCATGGTGTTGACTGTGGTGCCCACTAAGGCAGTATGACAGGTCAGATTGATGCTTCTATTATGTTCCTGTCAAAATTTCCTGGTCTGTGCCATAAACCTGTCTTGATGCCAGAAGAGCGTGAGCAGGTTCTGTGTTGGATGGCAGACAAGGTCTCCAGTCAGTTCTCAACCAGCACCAAATCTTCTACATAACCTAGTTTTGGTAGCTAAAAAGCTGGGCCATCCAATCCTCAACCTGGTCCTCTTTTCTTCCCTCATCATGAGTCACAGGAGACATATGATCCTAAACTTGGTAATTCTAAGGATCTGTTTAGTACATATCTTTTTGTTGGCTCTGGCCTCTCACCTGCAGCATTGAAGAGGGATGTGAAGAGGTGGCGTGCATTGATACGCAAATATTTGATCACCTGTGGCCAGAGGAAAGCAACTTTGAGCAACGTGTCTCAAGAGGTGGAGGATGATCATGATGATGATGAGACACAGTTGCATTCAGGTCAGCCAAAAATCTCAACTTGGAAGTAGGATCAGCTTGAGGAATTGAAAGACGAGGTGTTCGACGATGAGGCCACTGATCCAACCTGGACCGTTGACATGCATAGCGAGCACAGCAGCACAGAGGGGGATGGATACATAGCACCAACATAGGAATAAAGGGGCAGATGTTTGACAATAGTGATAACTGGGGCAGATGTTCCCAAGAGCACCCCTTCTCTGCTGCAACTCAGGACAAGAAGTGTTCTTCCTCTGTATGGAACTTTTTTCTAATAGTCTTTCAGAGAAATAAAACACAATAATTTGTAGCATCTGCCATACCAAGCTGAGCAGAGGAAAGTAGAATGTCAACCTGAGCACCAGCACTATGCTGAAGCACATTGCAACCAAGCACCCCTGTAGGTGGGCAGAACACCTGGGTACAAAATCTGTGTCTCCGGATGAAACCACTGCCATTTCACCTGTGCTACGGCCTTCACAATTTGCTGTACAGGAAGCAGGGACTCATACCTCCTGCCCACAACCTGTGGTTGCACAGACTCACCAATGAACATCAACCACATCCACTTCGTCTGTCCCAGCGAAGTGTGCAGTTGTCCTTGCCCTAGAACTTGGTGTGGAAGTGTAAATACCCAGTCACACACCCACAGGCACAAATACTAAATGCTCACATTTCTAGAGTGCTAGCCTTTGAAATGTTGCAGTTTAGGCTTGTTGAGTCTTTCAATAATCTATTGGCTGTGGCTGCCCCGCAATTTTGCTTGGTGTGCCGTTCCTGTGTTACACAAGCACATGTTAAACAATATGAACCAAGTTGTTGTGGACAGGGACAATAGATTTCTCTCATGGCATGATGGGTGAACCTGATGGAGGGTGGCACAGAGTCACAACTTGGGACATCACATAGCCTACCCATGTAAAGAATAGCAGGTCTAACTTCAATCAGGGTTTCCACCTCCTTGCATGCCACATCTTTTCTCCCCTCCTCTTCCTCCTCCTGGTCCTCATCCTCCCCTGAGTTACTCTCACCACTTCTCCCAAGCTGGGAGTTCTGCAGTGGTGCATCGGCTAAGCAGTAACACCCTCTGCTGAAGCTCATCTGTTTAGGTCATAAGCCATACACTGCAGCAGAGCTGTTGTAAGTGATAAAAGAACAAACCAATCAGTGGCTGTCCCCGCTGAACCTCCAACCAGGTCTGGTGGTGTGCGATAATGGGTGTAATCTGGTGGTCACTTTAAAGCTTGACAAGCTGATACACTTTCCATACATGGTTTATGTGCTGAATCAAGTTGTACAACGGTTTCTGAAAACATACCCTGACTTGCTGTACCTACTTGAAAAGGTACGCAGTATTAGCTCCTATTACCAAATGTTCTTTACAGCTTTTACCAGTCTTGCAGTGCTGAAATAAACGCTTTAATTTTACTACTTACTGACTCATTTGCGACCTGTCCACGTGTTGGAATTTTACATGTCATATGTTGGCAAGGATTTGTGAGCGACAGAGGGCAGTAGCTGAATACCAGCTTCAGCATGCCCGTCAGACTGAGAGTCAGCTACCACACATAACAAATGTCGAGTGGGTGTGGATTGCTGACATTTGTGAGGTTGTTGAAAGCTTTGAGTACTGCAACAAGATCATGAGCAGTGATGAGGCTATTATGAGCGTAACCATCCCACTGCTCTGTCTCTTAAAACGCTTCCTGGAGGATCTGAAAGAGGAAGCTTTGAGTGCCCAGCAGGTGGCTATTGAGCAAGATTTTCCAGTGGGTGATGCTTCACAGCCAAAAGTCTCAGACAATAAGTGATGATGATGATGAGTAGGAGGAGATAGAAGAAGAGGAGTAGGAACAGGACTTGTTTATCTGCACTACAGAGGGAAATACTAACCCCAGCTTCGTGCCTATCCAGCATGGATGACCTGAATAGGAGGAGGTAGAGGAGGAGGCAAGGCAGCATGAGGAGGAGAGTATGATTACTGTTCGTCCTGGTGGGACACTGAACCTTTGACTATTTGTAGTTTGCCCTACATGGTACAGTTCATGCCTAACCATCTTTCCCAAGACCTTAATGTCATAGACATTTTGGCCACCAACCAATACTGGTTGTCCACCTTCCTCGACCCACAGTGCAAGTAAAAATTTCCTTCTCATTTCAGAGTCACAAAAGGGCTGCACAATGGAATCATTCAAGAGCGCTGTTGTAGGTCTTTTCATCAACTGATCACCCTCAGACAACACTGGCGGCAAAGGTACCGGCTCTTTTCAAAAGCAAGGATTAATGGGGAGGGACTGCAAACCAGGTGCAACAGAGGTGGGGGAAAAATGTGCAAAAACTGGGCCAGTGTCAATAAACCATCACATCAGCAAGGGCTATAGGTGGCTGTAACAATGACAAGGAGGGAGAAGTTGAACACGATGGTCAAGGGGTACTTAAGTGACCATACCTGCGTCCTTCCTGATGCTTCAGTTCCTTTTAATTACTGGGTGTCCAAGCTGCACACTTGGCCCGACCTCTCCTTGTAAGTCTTGGAGGTGCTGGCGTGTACAGCTGGTAGTATGTTGTCTGAGCCCGTTTTTAAATCTGCTGGGGCAATCATAACAGATAGGCGCACACAGGTGTCAACGAAAAATGTGGCATACTCTCATAAAATTCAACAAGAACTGGATTTCCTCAGACTATGTAATCCCTCCGAGATTATAGCAACCCAACCTAAATTCACCCAAAATGTTAATTTAGGTAAGTTGTCATAAAGTCCATTCGTTCCCATACAAACCTGTTTCATTCTTCTTAAATTAAAATCTTAGTCCTCCTGCTTCTTCCACATGTACTCCATGGTCAATAACATCCTAACAATGTTACATTCATTATAGTTTTACATTGGAGGCTCTTGTTACAGACTGTTCCTACGTCTATGACACAGCCCCAGGGCTAATATTTTTAAAGACAATACACATTATGCACTGACCAACTATGACAGTAGTCCTAAATAAATAATGTTTGTCATCGGAGGCCCTTGTCACAGGTTGTCCCACATTGTGACTGATATAGGGGATACATATTCGATAACAATTTAAAGTCACCACTGCCAGACAAAAAACAGTCCTACGTTTCCAGGGTATGAAATATGATGACTTTCTCTCTTTCCCGAAATTATTATTGCCTTTAAACTTAGTCCAAAATTTTGGTGCAGGGCTGGCGTCAGCACCCAGCGCATCCGGGCAAGTGCCGGGGCCCTGGACAGCTGGGGGGCCCACTCAGGCACTGGCAGCCCTGACTGCCAGGGGGCCCTCAATGACAGGCAGCGCTGACTGCCAGGGGCCCCTCAGTGACAGGCAGCACTGACTGGCAGGGGGCCCTCAATGACAGGCAGCCCTGACTGCCAGGGGCCCCTCAGTGACAGGCAGCCTTGACTGCCAGGGGCCCCTCAGAAACAGGCAGCAGCTGAGGGTGAACTCTACATTGCTACCAGTCCACATGGCTAATTTGCATCGCATGCAAATTAGCCATGTGGAGTAAGCAGCAGATTTCGGAACTTATGCTCCCGGCATCAGGACCCTCCTGCTGAGCTAAATGCCACCCCCTTCCCTCCTGCGTGGATCTGTTCCCCGAGTCCTCCCCATCGTCTTGATCACTGAAGTCTGAGGAGGAGGAAGCAGCTTGTGAAGTGTATCTCCCGAATCTCCAGAAACAGAAGGAGAGAGGAAAAGATGGGGAGACTAAAGGGAATGGGGCAGAGCAAGAAAGAAGCGTGTAGGAAGCTGCAGTGGAGGAAACAGGAGACAAGAGCTCGGTAGATTGGGGGTAATGGAGAACTGGACTGAAGAAAACAAGTAGTGAGTATGATGGGGAGATCTCATAGGAGAAAGCCAGGGAAACTGGGGCTGTAAACAGCCAAATACTGGGATAAACTAACATAGACACAGCTAAATGGCCTACAACTGACAACACTTTGTGACATAGTGCATATACTGACAACACTTACTGACACACTGCATATACTGACACTGACAACACTTACTGACACACTGCATATACTGACACACTGACAACACTTACTGACACACTGCATATACTGACACTGACAACACTTACTGACACACTGCATATACTGACACACTGACAACACTTACTGACACACTGCATATACTGACACACTGACAACACTTACTGACTGACACACTGCATATACTGACACACTGACAACACTTTCTGACACACTGCATATACTGACACACTGACAACACTTACTGACACACTGCATATACTGACACTGACAACACTTTCTGACATAGAGCATATACTGACACACTTACTGACACACTGCATATACTGACACACTGACAACACTTACTGACTGACACACTGCATATACTGACACACTGACAACACTTAAGGTACCTTTACACGCCGCGACGGCAGGCTGGATACATCCCGCTACTTCACGTGCACGAGCACGCTCAAACGGCTACAAACGGTCAACGCACCCTCTTTACACGCCGCCATAAGGTGCGCTACGCCACGCTACATCTGTAGCTAGCTACATCGCCGGGTGTGTCAAGTAGCCAGCTGTAGCTTAGCGTTTCACATTTACACAGCGCTACAACAAGCTACTATGGGCAGACCTGGTGCAGGCGAGACAGCACATAGGCGTGCCCCAATCTTGGATTATGAGTCGTCCGAACGGTGATAGGACAGCGCAATATCATGATGATTGGCCAGGCATCGCAGGAGGCTGAGAAATACAGCACGCTCGAGCGATTGTGTAGTGTGACTCGTCAGCTCCTTAAATATGCCGCCCTAGGCAGCGACTACCAATCGTCATGCAGGAGCTTCCACCAATGATCGCTGTAGGGGCGCGGTATCCCGGAGCCTGGGTCACGCCTTAGCTACATTGCAGCTACAGCCCCGGGTGTCCAGAGTTCCCTTCCGTTGCCTCTTTACACGCCGATACAGCTCGCTACCATCGGCGTTGTAGCCATCAGTTTTCGAGCAGACCTAGGAGACAGATGTATCTGTTGCCGGCTGTAGCGTCACGTCTTCAGATGCCGCTACGACAGGCTACATTGACGCTACAAGCTACATTTGTAGCCTGTAGCGGGATGTATCCAGCCTGCCGTCGCGGCGTGTAAAGGTACCTTTACTGACTGACACACTGCATATACTGACACACTGCATATACTGACACACTGACAACACTTACTGACACACTGCATATACTGACACACTGACAACACTTACTGACACACTGCATATACTGACACACTGACAACACTTACTGACACACTGCATATACTGACACTGACAACACTTACTGACACACTGCATATACTGACCCACTGACAACACTTTCTGACACACTGCATATACTGACACACTGACAACACTTACTGACACACTGCATATACTGACACTGACAACACTTACTGACACACTGCATATACTGACACTGACAACACTTACTGACACACTGCATATTCTGACCCACTGACAACACTTTCTGACACACTGCATATACTGACACACTGACAACACTTACTGACACACTGCATATACTGACACTGACAACACTTACTGACACACTGCATATACTGACACACTGACAACACTTTCTGACACACTGCATATACTGACACACTGACAACACTTACTGACTGACACACTGCATATACTGACACTGACAACACTTTCTGACATACATCATATACTGACATCACAAAGCACCCACTGACCTTGTGGAGACCAGCAGAGGATAACACTGCGGGCACCAGTTAAAGCACTCAAACACAGTGAAACCCAAGGTGCATTGCTCCCTAGAATTTGAATATGCAGATGAAGTCCATGGAGCCTCGGTTAAGAGTCTACAACATGGACACCAGCCAGTTATCCCACCAGGGAAGGACCTAGCCCAGGGTATTAGTGACTCACCGTAGCCGGGGGTACACGTAGCGGGCGTTGTTTCTCCTCCAGTCACGGAACCGCGCCTGCGGTGGTGTAGGCCCGGTGGTCCAGATCAATAGGGGAATGGCGGAACAGTGGGGGGTGATTTGTCTTCGTGACGCCACCTGCGGGTGTTCTGGTAACTTTACCAGCGCTGCGGGTTCTCCGGGGGATGTTAAGCAGCTAGATGGGACGCTCCCACAGGATGAGCGGGAGTCCCCGGAGCCGGGAGCTGCGCAAGATGTTGTGAGTCAGCTGCAGTAATGCGGCTATTAGGCCAGGATTCAGACACAGACACGCCAAAGTCTTTTAAGTACCTTTTACTCGTGATATTCAGGTACGCCAGACCGGGTTCGTGAAGTTTAGCAATCCTGGAGGTTCACAGCAAGCAGTTTGTATAGGCTTCCTTCTCTCTACATCTGGTGCTAAGGTCGGGTGGACGTGGAATCCATCCGGACCGGGCAGTGTGTTCAATAGAACGGATTTCACCTGGTTGTCAGCACTGAGGGCACTGTAAAAGGGCGATGATAATTCTACCTTCTTCCCTGGGCTCTCGTTGGTAGGTGCGACAGGTGAACAGGGGGCTAGGCTCCCTGTGAAGTCTGCTGGTTCTCTGCAGTGGCTATGTAGCTTCCACAGCTTCGGTTCCAGTAACCGGTTATTAAGGGAGAGAGTGGTGATCACTCTGGTGTCCCTGAGAGGTGCTTCTCCTTGTCCTCTTATCCCTATTGCAGGGATTTCCTCACTGGCTGGATGACTGGTTGGGCCTGGTGTGTGTCTCATGAGGTAGAGATCACACACACCCTGCAGCTCTCCTAGCGTCTGCACACTCTGGTGTTTCTCCCTCCAAGACTCTATTTATAGGGGGAACTGGTTCAAAGTGACCTGTGGAGCTCCCCCTAGAGGCTCGGGGTGAAACCAGGTGTTCTAAGTGTTGTTGTGGTGTTTGTGGGTTTTGCTTTGCTGTTATTACTCCATTCATGCCTAAGGATTTCTGTGGTGCCCAACAGGTGCCAGGGTGCCACATTCCCCCTTAGTTAAACTCAGTTCTCCCGACTGAGCAAAAAGTTATTTTTACAACTTAACACTATACTTTTAATAACAGAGTCTTAAAGAAAAACACAAAAATCACTGAAAAGGAAGTGGAAAAATGTGAAAAATATGAAAAGCAGTCCGTACGGCACTAGTCCATCTGCCGCAGGCTGGAAAAGGTAAAGTTAGTGGTCACACAAGTCCTGTGACAATTGTCCAAAGTTTATGGAAAGGGGAAAAAGGTAAAGTCCAGGGATACACAGTAACTTTATACATTCCCTACGGGTGTCTCTGCTTGGGAGGCCGGTACTAACCTTCTATACCTTACCAGGCGCTTTCTGTCCCCAACTTAGTATACTTGGGACAGAGCCCAGTTCCTCCACCCTTCTGTACACTACTTTTTACAGGTTTTTGAAAACTGGTTATCTATTTACAACACTTACAGGTTACATTTTCCACTACATTTTTAAACCCATTCTCCAAGTTTGTGTGGGGGTTGACCTAATGTACTACGTGTTGATCTGCGTAGTGTGGGTGTTTCCAAAGCTGTTGGTGTAGTGTACGAAGTGGTTCTTAATTCTCTATGTTTGCTTTGGGGTAGACCATAGTAAGCGCGGAGTCTATCAACTGGACTAACCTCTGTAGGTAGTTGAGTAGGAATGGCTTCTCTTACTGTGGGACTAGTAGGTTGACCGATTACAGGAATCTCAGGTTCCAATATAACAGGCTGCAATTCTTGCACTTGGACTTCTTCTTGTTGGACTTGTTGGATTGGATTTGGTTTTGGCTGATCTTCTACAGGTTGGTAGAAATGCATAACTGGTATGAGGAATGCTTCACCTATTTGTGGCCAATCAGCTGGTAAGTATCCAATTTCTGTAAGGACTAGATTTTCTTTTGTTTCTTCATCTGTAGTTACAGTAGGGTAACTGGTTGCTTGTGGGATTAACTGTGGCGGACATTTCTTCAAATGATCCCTTGAGACAGTCGCAATAGTATTCCCATTGTCTTTACTGATAATACAAGTTTTTGAGTTGTCATAGTGTGACGGCATAACGGTGTAGGGTACGGATTCCCAACTGTTATCCAATTTGTTGGTTTTTCTTTTCCTTTTTAGCACTACATCACCTATAGCTAATGGTTCAGCTGAGGTGTGCTTGTTGAAGTCTTTTTCTTGTTTAGTTCTACTGATTTCAAGGTTCCTTTCAACACTCTCCTGTACCTTCTTGTACTTTTCTTGGCGTTGGCTGACCCCAGTCTTCATCAGAAGAGTCTTCTGTGGGTTCAACGGTTCCCATCTGTAAATCAATAGGCAGTTTACCTGGTCTTGCTCTCATCAAGTAAGCAGGTGTGTAATTTGTCGAACTGACAGGTATGTGGTTGTAGATGTCCACGAGATCTGGAAGTTTCTCTGGCCATTGATTTCTCTCTTCAACTGGTAAGGTTTTGAGCATGTCAATGACTATGTGGTTCATCTTCTCACATAAACCGTTCGTCTGAGGATGATAAGGTGTGGTGCGGATTTTCTTACACCCATACAGCCCTAAGAATTCTTGGAACAGAGCTGATTCGAAGGCTGGTCCTTGGTCAGTTAAGACTTGGTCTGGATACCCATGGGGGCGACAGAAGTAACTCTGGAACGCTTTGGCTGCTACCTCAGCAGTTAAATCCTTAACTGTAACGACTACCAGGAATCTTGAGTAGTGATCAACGATGGTGAGAGCGTAGGTGTACCCGGTTCGACTTGGGGTAAGCTTCACGTGGTTGAGAGCAACTATTTCAAGAGGTTTGGTGGTAACAATTGGTTGCAACGGAGCTTTCTGAGTTAGATGGTCTTTCCTTCGAAGGTGACATGGTCCACAGTTTTTACACCACTTGTCAATGGAGCCTCGCATACCGACCCAGTAGAACCGATCGTTTAAGAGTCTCTCCAGCTTCTTCCATCCAAAGTGTCCGGCATCATCATGGTATGCTTCAAGGATCATTTGGACTTCAGTCTTGGGAACTACAATCTGCCAGATTAGTTCATGGGTTCTTGGATTGAGGTATCTTCTGCATAGTTTACCTTGGTAGACAAACAACCTCCCTTTCTCCTTCCACAGGCGTTTAGCAGTTGATGAGGCATCAGAGTCCATGTTGGCGTGTTCTTGAGTGATCAGATCCCTTACCAGGCTGACATCTGGGTCGTTGGCTTGAGCCTCCTTCCAGTCATGGTGAGGTAACGGGTTCACGGTCCTCTCTACACGGGTCTGGTTTCTCTGATGACATGTTGCTGTACCGGAATGGTGGAAAGCAGGTAGTTCAATCTCCTCCAGGTCATCTATGTCTTCTCCCTCTTCAGGAAGATGAGGCATTCGGGACAGGGCATCAGCATTGCCGTTCTTGTGACCTGCCCGGTACTTTACAGTGAAGTCGTAGTTAGCGAGTCTTGCTACCCAACGCTGTTCTAGGGCTCACAGCTTTGCAGTCTCTAAATGTGTTAGAGGATTGTTGTCTGTGAAAGCTGTGAACGGTGCGGACGCCAAGTAATGCTTGAAACGCTCTGTGATCGCCCAGACCAGGGCCAGGAACTCCAGCTTGAAGGAGCTGTAATTCTCCGGGTTCCTTTCGGTGGGACGGAGCTTTCTGCTTGCGTAGGCTATCACTTTCTCCTTGCCCTGCTGACGTTGAGATAGGACTGCTCCTAAACCTTCATTACTTGCATCGGTGTACAATAAAAACGGTAGATTGTAATCAGGGTAGGCCAGGATCTCTTCTCCAGTTAAAGCATTTTTTAACGTTTGGAATGATTTGTCCTGTTCTGGTCCCCAGTGGAACGGGGGTCCCCTGATCTTGCCGTTTTTGGATTGACCTACTAAGAGATCTTGCATGGGGGCGGCTATCTTGGTATAGCCTTTGATGAATCGTCGGTAGTACCCGACCAGTCCTAGAAATTGACGTACCTCTTTGTGATTGATTGGTGCTGGCCAGTCCTTGATGACGGTGACCTTATCCGGATCCGGTGCTACGCCTTCGGCGCTGACCACATGTCCTAGGTATTGGACCTTGGGTTTCAGCAGGTGGCACTTGGACGGTTTCAGTTTCATCCCGTACTTGGACAGTGACTCAAACACTTCACTCAGGTGCTGGAGGTGATCTTCATAGGTCTGAGAGTAGACAATGACATCATCAAGGTATAACAAGACAGTCTCAAAGTTCTTGTGGCCCAAACAACACTCCATAAGTCTCTGAAATGTGCCTGGGGCATTGCACAAACCGAATGGCATACTGTTGAACTCGCATAAGCCCATGGGAGTCGTGAAGGCTGTCTTCTCACGATCCTCCTCTGCAACGGCAACCTGCCAGTACCGACTAGTAAGATCTAATGTGGAGAAATAGTTGGCAGATTTGAGTGCAGCTAGTGACTCTTCTATGCGTGGTAACGGGTATGCATCCTTGTGTGTGACTTTGTTAATTTGCCTATAGTCTACGCACATCCTCATACTACCATCTTTCTTTTTAACCAGGACTAGTGGTGCGGCCCAGGGACTACAGCTATCCCTAATGACTCCTGCATTCTTCATGTCCTGAAGCATCTCTTTTGCTTTCTGGTAGTGAGTGGGCGGTATAGGCCTGTACCTTTCTTTGATAGGTGCATGGTTGTTTGTGGGGATATGATGTTGTACCCCTTTAATCCTCCCAAAGTCAAGTGGGTGTTTGCTGAACACTTGCTCATACTCCCGAACTACCCGGTATACTCCATTTTTTCTGGTGAGAGGGTGTATTGTCAGTTCCTACACTGAGTTCTTGACACCATTTCTCTAACTGATCTTTGGAGTGAGGGGGTTCATCAGTGACTATTTGGTTTGAGGATTTTACATCAATCACAGCATCATCTTTTACTTGGTACAATTTTGCGACAGTTGCATATCTTGGCAGTCTGACTTCGTCATCACCATAATTTAATATGCGTACGGGGACTCTCCCCTTTCTTACATCGACTAACCCTCTGGCT
Source organism: Allobates femoralis (assembly GCA_033576535.1). NCBI lineage: Eukaryota > Metazoa > Chordata > Amphibia > Anura > Aromobatidae > Allobates > Allobates femoralis. The sequence goes on along the minus strand of JARQOC010000009.1, from coordinate 52,153,122 downwards.
GTCAAGAGCGTAGGACTACTATCAGACATTACAGGTTCTACTACAGCTTGGTAGTCCTGCCCTCTGAGGCCTATGGCTGCTCGACACCAGATCATCATTTCACTTCTGGGTGGTACCACAATTGGAATGGGATCTGTGACCCTTACTCTGCCAATTTCACCATTTGACAATGTTACCTGTTGTTGATACACCAGAGCTCTGATCTGCTTTTGGATAGCCCTCTTTTCTCTGGGTTTACCAGCTTCAGCACTCTGTTGGAGTAAAAACAACACTTCATCGAGGCATTTGATCATGACATTGGTACCCAATATGACATATGGATCCTTGTGGTTAGGCTTATCCTGGACCACTAAGATACCCTGGTTTTTCAACTGCACCCTCCCCACCTTTACTGTAGCTTCCCACTGTCCCTCTATGGTAACCGGAATACCATTAGTGGCTTCAAGGTTCATCTCGGGGTTAGGGGGTTCTAGCTTAACATCTGGCCAGAACTGCTTGTAAAGGGTACTGGGGATGGATGTCACCTGGAATCCAGTGTCTATCAAGGCGGATATAGCGATGCCATCAATGACGACTGGTAAGTATGGACAGTCTCCCACATACTTGTGTTCCCAGCTGGATGTAGGGCCTGGACAGTCTACTCCTGGGGTTGGCCCTTCTCGCCCAGGGGTCGCTCGTTTAAAGGACGGGTTTGCAGGTTGCGTCCTCCTAAGTCGTTCTGCTGACTGTTGCGGCGTCTGTCAGGACTGTGGCGGTCTGCAGGTTTTCCTCGCGACGGCTGTGTCTTTCTCCTCATCCACGGGACGTCATCCGGGCTGTCGGCGAGTTGAATCTTGTCCGATGGCCTTGCATCTGTCTTGGGTCTTCTCCCAGCTTGTAGCTTGGCCACGTCTTTCATCAGCTGCTCGACATTAGCACACAGTTGATCAAACCGGTCAGGTGTTACAGTCTGTGCACTGGACTGAATCGCAGGGGTTGGAGATGCTGCTGCCGGCACGGAAGGGGTGTCAGTGTACTGCTGCTGCTGTGAAGCGGGATCAGTTACTTCAGCGAGTCGTTGTCCCCAAACTGTTAAGTCTCTCAAGGTGTCAAACTCTGCGCCTGGGTTTTGTATGGACCACCAGCTTGCTTGCTTTCTATCCTCAGATAGTTTAAGGCCCACAATAAATTGTCCAATTAACGCTTTGTTCTCATCACGGACACCATCAGGATCAACTTGTTTTAACAGTCTGTATGCTTCTTGCAAGCGCAGTGAATAATCAAGGACACTTTCTTGTGCCCCTTGGTTACAACGATAGAATGACAGTCTTTGTTCAGCTTCGGTATGGCGCTCAAAAACCCGGGTTAATTTGGCGAATATCTGCTCCACAGATTCCTGAGTTTCTACAGGCCAGCTGCGGCTCTGCAGTTCGGCTGCACCGGTTAACTGTCCCATAATAACTGAAGCTCTTTGCTTACCGGTCATCGGGTACATGTCCAGCGCCTGGCATATCTTCCTCTGGAAGTTCTCTAAGGTGCTGGGTACACTGCTGTACTTGGGTAACCAGGTCGCACTAGGAACGTAGGGTAGAGACATCGGCATAATCGGAGCGGGTTGCGGTGGCATACCGCCGACTTGTTGCTGTCCATCAAGAGGTAGGTTTTGGGGTGCCGCTTGGTCCAGCGGGGGCACCGCGTGATCGGGAGCCGGGTTACTCATGGTCGCTCCCCCTTAGTTAAGCGTAGCCTTTCCCTCGGTTTCAAACGGAAGTGTCGGCCTCGCGGTGAGGAGTGAGGCACCACGGGAGTTTCCGGTTCCTGCTGCGTACGGAGGAAGTCGTCAGAGCGTGGGGGCGGGGCCAATCTTCGCGCCCTCTGCACAGTCACGCCCCTTATTTTCCCCCCTTTTCGCGCAGCAATGGCGGACCAAATGTACAGTTCGATATTTACAGTCAATAAATAGCACACAATACCCGTGATAACGGGCCTGCTCGAATCCTGTTCGTGACGCCAAATTCTGACTCACCGTAGCCGGGGGTACACGTAGCGGGCGTTGTCTCTCCTCCAGTCACGGAACCGCGCCTGCGGTGGTGTAGGCCCGGTGGTCCAGATCAATATGGGAATGGCGGAACAGTGGGGGGTGATTTGTCTTCGTGACGCCACCTGCGGGTGTTCTGGTAACTTTACCAGCGCTGCGGGTTCTCCGGGGGATGTTAAGCAGCTAGATGGGACGCTCCCCACAGGATGAGCGGGAGTCCCCGGAGCCGGGAGCTGCGCAAGATGTTGTGAGGCAGCTGCAGTAATGCGGCTATTAGGCCAGGATTCAGACACAGACACGCCAAAGTCTTTTAAGTACCTTTTACTCGTGATATTCAGGTACGCCAGACCGGGTTCGTGAAGTTTAGCAATCCTGGAGGTTCACAGCAAGCAGTTTGTATAGGCTTCCTTCTCTCTACATCTGGTGCTAAGGTCGGGTGGACGTGGAATCCATCCGGACCGGGCAGTGTGTTCAATAGAACGGATTTCACCTGGTTGTCAGCACTGAGGGCACTGTAAAAGGGCGATGATAATTCTACCTTCTTCCCTGGGCTCTCGTTGGTAGGTGCGACAGGTGAACAGGGGGCTAGACTCCCTGTGAAGTATGCTGGTTCTCTGCAGTGGCTTTGTAGCTTCCACAGCTTCGGTTCCAGTAACCGGTTATTAAGGGAGAGAGTTATGATCACTCTGGTGTCCCTGAGAGGTGCTTCTCCTTGTCCTCTTATCCCTATTGCAGGGATTTCCTCACTGGCTGGATGACTGGTTGGGCCTGGTGTGTGTCTCATGAGGTAGAGATCACACACACCTGCAGCTCTCCTAGCGTCTGCACACTCTGGTGTTTCTCCCTCCAAGACTCTATTTATAGGAGGAACTGGAGTGACCAGTGGAGCTCCCCCTAGAGGCTCGGGGTGAAACCAGGTGTTCTAAGTGTTGTTGTGGTGTTTGTGGGTTTTGCTTTGCTGTTATTACTCCATTCATGCCTAAGGATTTCTGTGGTGCCCATCAGGTGTCAGGGTGCCACATTAGTAGCCCTTAAGTCACTATCCAGCCCTTGCGAGCTTGAAGATATGGCCAGGGGTTTACCATGGACTAGGTATCCAACCACAGACAGCTGTTTCGGGGTTGTTGCCCCTCATCAGTGTGGCGCAGGATTCAAGCTTGCAGGGCTGGATAGTGACTTAAGGGCTACTAATACCCTGGGCTAGGTCCTTCCCTGGTGGGATAACTGGCTGGTGTCCATGTTGTAGACTCTTTTACCGAGGCTCCATGGACTTCATCTGCATATTCATAGATCATATACTGACAACACTTTCTGACACACTGCATATACTGACACACTGACAACACTTACTGACTGACACACTGCATATACTGACACTGACAACACTTCCTGACATAGTCCATATACTGACACTGACAACACTTTCTGACATAGTGCATATACTGACAACACTTATGGTACCTTTACACGCCGCGACGGCAGGCTGGATACATCCCGCTACTTCACGTGCACGAGCACGCTCAAACGGCTACAAACGGTCAACGCACCCTCTTTACATGCCGCCATAAGGTGCGCTACGCCACGCTACATCTGTAGCTAGCTACATCGCCGGGTGTGTCAAGTAGCCAGCTGTAGCTTAGCGTACCACGTTTACACAGCGCTACAATAAGCTAATATGGGCGGACCTGGTACAGCAGGGACAGCACATAGGCGTGCCACAATCTTGGATTACGAGCCGTCCGTACGATGATAGGACAGCGCAATATCATCATGATTGGCCAGGCATCGCAGGAGGCTGAGAAATACAGCACGCTCGAGCGATTGTGTAGTGTGACTGGTCAGCTCCTTTAAATATGCCGCCCTAGGCAGCGACTACCAATCGTCATGCAGGAGCTTCCTCCAATGATCGGTGATGGGGCGCGGTATCCCGGAGCCTGGGTCACGCCTTAGCTACATTGCAGCTACAGCCCCGGGTTTCCAGAGTTCCCTTCCGTTGCCTCTTTACACGCCGATACAGCTCGCTACCATCGGCGTTGTAGCCATCAGTTTTCGAGCAGACCTAGGAGACAGATGTTTCTGTTGCCGGCTGCAGCGTCGCGTCTTCAGACGCCGCTACGACAGGCTACATTGACGCTACAAGCTACATTTGTAGCCTGTAGCGGGATGTATCCAGCCTGCCGTCGCGGCGTGTAAAGGTACCTTTACTGACACACTGCATATACTGACACACTGACAACACTTACTGACACACTGCATATACTGACACACTGACAACACTTACTGACACACTGCATATACTGACACACTGACAACACTTCCTGACATAGTGCATATACTGACACTGACAACACTTTCTGACACACTGTATATACTGACACTGACAACACTTACTGACACTCTGCATATACTGACACACTGACAACACTTACTGACACACTGCATATACTGACACTGACAATACTTACTGACACACTGCATATACTGACACTGACAATACTTACTGACACACTGCATATACTGACACACTGCTAACACTTACTGACACACTGCATATACTGACACACTGACAACACTTACTGACATACTGCATATACTGACACACTGACAACACTTCCTGACACACCGCATATACTGACACTGACAACACTTCCTGACACACTGCATATACTGACACTGACAACACTTTCTGACACACTGCATATACTGACACTGACAACACTTACTGACACCCTGCATATACTGACACACTGCATATACTGACACTGACAACACTTATGGTACCTTTACACGCCGCTACAACAGGATGCATACAACCCGCTACAGGCTACAAATGTGGCTTGTCGCGCCAATATCGCCCGTAGTAGCGGCGTCTGAAGACGGGACGACACAGCCGGCTACAGATACCTCTGCATCCGTGCACTGCCCATAAACAGATGGCAACATCGCCGATTGTAGCGAGCTGTATCGGCGTGTAAAGAACCCACAGAAGGGAACTCGGGACACCCGGCGATGTAGCTGCAATGTGGCTAAGGCGTCACCCATGCTCCGTGATACCGCGCCCCTTCAGCGATCATTGGTGGAAGATGCTGCGTTACGATTGGCCCTTGCCTCACAGCCCTCCATCTTGGATGAGCTGTCCCTTCAGCACTACACATACGCGCCGTATGCACGATCAGATAGTAGTACAATTACGCGGACACACACTTGAACGTAAAATCATAAATGGCCCATTATCTACATACAGTGTGCACATCCTATCAACATGATAACGAATAATGCGGGACACAGCGCACAAGTGTGTGTTACGTACCGCTCTGGCTTATTGCACAGCAGCTGCCGTAGAAGTGTTCCGGGTCTGGCAGTGCGCGCAGGGCGCACACAGATGCACACAATCCCATAGCACATCGGAGGAGATTACCCAGTAGACAGATCAAAGCCGTGTTATACGGCCTGCACTGTGGGTCTTCTGCAGTAGGGGCCGCATAAGTGTGTCGGGCGAGTCTGCGTGTTGGGCTACTTATAAAGGTGCGTCACCCCGACAGCGGCCGTAATGACGTCATGACGTTGGTTTCATTTTCACTCTGCCTGCAAGGTGCCAGCCCCGCCTCTGCACACACCATAGCAGTCATGGCAGCCGTGCACCGCGCCGCAACATGGGGGATGGCGGAGCTGATCATCCTCATTGATCACTGCGACCGTCGGGACTATTGGGGCCACCATCACCACCGCCACCCCAGGCTGCGCAATCGGTGCACCGTGCGGCGGATACAGCGGGCCCTGCTCTGCCAACTGGGGGTACAGAGGACAGTCAAAGCGATCCAAAAAAAGATCGCTGACCTGAAGCATAAGTGCCCAGGTCGCATACTGGACATCCGTGCCAGGATTGCCAGGCTGCGTGGTGAGTAATTGTTGCCCCCAAACACACACCGCCACATGTGCATGTCCCACAATACACAAAAAATGATGGAAAAATATGACAAGGGACAGTGTGGCCTACACAATCAAACACATCTTCACAGTGTTGTGCTCATCCAGTCAGGCCTAAAAGTGTCTCACACGCACAGTCCATGCATACAACATGAGTGTATGCATCCAGCATCACCTGGTTGATGCTAAGTAAGGCTGGGATCACACACACAGATATCTGCCCACATATTGTTTGCAGATCTCTGTTTGCAGTCAAATGATGGTCACAGGTTGACATTTGGAGACAGCCTCCAAATGGAACAATGTGTCCATGCTTTCACTGCAACCACAGATCTGTCAACAATATCTGGCCACATATCTGTGTGTGTGTGACCCCAGGCTTAGCCGTCAAATACATACCCACACAAGCTCTTTGTAGGCCAACAATGTGTAGGCATGATCTTATTAGGTCTTTTATGTTAAATTTTCAAACTAGATGCTGATTCCTCATCAGAAGAAGGGCCCCAGGCCCCACCCCCAGGTGGCCCATCAAGAACCCCGCCACATCCGGCTCAAGTGGCACCCTTGTCCCCAGGGTCAACACCTTCCCCCGGGCCTCAGGAGCCAGACGTCCCGTCACCCACCGGGACAGAGGATGTGGAGGACCAGTCCGCACCTGGCAGCCCGCTGGAGTGTGACCAGCTGTCCCCATCTGCCTGGCTGCTGGAGGAACACATCAACTCCCCACAGGAGGGCGAGGAGCAGCAAGTACCTTGCGGGCCAGAGGAGTCTTTGCCCCGTAGCCCAGGACCACTGTTACCCCTGAACCACATAATGTGGCCACGGAGCCCCAGCCCGGGAGTAACACCACCTCCCACTGTCTCGAGCTCAGTGGCGAGTCCTGGGGTGACCATGTCCCCACACAGTGACTATGGTGGTAAGTGGGTTATGTTGCCACAGACACCCTGCACACTGTTGCTTAAATTTCATCTGTGGGCAAACATTTTATATAAACAAAGTAAACCATGTTGGTTCACCCTTTTTCCAGATGGTGAACGTGCGGGCTCATATGGATGGAGCTTGACCCCATCTCCCTCCCCGTCTGATGGTGAACTGGATTTGGAGGAACAGGGTAAGTGGATGGTTGCGGCCAGTCATGACTAACCATCAGCAGTGACGACTGTGTACTAAAGTTTGTGTTTACTCCCAATACAGGTGCCCCTACCATGGAGGAATTCATCCAGGCCCATCAGGCCTTTGTGGCCCGTTTGACCACGGCTCTACAGCGTGGGCTGCAGGACCTTGGCCGGCTGGCTGAAATGCTGGCGGCCCTACACCCACACCATGGATCCCACCCATGAATTTGAGGGATGCATTGTATCCTGGCCAAACATGGCCCCCCAAACAGTTGTCCTTGTTGGACACTTACATTTTCACACGTTGGCTTGTTGCCTTGCAAAAGTGAAAATCTTGTTTTTCTTTTTTATTTTTTGCCCCCGTTGGGCTCTTTTCTTATAGTGTCCCACATTGGGACCATCACAAGTGTGGACTGGCTAGCCCCATCTGGCCTACAATCCCTATACTGTCCCACATTGGGACCATCACAAGTGTGGACTGGCTAGCCCCATCTGGCCTACAATCCCTATACTGTCCCACATTGGGGACCATCACAAGTGTGGACTGGCTAGCCCCATCTGGCCTACAATCCCTATACTGTCCCACATTGGGACCATCACAAGTGTGGACTGGCTAGCCCCATCTGGCCTACAATCCCTATACTGTCCCACATTGGGACCATCACAAGTGTGGACTGGCTAGCCCCATCTGGCCTACAATCCCTATACTGTCCCACATTGGGACCATCACAAGTGTGGACTGGCTAGCCCCATCTGGCCTAAGCCTTCCTTGTATGATGGAAAATGTCTGTGACACATGTATGTTTACAATACAATGCTGTTCTAACTTTGTTATACGCTCCTTCATGTGACCTTACTAATCTTTGTTGACCAAACCTCACCATAAGCTAACTATGTGAGGCACATCACAACATCCCTTTGTGAATGTGCTAAGACAATCCTAATGAACCGATGGTGATCCTGCTGAGCGAGCACTGGGCCATATTGTGTGGCTTGGGTAAACCTATTATTGGCCACAATTACATTCACCCCCAAAAACCCCCACAATCCTTATTCGGAAATTAATACACAATTGTGTTACTGAAATAAGTTTAATCCAGGCTGGACTTTAACATAAATGACAAATAATAGATTTTTTGGGGGAATACAAAAAAAAATAACCAAATTTTTGGGCCAATACTCAAGCCACAAAATATACAAATAAAAGGCGATCCATGAAATTATAAAGTCCAGACTGCCAATTCTGTGCATTGGCCACTAGTGTCCAAATTACTCCTCTTCTGTCGGCTCTGACAATGCCGCATCCCCCCTCCTCTGAGGGCAGCCCCGACCTGCCCCAGAACGTCTGGTTGAACGACGATGTGTTGAGGGGGGATGGGGTGACTGTGGCGGGGCCGGTCTTCTCACGGGCCGAGATGGGGCAGCTGGTGAAAGGGGCCACAAGGTGTGTTGCATGGGGGAGGGGACGTGGCAGCCCCATTGAAGGGCCCCATCATCGGCAGCATCAGCGGCATTGTGGAACACCCTCAGAAGGATCTTCTTCTGGAGCGGCTCCATCCCTCGCATTCTGTTGCTCATGTAGAGGGCGTCGGGGTCCATGTGGGTCCGTTGTTCATCCAACAACACGCGTCGGGCCCAGGTCGCCAGCTCCGTCTCAGGTGGTGCAGGACGTCGGCGGCGACGGATCCCGGAGCTGGGACCTGGGCCTGGACCCACATCACTCGCCGCGCCCTCCTGCTCAGCCCCAGATGTCATGGGCTGAGCATCATCAGCAACAGAATCCTCGGCAATGGAGCCGTCCTCTTCTGGGGCCTGTGGGTGGGGAAAAATAAAAAAAATACCATTAGTGGAGGCTATATCAACTGTATACATTCACAACAGGACTCTATATACCACTCCCACACACACCAAGGCCAACTAGCAGAATGGAAAATGAGGAATAACACAGTAAAGCAAATAAGGTTCAAGACCCCAACACCAGTGGTTCTCCTGTACACTCACCTCGACCATTCCAGGAGCTCAGCTAAATACATAATTAGTTGTTTGTCACGTAGCCGTAAGCCAATATTAGGACATGTCACCACAACACCTTGATACTGGGGGCTGTGCTGGCCAATGACACATATTGGGCACCTTCCCATTAGGAGTCCTTTATGGTGAGAATCCACCCCTCACTCAATTACCTTTAACCCACTGGCAACAAAGCCAACACACATGTGAGACAGCACCATTTACTACATGGTACTATGTGGCTGTTTGAGAACAAACCACCTGCTATCTTGAAACCCTTAAATAACTAACCTAAACATACCAAGATGTTGTGGAAGAAGCAACATTGCAATACGGCTGGAAGCATAGAATAGAAAAGTCTGGTAAGTCATGGAAGGAGGGCAGATAGATTGACACCCCAAGGTGTGCCGCAGCAAGGAGGTAAATATGGCAACACATTTGGTGTGAAGGATTTATAGAAGCACACATGTGAAGGAAACATTGTGGGCCACCACTGTCACACAATTACCCACCTCCTGTGGCGCAGGTGGTGATGCAGCCGGGCCTACATGGGACGCAGCAACGGGGCAGTTGGTAGTCGTTCGATGCGGGCGAACCTCGCCCAGGATGAAGGTGAACAGGGGATAGTACCATAGGGTAGGTGATGGTACCTCCTCTGCTCCAGCCCCTGAGCGACGACGCTGGTACAGAATGTGAGCCCGCATGAACGCCGACCTCATGTTTTTGATCTTAAGTGCCACCATAGGCTGGTCCCACGTCTTGCCTACCCTTGGCTCCAAGCGATTTGCCAGAGCCACAAGACTCCTGTAGGCCTCGGCCCTCGCTGCCCGATTTTTATATTCGGGCAGCGAGCTGCGCCACAAACATTCGTGCCGCTGATACTCCGTGAGAAGCTGGGTTTCCAATTCCACAGTACCCGTCGGCATCTGCCGATGAAAAAATAAACAAAAAAAACACAGTCACAACACAAGGCATACCGACATTTCAAAACTTGCCACAATCATACACATAATCATTAACTTTCTACAGTGATAATCTATGCAGCTATTTTGTGGAGTGAAACTGGGCATGAGTGGGGCATTTTCTCAATCTCAGACCGCTACTAACTCAAACACATGTATGCAGCCATTATCAAGCACCGGATATCGGTGTCCACCTACAGATGTTTCAAACATGATTTCTGTCCCCAATGTACCTATTGCAACACACCTTGACACGGTGTGTGCGTACATACCTGTAGAGGGCAACATGTGACCTAACACGTTGTGTGCTAACTAGTACCTGGCCAGTGTCCACAATGGTAAGGGGTCACTATATCAGAAAGGCGGCCTGGGTGTGTGCCAACACTGCACATACTACATGTAATGTGCACCCAGATGATCATGTAGGTGTTCCTCCAGACGTGGAAGTTCCATTTTAACACATGTACCCAACATCCCTGGAATGTCCGCCACAATTCTACCACCCCTGAAATGTTGATGTGAAGTACCAGCCAAAGAAATAACAGCGTGCTCTTTTACCATTGCCACAAAGCAGAAGGTGCAATACATACTTACACTACATAAGTAGAGGCACTACGTGGCTACTGGGCGACACAGAATAAGGTTCACATATTGAATATTACGTGGTAAATATTTGCATGCCGCTTCAAACATGGCCATACACACATCGCCTAAGCTGCCTGTGCCAGAACCAGCTGCGTTCATTACATTTTCTTACAAACCGCTAAAGAGGCTTACCGTCAGAGCAACAGAAGTCAAACAGGACACTAGTAGCTCAATGCACATCGACGTCTGGACACGGAGCAGTGGCCATTGACCTGCCTTTATAGTCCGGGACACCAATCACAGCGGACACAATAATGCACATCCTGAAGGGGCACCTGGGTGCGGATTTGCCTTCCGCTAATTGGTGGAGATCGCTGAATCGTGATAGGTTGGCGGCCCTTTAAAAGTTGCCCATCCCGCCAAACATTACGCTTGCTGGCCAGACCCATTAGGTAAGTTTTTGTGGACACACATGGAATTGGCGCAGGGTGGGGTGCATATGTTGATGTTCTTGGAGAGCGCCGGAGACTGGTGTAGCGGCCGATATAGGGGTTTGTATTGTAGGGGACGACATATAGTGTAGTGTGTGGGTTAGGATACGGCATTTTGTGTGGCCCTTGACACTTTTGTTCAGATACATTGCTGTGTTTGTTTGCAGACAACATACAGGAGAATGGATGCATGACTGTAGACGGAACTGTGTCACTCATGTCGACTGGATCGATTTCTGCATACTGGTTGTGGCCAATGGAGACTGTGTCCAACGGGAATGGGATGACACAGGGCTTTGAGGTGTTGGGCGCCAGACATGGCATACATGTGTATGTAAAATGACACCTTCAAAAACCAATTACACCATGGGTAACCATCCGCAGTCATGTGCAATGTTGTTTGGTTCATGTAGCCTTCCTCAACCTTCCATATCGGGGTACGTCACATTCGTTATTCTTCTCATTTTTACTGTAATCAATAGACATTATGGGCTGTGTAAAGGATTATGGGACCTGTTTGACCAACATTATTGGTGACACATGTCCCTTTCTAACTCACCTAGGTGCAGATGTGTGAATTTTGGGAGCTCCCATTGACGTTGATGTAGAGGAGGCCACTCTCAATCGCCGTGTGCCATGTTGTTTGGGGTGACTACTGGGTGTTTGCCGTCCTTGCTTCAGGGTTGTGTTTTGGGCCCACACAAGAGATCCCATCATCTTGGCTATAGTGTGTAATCGAAAAGAGGTGTGGCTTGCTGAACCTGCTGACTTGCCCACATTTTGGTCTATGTACTCATGTTGTGTATTCTCATCTACAGGTGCTGATATTGAGGATGCAGAATATCCATGACCGCAATGTTATCGTGGCTCTTGCGTTGGTGGAAGAGCAAATGTGGTATCAGGATCGGTATGAAAGGTTGATGAAGCGCAGACAGCGGCGGATGTGGACCCGTGATTGGCTTCTGAGGCGGGAAACCCGGGGCCACATGCAGCTGTTGCGGGAGCTGGAGCTTAACTGTCCTGATGATTACCGAAACTATCTCCGTATGCCCGAGGACTGTTTCACCTTCCTATTGGAGCGTGTAGGGCCAATGATAGCGCGTCAGGACACTATAATGCGACCATCAGTATCAGCTGCTGAGCGGTTGGCGATCACTTTGCGGTTCCTGGCTACAGGGCAGTCCATGACATCCCTCACATACGTGTCACGTGTCTCCCTGCCCCTGCTGAGCCGCCTGATCCCTGAAACGTGTTGGGCCATCTGGAGAGCTCTGCAGCCAGCCTACATGAAAATGCCATTAACCGCTGCAGAATGGCTGGAAGTGGCCCAAGGGTTTGAAACCCGGTGGAACTTCCCAACTGTGGCGGGGCATTGGATGGTAAGCACGTGAGGATTACCAAACCTGCCCACTCTGGCTCTTTGTATTACAATTACAAAGGGTATTGTAGTATAATCCTCATGGCTGTAGTAGATGCCAACTATGAGTTCCTCTACGTGGATGTTGGAATGCCTGGTCGCAACTCAGATGGGGGGGTGTTTGCCCTAAGCTCCTTGGCAACACTACTAGGGAATGGTGGGCTAAACTTACCCTCAAATGAGCACACGACCGAACATCTCAACTTTGCGTTTGTGGCGGATGAAGCATTCCCACTTCAGGAGCACCTACTGCGGCCATATCCCCAGAGGGCCCTTACTTCTGCGAGACGCATTTTCAACTACCGGCTATCCCGGGCCCGCCGTGTAGTTGAAAATGCGTTTGGGATAATGGCCAATAGATTCCGGATTTTTCATACACCTATACATATGAAACCGGAGTCTATTGAGGCGGGTAGTGGTGGCCTGCTGTGTGCTACATAACTTCCTGCGTCGTAGGGATAGGGCATCATACACGCCAGGAGGTTATGTAGATAATGCAGACGCTACAACAGGGGAGCTCCGTCCAGGGTCTTGGCGTGATGAGGCCCATGTGATTGTGCCACTCCAGCCGCAGAGCCATGGCCGCACTCGGCAGGAGGCCAGGGACAGTAGAGAAGCTTACTGCTCCTACTTCAATGGGTCTGGTGCAGTGAGCTGGCAGGACCAGGCCATATAATGTGGCTGGCTCTGGGAGTTGCTTTTTGTGTTTTCAATGGAGGTGACAGCAGGTTAGCTGCACCCCTTTAATGTTTGGTTGACCTTTTCCATTCTCTTTGTTTGCATTATGTGCATGAGTTTTCATTATGTAGTTATTTAGTTAGTTAGTTTAGGTTATTTTAGTATTTTTTCCATCCACAGTTTGCAATGTGTGGTGATTTGCTTATCCATTGAATTTCCCTGATGAATGTCACCTGCTCTTGAATTCGACAATGTTTTTACTTTATGTATATTTTGTTTGCACAAGACAAGGTCAAGATTCATGCAATATATTAAACCTTTTTCTGTTGGATCCAACATCATCTGTGTGAGCCTGATTACTTGGTGGAGGAGGGCAATGTGATGCAGGGTTGGGTGGGGGCCTGGGATGTCATAGCCACCTATTGGCTGGGATTGTGCACACAATATGTGTGGGTAGCCATGTTTTTCTGAAAGTCTTTTGCCCAACAGTGTTTGTGGCCATTGTGCGTACATGATCCTTTTTTTTGTTGTAGGCAGAGGGTCCCCTGCACACAGCACATTGATGCAGGACATATTCTTGTCAGGTGTTTGCTAATACACTGTCACACAGATCTTTGACTTGGTGCCTTGGAAGCTGTTCCACTACATTCACATCTGTCAGCACATATATTAAACCCCATTCAGCCTGTATACATACACATACTTCGCCACAGTTGTCACAGATTTTTGACAGAAAACGCACATACTGTCTTTTGTAAGACGCTAATGTGTGGCACACAAACGCACCTCAGTTCAATCTGCACACGCGGCTGTCACAAGCGCTGATCGTGCGTGACACGGCAAACACTTGTACTACGCACACATAGCCCCGGACCGCTACTTTAATACACACGGGATATGTGACTGGCCACCGCTCTAGCGTGACCCATTACCATCGATTTGGATGCATTCGCCAGGCTCCGCAATGTCACAAGCGCTTATTCCGTGCCACACTCCGTTCACTAGTACGGCACGTCTCGGCCATCCGCCCTTTCCGTCGTGCCCAATCACAACTCCGTAGTGTTGGCCAATGGTTGTGGTTTGGGCGCGGCGTACAGGTCTGTGGCACGCCTATTTGTTTTACGTCCTGCCTTTGTTGCTCCCAGATCACTCTGTGGTGGCTGTGTGTAAAGCTGGTACGCTGAGCTACAGACGGCTACTTGCGACACCCGGCGATGTATGTAGCTGTAGATGTAGCGTAGCGTAGCGCACCTTGTGGCGGCGTGTATAGAGGGTGCGGTTCCCGTTGGTAACCGTTCGGCCGTGCTCGTGCACGTCAAGTTGCCGTTGGTATCCATCCTGTTGTGGCGGCGTGTAAAGGTACCATGAGAGTCGCTGATTGTATTCAGTGAATCAGGTGAATGGAGGTGATGTGGATATATGGCGCCCCTGAGTCTGGTCACCACACAATGTACTGCGTGTTATATTGTATTGTACTGTTAGGGTACCTTTACACGCCGCTACTGGCGGGTGGATACAACCAGCTACATGCTACAAATGTAGCTTGCATCGGCAATGTACCCCGTAGTAGCGGCGTGTGAAGACGGTAGGAGGCACCCGGCAGTAGATGCATGTGTTTCCGAGCACTGCTCTGAAACAGGTGGCTACCCAGGCGATTGTAGCGACCTGTAACGGCGTGTAAAGAAGGAACAGAAGGGATGTCTATACACCAGGCTATGTACCTGGTATGTAGCTGGGGCGTGACACAGACTCCGGGTTACCGCGCCCCATCAGCGATCATTGGAGGAAGCTCCTGCATGACGATTGGTAGTCGCTGCATAGGGAGGCATATTTAAGGAGCTGACCAGTCACACTACACAATTGCTCGAGCGTCATGTATTAATCAGCCTCCTGCGATGCCTGCCCAATCATAATGTTCGTGCTTTGTCCTATCAGCGTACGGACGTCTCGTAATCCACAATTGTGGCACGCCTATGTGTTGTCCCTGCTGCACCAGGTCCGCCCATATTAGCTTGTTGTAGCGGTGTGTAAATGAGGTAAGGTGAGCTACAGAAGGTAACTTGAGACACCCAGCGATGTATCCAGAGAGAGATGTAACGTACCGTAGCGCACCTTGTTGCGGCGTGTAAAGGTGGTGCGATTACCGTTTGCAACCGTTTGGGCGTGCTCGTGCACGTGAAGTAGCTGGTTGTATCCACCCGCCAGTAGCAGCGTGTAAAGGTACCCTGATGGTACCTTTACACGCCGCCACAACAGGATGGATACCAACGGCTACTTCACGTGCACGAGCACGCCCAAACGGTTACCAACGGGAACCGCACCCTCTTTACACGCCGCCACAAGGTGCGCTACGCCACGCTACATCTATAGCTAGCTACATCGCCGGGTGTCTCAAGTAGCCAGCTGTAGCTTAGCGTACCACATTTACACAGCGCTACAACAAGCTAATATGGGCGGACCTGGTACAGCAGAGACAGCACATAGGCGTGCCACAATCTTGGATTACGAGCCGTCCGTACGATGATAGGACAGCGCAATATCATCATGATTGGCCAGGCATTGCAGGAGGCTGAGTAATACAGCACGCTCGAGCGATTGTGTAGTTGTGACTCGTCAGCTCCTTAAATACGCCTCCCTATGCAGCGACTACCAATCGTCATGCAGCAGCTTCCACCAATGATCGCACATGGGGCGCGGTAACACGGAGCCAGGGTCATGCCTCAGCTACATTGCAGCTACAGCCCCGGGTGTCCAGAGTTCCCTTCTGTAGCTTCTTTACACGCCGATTCAGCTCGCTACAATCGGCGATGTAGCCATCTGTTTATGGGCAGTGCACGGATACAGAGGTATCTGTAGCCGGCTGTGTCGTCCCGTCTTCACACGCCGCTACTACGGGCGATATTGGCGCGACAAGCTACAATCGTAGCCTGTAGCGGGTTGTATGCATCCTGTTGTAGCGGCGTGTAAAGGTACCATTAGTCTGATGAGGTGATGATTTCTATGCTGGAGGCTGAAACATTCACACGATTCCTGATTAGTGATGAGCGAGTACCAAAATGCTCGGTTGCTCGATGCTCGGGCCGAGCATCCCAAGATACTCGTGTACTCGGCCCGAGCACCGAGCCCAATGTTATCCTATGGGAGACCTGAGTATTTTTATGAAATGACCGCCGGCAGCATGCAGAAACCCTCAAATTGTCACAAAAGTCTCAGAAGAGTGCTCAAATGACATGGCAACACCATGGGGAAGACCCCTGGAAGCATTTCTCACTCAAAAGTCACAGCTGTGAACAATGTTTTCCGAGTTTCACGCCAATTTTACGGAGTCACCAGAAAACCTTCCAAAGTGACACCAAAATGAATATTCAACGTGGAAATGTTAAGGGCACATACCCAATAGTGAGATACAGCTGGTGTATGTTACTTTTTGTGACTACATGAAAGATTTTACGTGAAAACATTGTGCGGCACTCCGATGTCCCTGAGAAGAGACGTGCATGAAGCCCTGTCTTGACATAATGTGCCCATTTTGAGGAAGTGGGTCTATTGTAGTATTTTCTTTTACCAGGGCAATCCAAAATTGTGAGGTTCACCAATGACCCATGCATACAGACATGCATGAGGGCCTGTAAACCTGAAGTGGGTGTATTGTAGTATAGCCCTTTGGCAGGGCAGCCAAACATTGGGAGGTTCACCAATGACCCATGCATATAGACATGTATGAGGGCCTGTAAACCTGAAGTGGGTGTATTGTAGTATAGCCCTTTGGCAGGGCAGCCAAAAATTGGGAGGCTCCACATTGTCCCTGGATAGAGACATGCATGAGGGCCTCAAAACTTTTTTCCCATTGAAAAGGAGCAGGTCTCCTGTCGTTGTAATGCCCATTCTAAAAGAATCGGCGAAAAAATTTACCACTGGGGGTATACCTGAAACAACAGCCTAACTATTGTGATGGTCATCATGGTGGCACATGAGGAGAAGGAGGAGCAGTCCAGCGATTAGCCAAAGTCCAGAAGTGTGTACCCATGGGTGAGTAGAGGTACATGGCAAATTCCCATAACAAAATTTTAATTCCGCTGTCATTTGCTGGTGGTGTGGTGAAGTCTTGCCCAATCCAACCCTTGTTCCTCTTGATCAGAGTCAGCCTGTCAGCATTTTCAGTTGAAAGGCGGGTGCGTTTATCAGTAATGGTTCCACCTGCGGCACTAAAAACACGCTCTGACAAAATGCTAGCGACAGGGCAGGTCAGGACTTCCAAGGCGTAGAGAGCCAATTCATGCCACGTGTCCAGCTTGGAGACCCAATAATTGTAAGGCACAGAGGAATGTCGGAGTACAGTTGTTCGATCTGCAAGGTACTCTTTCAGCATCTGGCCAAACTTAGCATTTCTTGTGGCACTACCCCGCACCTCAGGGGCTGTGGTACGTGAGGGGCTGAGAAAACTGTCCCACATCGTAAAGACTGTTCCCCTACCTCTGGCGGATTGGACTTGTGCCCTCTCGGCCGTACGCCTTGGTTGTCCACCGATTCCTGACCTATGCCGCTAGCGTTTTGTGAGGGGAATGCTTTGCCTACTTCCGTGACTATGGCCTTCTGGAACTGCTTCATTTTGGCTGACCTCTCCGCCTCAGGAATAAGAGACATAAAGTTCTCCTTGTAGCGTGGGTCTAAGAGTGTTGCCAACCAGTAGTGATTGTCGGCCAAGATGTTCTGAACGCGAGGGTCACGAGCCAGGCAGCTTACCATAAAGTCAGCCATGTGCGTCAGACTCTTAACAGCCATCACTTCAGTATCCTGACCAACACTATGACTGAACATGCTGTCCTCCTCCTCCTCATCTCCCCTGTCCTCTGGCCAGCCACGCTGAAGCGAGGGTATGACTGGTGTGCATGTCATATCCTCAATTTGGCCAGAGAGTTGCTCCATGGCTTCATCCTCCTCCTCTTCCTCCTCGTCATAGTCCTCCTTGCATGTTGTGATGAGATGAGGATGGGCTGTGTGTTATCACCCACACCAGCTACTGTTTCTTGCTCCAACTCATCACGCTCCGCTTGCAATGCATCATCTTTGTTTTTGAGCAGAGACCATTTTAGAAGGCAGAGTAGCGGTATGGTGACGCTCATAATGGCGTCATCGCCGCTCACCATCATGGTGGAGTCCTCAAAGTTTTGGAGGACGGTACATAGGTCAGGCATCCATCTCCACTCTTCAGGTGTTATGTGTGGAGTTTGACCCATTTCCCGACGGCTTAGGTGATGCAGGTAGTCAACAACTGCCCTCTTCTGCTCACATATCCTGACCAACATGTGCAGAGTTGAATTCCAACGCGTGGGGACATCACACACCAGTCTGTGGGCCGGAAGACGCAAACGGCGCTGAAAGCCGGCAAGGCCGGCTGAAGCAGCAGGTGACTTGCGAAAATGTGCAGACAGGCGGCGAACTTTTACCAGCAGTTCAGACAGCTCCGGGTATGACTTTAGAAACCGCTGAACCACCAGGTTGAGCAAATGGGCCACGCATGGAACATGTGTCAGCTGGCCTCGCCTCAAAGCTGCCACCAGGTTCCGGCCATTGTCACACACGACCTTTCCTGGCTTTAGGTTCAGAGGTGTGAACCAGTGATCTGCCTGCTGTTTCAGAGCTGTCCACACCTCTTCTGCATTGTGGGGTTTGTCACCTATGCAGACTAGCTTCAGCACAGCTTGTTGCCGCTTTGCAGAGGCAGTGCTGCAGTGCTTCCAGCTTGGGACTGGTGTGGAGGGTACAGTGGATGAGGATGCGCAGGAGGAGGAGGCTGAAGAGCATGACATTCCGGAGCTGTAGAGTGTGGGTGAAACTCTGACTGAGGTAGGGCCTGCAATCCTTGGTGTGGGAAGGACGTGTTCCGTCCCTCGCTCAGACTGGGTCCCAGCTTCCACAATATTAACCCAGTGTGCCGTCAAGGAGATATAGCGGCCTTGCCCACAAGCACTTGTCCACGTGTCTGTGGTTAGGTGGACTTTGGCTGAAACAGCATTGTTCAGGGCACGTGTGATGCTTTGTGACATGTGGTTATACAATGCGGGGACGGCACACCTGGAGAAATAGTGGCGGCTGGGGACCGAGTAACGTGGGACAGCAGCCGCCATCAGGTCGCGGAATGCTTCCGTCTCCACCAGCCGGAAAGGTAACATTTCTAGCGCAAGCAGTCGCGAAATGTGAGCATTTAGAACTGTGGCATGTGGGGCATTGGCAGCGTATTTGCGCCTGCTTTCATAGGTTTGCTGAATGGATAATTGAACGCTGCGCTGGGACAAGGACGTGTTTGATGGTGGTGTTATTTGTGCGTGGGCAACTTCAGGTGCAGGGCCGGAGGCTTGTTCGCGGGCAGCATGGACAGGGGATTGGCTCGCACGCACAACACGCGAAGACGTAGCAGTGACATCAGCAAGCACCGCTCCTCGACTCTGTTGTACTTCCCACAAAGTCGGGTGCTTGGCTGACATGTGCCTGATCATGCTGGTGGTGGTCAGGCTGCTAGTTTTCGTACCCCTGCTGATGCTGGCGTGGCAGGTGTGGCAAATGGCCTTTTTAGAGTCATCTGGAGCCAACTTAAAAAACTGCCAGACTCGTGAAGACCTAACATTTGCACAGGCACCTTGTGTCGTGTTGTTGTTCCGGAGAACGGTTGCCTGCCTTCTGCCTGCGGACACCACCCTGCTTCTTACTGCCTGTTGGGATGCCAGGCCTCCCTCCCCCTGTGCACTGCTGTCCTCGCTCTGCATATCCTCCTGCCAGGTTGGGTCAGCTACTGGATCATCCACCACGTCGTCTTCCTCTTCCGCACCCTGATCCTCCTCCTGACTTCCTGGCAATTGTGTCTCATCATCGTCCACCCCTTGTTGAGACACGTTGCCAATGTTCTCTTCGTGAGAACGTGGCTGCTCAAATATTTGGCCATCTGTACATACGATCTCCTCATGATCCACTTCAACTGGAGCTGGCGAGAGGCCAGTTTCTGCGAATGGATACGTGAACAGCTCTTCCGAGTGTCCAAGTGCGGGATCAGTAATGTCTGTGGACGTGTACTCGGCCTGGTGGTAGGAAGGAGGATCAGGTTGGGAAATGTGCGGTGCAGTATCACGGTTACTGACACTTGACCGTGTGGAAGACAGGGTGTTTGTGAAGTTGCCAATCTGACTGGAAGCATTATCCGCTATCCAAGTAACAACCTGTTGACACTGGTCTTGGTTCAAGAGCAGTGTACTGCTGCGGGCCCCAAGAATCTGGGACAGGACGTGCGAGCGAGTAGATGTGGCACTTTGTTGTTGCGAAATTAGTACTTGCACACGACCTCGGCCTCTGCCTGCACCACCATCACGTCCACTTCCTTGTTCCTTGCCAACGCCCTTGCACAGTTTGCCTGTATACAGCTACAACAGTCTCCTGACTGTTCTGGTCACAGGAAAGCTGGATATAGATATTACACCCTGCCTGTATAGAGCTAGTCAGCTACAACAGTCTCCTGACTGTTCTGGTCACAGGAAAGCTGGATATGGATATTACACCCTGCCTGTATAGAGCTAGTCAGCTACAACAGTCTCCTGACTGTTCTGGTCACAGGAAAGCTGGATACGGATATCACACCCTGCCTGTATAGAGCTAGTCAGCTACAACAGTCTCCTGACTGTTCTGGTCACAGGAAAGCTGGATATGGATATTACACCCTGCCTGTATAGAGCTAGTCAGCTACAACAGTCTCCTGACTCTTTTGGTCACAGGAAAGCTGGATATGGATAGCCTACCTGTATACAGCTAGTCAGCTACAACAGTCTCCTGACTGTTCTGGTCACAGGAAAGCTGGATATGGATATTAGACCCTGCCTGTATAGAGCTAGTCAGCTACAACAGTCTCCTGACTGTTCTGGTCACAGGAAAGCTGGATATGGATATTACACCCTGCCTGTATAGAGCTAGTCAGCTACAACAGTCTCCCGATTGTTCTAGTCACAGGAAAGCTGGATATGGATAGCCTGCCTGTATACAGCTAGTCAGCTACAACAGTCTCCTGACTGTTCTGGTCACAGAAAAGCTGGATATGGATATTAGACCCTGCCTGTATAGAGCTAGTCAGCTACAACAGTCTCCTGACTGTTCTGGTCACAGGAAAGCTGAATATGGATAGCCTGCCTGTATACAGCTAGTCAGCTACAACAGTCTCCTGACTGTTCTGGTCACAGGAAAGATTGATATGGATATTACACCCTGCCTGTATACAGCTATTCAGCTACAACAGTCTCCTGACTGTTCTGGTCACAGGAAAGCTGGATATGGATATTACACCCTGCCTGTATACAGCTAGTCAGCTACAAACGTCTCCTGATGACTGTTCTGGTCACTGGAAAGCTTGGACTCTAATCTGGATCACCCTGCCTATATCCTCCTAGATTAGTCCTGAGAAGGACTGTTCTGGTCAGCAGCAGTTTGCAGCCCTGCTCCGGATCTACCTATGAGGGCCGCAAATCCGTCCCTTAAGCAGCAGCAGACACTCTCCCTACACTGACTGTCTGGATGGCTGTGTGCCGAGCACAGCGCGGCCGGGTCTTATAAAGGCTCGGTCACGCTGTGCGGGCCGGCCAATCACTGCAATGCCACAACTAACAGGGCTTTTGCATTGCAGTGACTGCCAGCCAATCCCTGCATGTGGGCTGGCTCTCTAAAGAGCGCCAACATGCAGGGATGAGGACCCCGAGTACAGCACGAGTATCTCGAGATTACTCGGTACTCACCGAGTAGCCCGAGTACAGTGATACTCGTGCGAGTACCGAGTAGTCACAAGCGTACTCGCTCATCACTATTCCTGATCCCTTACTAGGAGGTGTGCACTTGGTTCCTGGTTTGGGCATGTGACGCACTCTCTGGTCAGGCGGAGGGGTTAGTGAGGTTTTAGCTTCAGTTTAGAGCAGTGTAGTGAAGAAGATGGAGGCAGCACATGCAGGCAGACCTGCAAAAGGACTCAGGGTATCCGGCCCAGGTCACCCTGACTTCCAAGGTCTGGTGGTAGAAGCTGAAAAGCTGTGTGGGTCCCTCATACCCAGCAGTACATGTAGTTCTTAGGCTCAGTAACAAATAGAGACAGGGACCTGCTCTTGGCACGTATGCCTACAGGACCCGCATCGCCTGCCCAGCTGGAGGAAACATACAGGAACCAGAAGTGAGGTGGTATCTGTCAGGAAAATATGAATTTTTCTCATTATTTTAAGAGCTTTGAAAAATCAGCCAGAGCTAGCTTACCGTCCGCCCCTTGTTCGCTCGTAAGGCTCATACATAGATCTTCACTTTGCTTCCCCCAGTCAGGAATGTTTATGGCCCCAGCCGGGTCATAAACATGAACTAAGCTAAGGTTCTGGTTTGTAATAGTTGTTATTTCCCCCCCAGATTTTCTTTGTCTGCTCGTAAATACACTTCACGTCAAATTTAATAAGACACATTCATGCCACACACATAAATAATATGGTTGGATTACTTAAGTTTTTGACGATCCAATGGTACTGCTCAGAGATCCGTGATACAATCAGAAGCCTAAGAAATGAGTTCTGACCTTCTGACCATCATAGATATATCATATTTAATGTCAATGTTCATATAAAATCCCGAGGGTAAACATGATGGTCATATCTTGGATGTGAGAGCCTTCCATCCAGAAATATGAAACATGGAGGGGTATTAAGAATTGTGAAAGAGGAGGGTCTTAGAGAACAGCCCACCCGGGAGGCGAAACAACGTGGGGGTTTCCTAGTTTTCTGCCTCAATACTTAAAGCCAAAGCTTCCATTTTGGTTCCATTCCATCCTAGGGCACAGACACCGAGCGCCTAACGCTGTGTGGAGGAATCCTAGACCATTTCCGGGGAGCCGTCCCCCTACATAATCTGGGATACTCACCGTGTGGTGCAGGCTTTGCAATTTCTCACTTTTATTCCTTTTATTTTAATAACTGTTTTATGCATATATGTAAATTGTCTCTGTTGTAATATCTTGTATATCTTTTTGTAATCACTGCCAACCTTCTGGAGTAAAATATTATAATTTACTAGTTTCGTTCTTCTTGTTCTAGGAGCGAGCTCACAACGTCCTCCCCGCTGTTTTCTCACGTTACCATACAGCTTACTGATCCACCTGAAAGAGATCGGTGGTGGCAGCATAACTTTTGGTATTTATGTGATATTGTGGGCCTGAGCGTGACTGGATTGATATATATATATACACATTCCTGGCAGGAACTGGTGGTATATATACATCCTGTAACTTCATGTGCCACAGTATATGACATAAATTAGAGCAGTTGAGCTCCTTTCTTGTCCTCTGGCAATACCAGGTTTGACCAGCAGGATAAGGGCGCGCCAGAGAGCTGCACGTCCTGACTAAGTTTTCATGACAGTATCGATAGTTCTAGGCTCCGAGAAACCTTGAGACAAGTAGTAGGGGTAGGTAAAGCTATCATCCAGCAGAGAAGCAAGCTGAAGCTCACCCGGCCGGGGAACCAACTGATGTGGTGGTTCTGATCCTGGTGGAAGCCAGCATTATCTCCCCATTGTGGGACTGGAACCTCCCCATTCATATACGGTGACTGATCCAGACCCGGAGGATATATATGAACGTTCACCATTACCACAAGCTTGATGTCTTGCCTCCTGATGAGCCTATTGGTGAAACACGTAGAGGTGATTGTTTGTGAATATCCATCATCTGGAGTGTGAGGATATCATTCCGGAAGAGGAAAATCCCGCCAGCCAAGCTGAGTACAAATTATTACCCTGAGACTGGTGACACAGGGATATACAGCACACTCCGATGACTTATGATACAGCTTTATCTTGTATTGGTGTGGTCTGATGTTTTACACCCAGGACTCTGGATAATGTTTACAATAATCTTCATATGACAAGTGGCACCCCATAATATCGTGCAGAGACGGGGTTAAAAGTTCTAGGAAGTTGCCAACGGTGGTTGACTGAGGTTTATCTGTCAGTCCCCTAACTACCTTGAGGTATCAGTTAAGGATATTGTGAGGGTTATAGCCACCGGGGTGCGGGGGTACCACTAAAAATTAGAGTGCAACCTCCGCTGCCAGGAAGGGACATTTTTTTTTTTTTTTCTCAACAATAACTTTTTATTGAAAATTTGTATTAACAGGAGGATGTAACATAGAAAATAGGGAGGAGAGGGGGGGGGCAGGGGAGGGGGGAGGAGAGACTAAGGAGGGGGAAGGGAAGAGGGGAAAAAGGGGAGGAAAACAAACCAACATCTCCGCCAGAAGAGCAACACCGCCAACCTGCAGGAAGGGACATTGTTAGGGCCTGGCCTAGGTCAGTTAAGGGGATCTTCACCACCCTGGAAGCATTTGCTGATCATATCTGGATTTTTTATCTTTGTGTATTTTTGTATGTATTTGTTTGGGTTTTAGTTTTGCATACTTTAATAAAATGTAACTTTTTATCATAAATTGGATGTTATTTGAAGTATGAGGATGGGGGGGGGGCAAGTTTTGGGAGAGGGGAAGCTTTGGGGTGGGAGCGACAGGTTTGTGTGGTGGGTACAGGTTTGGGGGATGTATAGTGGATATACATGTATAGTGACTAACTGTTCTTAGTTATAACAAAATTGAATGTTTTTCTGCATATAAAAGTCACAAAGTAAATAGACAAAAAGCTGGATATGAAGGGATATGGGGTGTGGCTATGAAGGGGGATGTGTCATGCTTAGGAGGTGAGGGAATCAGGTAACTCGTGTGAGGGATGAAGAGATTCCACAGGAGCTAATCTGACCCTTACACTGGGGGTCCCTGGCTCACCCTGCTCTCGGAGGTACCTATGATGGTGAGGAGGTCTGAGTCTCCACCATATTTCCTGAGCTCCTGATTAGCCCTAGGCTGAGGGCCCCTACCTCCACCCACTGATCCGGAATCACAGCTACTCCAAGGCAAAGACTTCAGCCCAGCAACAAAGCATGTGCACAGCACAATGACCAAGAGTAAATAACTATCAATGGCGTCTGACAGAAGAGGGGGAAAGTTATTTAAAGCCAGGGGGAGGGGATTCCAGGTGAGTCACACGCAAACCTCACCTCATCCAGCAGCTGAGCATAAGACCTTCACATCCATACCTCATGCAGCTCTTGAAGAAATGCAAACACAACACACACAGAAGCATCCAGCAAAGTCAGCGCAATCTAAGTGTGTGACAGCATGGCTATGAAGAGGCGGATCTATGTGTGTACATACACACAAACAATGAATAAGCCTTTTATTTGGGGAGGCCGCACACTGACCCCAGTATACGGCTGGAGGCCACACACTGACCCCAGTATACAGCTGGAGGTCGCACAATGACCCCAGTAAACGGCTGGAGGCCGCACACTGACCCCAGCATACGGCTGGAGGCCGCACAATGACCCCAGCATACGACTGGAGGCCACACACTGACCTCAGTATACGGCTGGAGGCCGCACACTGACCCCAGTATATGGCTGGAGGCCGCACACTGACCCCAGTATATGGCTGGAGGCCGCATACTGACCCCAGTATATGGCTGGAGGTCGCACACTGACCCCAGTATACGGCTGGAGGTCGCACACTGACCCCAGTATACAGCTGGAGGTCTATTTACTATGCCTGGAAAATACCAGGCTGCATATGTGTGCGCTCACCCTGTGGGCTCTGTGCCCTGGAGCTGAAGTCCACACTCCGCAGCCCGGGTCTGTGTGCTGCAGCCCGATGCTTCTCATTAGACCTCCCGTACCATAGAGCCAGTGGCGGTATAGTGAGGATCGCTCCTCCAGCTCTGTGCCCACACACCCTACGGTACAGGAGCAAGCACAGAGCCGGTGGAGTGGTCCTCACTATACTGCTGCCGGCTCTATTGTACAAAGGATGCGGAGTGCGGACCTCAGCTCCAGGGCAGAGAGCCCACAGGGTGAGCGCACACATATGCAGCGGTCCCCACTGCAAAGACACAGTGTGCTGAATCGCCTTCACAGCTGCCGATTCGGTACAGTGTGTCAATGCAGTAGGGATCGCTGTGTACAATGGGGGTGGGTGGTGACATTAGAGGCTGGGGCAGGCTATACTGTAGGATCCTGGGGGTAGTCGGGCAGAGTGAGAGTGGGGGAGGGGCAGGCTGTAAGATCCTGGGGGTGGCTAGCCATACTGTGAATAGGGGAGGGGGCGCGATTGTAGGAGACTGGGAGGAAACGACCAGTTTCCATTCACATGCACACACACACACACGCCCCCTAGGTGTTCCCTGCCAGACGCAAATATGTGATGTCTAGGAAACCCTGCAAAATGTTGACAGCAAGTATATTACAAATTGTCAACATTTTGCAGCCTAGATACATATATGAATTATAGCAAAAGCCTGGACAACCCCTTTAAGTGACATAAAATATATTTTACATCTATGTATACTGAGTGTTTGGTATAAACATTAGCAGGTTTTCCACATTGTGTTTAATGAAAGTAAAAAAAGTCACAATGTTGTCCGGTTTACTGTGCTACTTCAGACCCGAATGATTTCCCTGTGATTGAATTTAATTCCACTCACTTGTGTTTGATGGGCCCCAGGGCTGTGGGGTACTCAGAACCAGGCTTTAGAGCTTCTGGGGAGTCACAGGGGTCGAGACCCGACTCCGTGACCCTGAGTTCAGCTCAAAGAGTTCTTGGGAAGATATAGGGTGATTTAAAGGGGTATTATTCATGACGCCACCCGTGGTTTGTGGCTATGAGTAGTCTCCACTGCTGCAGAAGCTCTGGGGATGATGGACAGGCTGCTAGAACTGAGTGGCTCCCCACGGGTGAAGCGGATCCCCAGGGCAGTGGATGTTGAAAGGGTGTAGGGTGCAGGATAAATGGCGCAAAGTAACTGACAGACTCATGGTTTGTTGGTTCCTTGTGTCCTTTACTGGTGATACTGGCAAAAGGACAGGTGTTGATACTGGAATCCAAGAAACCTGGGAGCAATTCGGGATTATCCTCACCCGGCAAGTTCTGAAGCCTCGCTGCTGCGCTCTCTTAGTGGGTCCCTGCTGCTGCTTAAGATGAGCTTTGGCCCTCTCTCTCTCTCCTGCATGGTGCCGGTATGGCAGGCAGCTCGAGTCCTTTTCCAGCCCCTCTCCCCTGGCGACTGCTCCTGGCCTCTTAACGCTGCTTTGCCTCCGGGCACTTGTGTGGTTCGGGGACTTGTAATCCCCCACCTTCTGGTGTTGGCTGTCGGGATGTTAGGCCCTGCACAGCCTCCGACTCCTGTGTCAGGTTCTAGGCGCTTACTCCTCTGGGGTGAGCTCGATATCGCTCTACTCCCTAGGCTCTTCTCGACTTCCTCAGACCCTTGCCTTAGGTCTCTCAAGCTAGGTTCAGCTACCCAGGGATGAGATAGCACTGCTCCAGTCCACAGGATGTCTTCCTCAGTCCTCTTAGGAACTGAACTGCTTAATTCTGCCCAAGACTAGAATTTATAGGGGAGCTGCCTGAACCCTGGTTTTACAGCTCCCCCTTCAGCCCTGGAGGCACAAAGGTGTTGTGTGCTTTGGTTTTGCCTGGTGTGAATACCCTCTGTTGCTCTCAGGTATGACACTACCTCCGAAGGGAGATAATGACATTGTGGCATCCGGACTCTGGGGCGCCACATGTTTGTATTGTAGAAAGACGCCTTTATCAGACTTTGCTTTTTATTTGTTCACTGTCTGGAATAAGGATGTTTCCATATGAAACACGTTGACGTCATCACACAAATCCTGCACATTATCTATGTTTTACACTAAAAAACCTTACAGAAAAAAATCCTTCACGTGGAAGAGCCGGAGGTTCTTTATATTTATTGGATTTCCTTAGGTCATGGCAGGACCTGGTTCTGAGCTCCATGGGGATTGTCTGGAGAAACCTCAGGGGAGCTGGACTTTATGGCTGGTTTCACACTGCAGTTTTTTCCCTGATCAGGTTCATCAGGTTTGTGTGTCAAAACCAGGAGAGGAACCAGGAGAGGAACCAGGAGAGAAACCAGGAGAGGAACCAGGAGAGGAACCAGGAGAGGAACCAGGAGAGGAGCCAGGAGAGGAACCAGGAGAGGAACCAGGAGAGGAACTAGCAGAGAAAAACTATAATTGAAAGAATGACCCCTGTTCTGAGCTTTGGAGACTCCTGGTTTTGGCTCACAAACCTGATCGAACCTGATCAGGAAAAAACTGTGGTGTGAAACCAGCCTAAGTGATCTGTAGATCTCTCTTAGGGCTCGGACACACTCTGCTGGAACAGGCTGGAGCAGTGACCCTGAACGGCCTATTCCTCTCTGGACAGGGAATGCGATGCTGCACAGAAACACAAGCAGCTGTCATTCCCTGTCCAGAGAGGGAGAGGCCGTTCAGGGTCACTGCTCCAGCCTCTTCCGAGTCTCCTCCGTCAAACTCGGATGTAAGTAGCAGAGTGTGTTTCCACCCTTATTCTGCGGCTCATAATGGACAGATATTGTAGGGTTCAGATGTTATTTGTACTGTGTTATCTGTGGTGTTACATAGGACTGCAGGTGACATCTACTACATTATCTGTACTCAGAGATATAACTGTGTTATCGTACACTGTGTTCCAAATTACCGTATTATGCAAATGTTCTTTTTCTCTGATTTTTCTAAATGGTCGGTGCAGAGGACAGTTCGTGTAATAAAAGTCATCACCCGTTAGAGTATACATCAAATTTTATTGAAGAAACCTCCCAATGATAACAGCATAATCTTCAAAATTAAAAAAAACTCTAAATGCCCTGTTCCAAATTATTACACACAGTAGAGTTTGTAAACATTTGATATGTTTGAAAGAACCGAAAAATGCTGATTTGTTGAATTTGCAGCATTAGGAGGTCAGATTCACTGAAATAAAAAGCTATTTAACTCCAAAACATCCTAACAGGCCAAGTTACATGGTAACACAGGAACCCTTCTTTGATGTCACCTTCACAATTCAAGCATCCATTGATATTGTGAGTTTCTGGAGAGTTTCTGCTTGTATTTCTTTGGATGATGTCAGAATCGCCTCCCAGAGCTGCTGTTTCGATGTGAACTGGGTCCCACCCTCATAGATCTTTTGCTTGATTATACTCCAGAGGTTCTCTATAGGGTTGAGGTCAGGGGAAGATGGTGGCCACACCATGAGTTTATCTCCTTTTATGCCCATAGCTGCCAATGGCACAGAGGTATTCATTGTAGCATGAGATGGTGCATTGACATGCATGAGGATGATTTTGCTCCTAAAGGCACATTTTTGCTTTTTGTACCATGGAAGAAAGTTCAGTTGGAAACTCTATATACTTTGCAGAGGTCATTTTCACACTTTCAGGAACCTTACAGGGCCTACCAGCTGTTTCCCAATGATTCCAGCTCAAAACATGACTCCTCAACCTCCTTGCTGACGACGCAGCCTTGTAAAGCAAATAACCACGGTCTTGTGCTGGGCGCTCTGTATTAAGCCAGGAATCCTGATCGGTGAAAAAGTCCTTTATTTAAGATACCTCCGTCACCACAACATGTTTCGACGGTATAGTGCCGTCTTTCTCAAGTGGAATCATGTTGGGACATGGTGGCATCCACCAACCATCCACTACTCTATTCATCTGGACCATCCAGGGTTGCTCGGCACTCATCAGTAAACAAGACTATTTTGAAAATTAGTCTTCATGTATATCTGGTCCTTTTATTGGGCTCACCTGCCAAACTAATTATCACAGATATCTGAGATTGATTTTAATGATCCAAAGAGCCTGAGACACAATACCATCAATGGGTTTAATTGAAAAAAAAATAAAAATAAAACCATATGACACTTAAAACCAATTTTCATAATAATTTAGGACAGGGGTCCCCAACCTTTTTTGCACCGGGGACCGGCTTCATGCAAGACCGTCCTTCCGGGGCCCGGCGGGGTGGGGCTTTGAACTTATGGGGCAGGGCTATGGAGAAGGGGTGGAGTTTACTGCCCTGTTTCCTCAAAAGATGTGCTACATCTTATCATATACAGTAGTATAATGCAGCGTCACAGCCCTCCACATTATATAATGCAGCCTCACAGCTCTCTATATAGTACAATGCAGCGTCTCATCCCTCCATAAAGTATAATGCAACCTCATATCATTCCATATAATATAATGCAGCATTGCATCCCTCCATATAGCATAAATTCTCCCTCCACACACACATTGTCCCCGTATAACCCCCGCACACACACACATTGCCCCCTGTATAACCCCCGCACACAGACATTGCCCCTTGTATAACCCCCCCACACACACTGCCCCTTGTATAACCCCTGCACACACACATTGCCCCTGTATAACCCCCGCACACACACACACATTGCTCCCGAATAACCCCCCCACACACACACACATTGCCCCGTATAACCCCCCGACACACACACATTGCCCCCGTATAACCCCCACACACACATTGCCCCTTGTATAACCCCCCCACACACACACATTGCCCTTTGTATAACCCCCCCACACACACACACACACATTGCCCCTTGTATATACCCCTCACACACACATTGCCCCTTGTATATACCCCTCACACACACATTGCCCCTTGTATATACCCCTCACACACACATTGCCCCTTGTATATACCTCTCACACACACATTGCCCCTTGTATATACCCCTCACACACACATTGCCCCTTGTGTATACCCCTCACACACACATTGCCCCTTGTATATACCCCTCACACACACATTGCCCCTTGTATATACCCCTCACACAGACTGCTGCCCCCAGTACAGTCCACCCCCCCACAAAATAGGCATTGTTTCAGGGACAGACATTTACACACAGATGCTCACCACTCCTGCCGGCTTCTCTCATACAGCAGCAGCTGAGGCAGAGACGTGGCTGAAGTTGTTTCATATCTCGTGCTATTTCCAAGCGCATCACGTGAAGCACAGATCACGTGACGTGCTTGGAAATAGCGCGAGATATGAAAAAACTTCAGCCACGTCTCTGCCTCAGCTGCTGCTGTATGAGAGAAGCCGTCGGCCAATAACAGTGCGGCAGAGCATGGCTGCTGCACTGATTGGCCGACTGCTCTGCTCATACATATGCACGCAGCGGAGGCAGAGACCTCGGCTGCGGCTCAGAGCGGCATACAGGAGGTGAGGGTGCGGTGGGCGGGGACACACAGGGGGCGGGGAAGCCGGCAGCTCGCCGCGGACCAGCAGGAAGACCCCGACGGCCCGGTCCCGGTCTGCAGCCCGGTGGTTGGGGACCCCTGATTTAGAATACAGTGTAGAGCCCAGGCTATGGGGTACTCATGTATCAGGCTTAAAGGGGTTAACGCTCCTGTTGTCACGGGGAGTGGTGGCCGCACCTGATTCTGTGTCCTGGGTATATCTTCAAAAGGGGATGTATTTACAGGGGATTTATATACAGTTTGTCATGACGCCACCTGTAGTTTCTGGCGAGGTGTCACCAGCACCGCCACAGTCCACCGGAGGTAGATGGTAATGCGGCAAGTTGGCAAAGTCCTCTACAGGAAGGGCTGGACCTCCGGGGCAGCGTTCCTGTATAGGGAACAAGTTCATTCAAAGGAAAACTCAGGCAGAGACAAATTCAACTTTTCCTCCGGGTACTTTACTGTTCAATTGCATTGGTAGCATACAAAGTTACAGTTCAGCTCTCCTGATGTTATGAGGACAGGTAGCTTAACGGGTGGCTGCACATGGATCCCTGGTGGTATGGTGGAACCAAATACCAATGCTCCTAACTCTCTGCTCTTGTTCCCCCTTGGTGTGGTTTTATTCCCTCCCGGGTAGCCTTCCACCGTGTAAACTAATGTGTTGAGATGGGTTCCACCTACCCCTCTAGGGTCCACCTGCAGCTGGAGCACTACACCTCTTTTACAGGTGCAATACTCCTCTGTGATGCCTGCTTAGCGGGGCGCCACATACCCCCTTGATTGAATATATTCGTCCGCGAGTATCTGTACCTGTTACCGGGAAGTGAAAAAGCATTTTTATATTCAACATCAATGGGTAAACTATTTACATTCAGTCATATTTAGGCTTTCTTCCCATTTCTGGGAGGCACATTACTTAGAAAGTTACACATTTAAGGCAATGCATAGTTAGTGTAGTTAGTGTTATCAGACCCCACGGTCCTCGGGTCACCTGTCAGCAAAGTTCTAACTCCGGTTGCGACTACTTGCATAAAACACATTATTAACTTGGTCCAATGGGGACCAGTACTAACTACGCGGGCCCAGCAGTAATGTATTGTCCCGCACAGTCCAGTGTGTGTTATCACCGCTGGGCCGCTGCTCACTCAGCACACATCATCAATAAAACAGTAGGGAAATTCAAAATTAAAGTCTCTGAGTCTTCAGATGCAGGGAAAAATATATGGGGACACACTCTTCATTCTTAGTTGCAAAAAAAAGCCAAGGCAAAAATAAAGGGGCATGGTTGCTGGAAAAGTGGGGCTATATACAGGGCAATGTCTCAACATGAGAGTCTCTTGCTGTATGCAATGTCTCTGAATGGGAGTCTATTGCTGGCGGGAAATGTCTCCACAACGGGATATCCTTATGGCGAACCAACCTAATGGGCCGGGGTACCGCTCATAAGTGACCTGCTCACCTCGATAAAGGTCTCCGTCCGGGTGTCCTCGCCTTAGGTACGACTCCACATCGCGTCTGGCGAAAAATGCGTTGTCTGAAAGTCCGGGTTCATGTAGAAATCCCCAGCCTTCGTCCTGGTACACGGAGATAACGGTTCCTAGGCGATGGAGTTCTATTGGAAGCGGGGGCTGTGATCTGGTCTCGTCCCGTAGTCGCCTTGTTGCTTGTTCTCTCTGGAACCACTCCTCCCTGCATCTTTGTCTAGCCAACTGGTCTCTCTCATCAAAAGGCTGATTGTGACCGCTGGAGTGACTGTTACTGTGGGGGTGGTGAGTTTCCAGTTGGGGCCCTGGATACCATTCTAGTCTCTGCTAAGCTCACTATGGTGGGGGCTCCTCGCTGCTGCCGCTGCCACGCGGTCCACCACGCAGCTTCTAGGGTGATCCCTCCTGTGGCTCTCTCTATGTTCTCCGGGTCTTTGAAGTTTGTCTCGTCGTACTCCTCGACGACGACGCTTGGTGCAGTAGGGGACGTCAGGCGCTGTCTCCAGCCAGAGACAACTGCTGGTACGGGACGGTTGTGTTGTCGGGGATTCCGTCTGAACTCCCGTGTCACGGGTCTGGACGGGTGGTGGTACGGGTGGTAGAGAGGCACAGTACTCCACAACTGCTCGTTCTGCTACCACTGCCTCTTGTGCTTCTCGGTATGCTCTTATAGCCGAAAGTTCGTAGGTCCACTCTGCATTCCACCGTTTGCACACCCACTGAAGGGCTTCTTCCATGTCCTGGCGGAGCTGTCCAAATGTGTCCCTCCAGTAGTCAGCATCCTCCTCTAGAGGTAAGAGGGACGCTGCTGCCGAGTCGCCTTGCGCAGCTTGGGCCTGTTCTTCAAGCTCGCGCACTACATCTCTCCATCGGGGTGCCGCCATGCTGCCAGGTACGAAGGAGCATAGGTCGTTATGTCCTTCTCTTCCAGTTTGTCCTAGGGATGGGCGAATCTACTCGCTAGGACTCGTTACTCGGCAAGTAGTAAGGGACTCGCAGGACTCGGTACTCTGCGAGTTTCCCAGCGTTTACTCGCACGAGTCCAATGCAAATCAATGGCAATCCTAGTTTTCTCAGAGACGCTGATAAAACTAGGATTGCCATTGTCTTGCATTAGACTCGGCTACTGTGCCAGTGATAGCAGGGAAACTTGCAGAGTAAGAGCTGTCTGCTCTGTGCAGCTCCAGGGTCCTAGAGCCCGCCTGCTGCCTGATGTAGCAGAGCTGAGATTGTTCTCATGGCCACTTTACACACTGCTACATTTCTAGCTTTTCCACAGGTAACGTACTGGCTGCAGTGAAATCATGGAGACATGGTTCTATCTTGTTGCTGTGTACAAATGGAATAATGTCTCCATGATTTCACTGCAGCCAGTAAGTTACTTGGTGAAAAGCTAGAAATGTAGCCGTGTGTAAAGTGGCCATCAGTCTGCTCATTCCTGTGCATAGACATCTATATCTATGCACAGGGGATGTAGCAGAGAGGACATCGCGTTTTGGACTACGTCGGACGGAAGAGGATTTTTTTAATTAAAGATGGAGTCCCTAATGGCTTTTTTTTTATTTCTAATAAAAAAATTTTCTCTGTGTGGTGTTTTTTTTAACCCTTTATTGGAGATTCTTAGTGGCCAGGTCAAACCGTCGCTGCCTGCTGGATCCGGCTGGTTCCAGAAATACGGCGAAGCCCACGTCAAATTTTTTTCTGACAAATCCATAAAACAATGTAAGTAAAAGGGACTGCATCTTTATTAACCCCTGGACCATGGGCGAGGGGTTAATAAAGATGCAGTCCCTTTTTTAGGATTGTTTTATTGATTTTTCAAAAAAAAAAATGACATAAGGCTTCGCCGTATTTCTGGAACCAGCTGGATCCAGCAGGCAGCGACGGGCTGCCCTCAACCCCCAGGTGCCTATTTGTACCTGGCCAGACACAAGAATATAGGCGAGCCCTCTCTTTTTATTATTTCATGAATTTCATGAAATAATAAAAAAAAAATGCGTGGGGCTCCGCGCAATTTCTATGTCTAGCCAGGTACAGCTAAGCAGCTGGAGGCTGGAATCCGCAGCGCAGGGAGGCCCAAGCTTTCTGG
Source organism: Allobates femoralis (assembly GCA_033576535.1). NCBI lineage: Eukaryota > Metazoa > Chordata > Amphibia > Anura > Aromobatidae > Allobates > Allobates femoralis. Next base: position 52,118,152 of record JARQOC010000009.1, on the reverse strand, counting down.
GCACCCCCCGCTGCAAATTGCAGCCCGCAGCCTCCCCAGAAGATGGCGCGTTCATTGAAGCGCCATCCTCTGGCGCTGAACCCCGCTCTTCCAGCGGCCCTGGTGGCGGTGGCACGCTGGGTAATACAGGGGTTAATACCAGCTTTGTTATACAAGCTGGTATTAAGCCCGAGATTCTTAATGTCAGGCCAGGTTTGACCCGGTCACTAAGAATCTCCAATAAAGGGTTAAAAAAAACACAACACAGAGAAAAGTTTTTATTAGAAATAAAAAAAAAAAAAAGCCATTAGGGACTCCATCTTTAATTAAAAAAATCCTCTTCCGTCCGACGTAGTCCAAAACGCGATGTCCTCTCTGCTACATCCCCTGTGCATAGATGTCTATGCACAGGGAATGAGCAGACTGAGAACAATCTCAGCTCTGCTACATCAGGCAGCAGGCGGGCTCTAGGACCCTGGAGCTGCACAGAGCAGACAGCTCTTACTCTGTGAGTTTCCCTGCTATCACTGGCACAGTAGCCGAGTCTAATGCAAGACAATGGCAATCCTAGTTTTGTTAGCGTCTCTGAGAAAACTAGGATTGCCATTGATTTGCATTGGACTCGTGCGAGTAAATGCTGGGAAACTCGCAGAGTACCGAGTCCTAGCAGATAGAGCCTGAAGCTTCCGAGACACATCTGCAATTTGTAAATCGCATATTACTCGCTATTACTCGCTTCCCCATTCATTAACATTGGACTCGCTAGACTCGCAACGAGTAGCGAGTCCCAGGCTCGGACTCGCTAGAGTCAAGCGATTCCGAGTAATTTAGGACTCGCCCATCACTGGTTTGTCCCTTTATTGGCAGCCACTCCCGGAGAACTTCCTGTGGGCCACCCCCCTGATTGATGGCAATCGGGGCGGCCACACTTTTTGGCGCCTCAGTCTTGGCCCCCCTTCTTCTAGGGGCTGAGGCACACCACCGGGCCTGCACATGGCGTTTAGTACATTGCTACGGCGCCATCTTGGGTCCTCCTGCAGTAATGACAGGAACCCATTTTTGGCGCCAAGCAATGGCCGGAAAAAGTTCGTTTTAAGCACGGCTCAAATGTCCAAGGCGCACAGTACCCGGTAATACTGGGCATGGGAATCTGTTCATGACGCCAGAAAAGATATGTAGAGCCCAGGCTTTGGGGTACTCGGATATCAGGCTTAAAGGGGTTAACGCTCCTGTTGTCACGGGGAGTGGTGGCCACGCCTGACCCCGTGTCCTGGGTATATCTTCAAAAGGGGATGTATTTACAGGGGATTTATATACAGTTTGTCATGACGCCACCTGTAGTTTCTGGTGAGGTGTCACCAGCACCGCCACAGTCCACCGGAGGTAGATGGTAATGCAGCAAGTTGGCAAAGTCCTCTACAGGTAGGGCTGGACCTCCGGGGCAGCATTCCTGTTTAGGGCACAAGTTAATTCAAAGGAAAAATGCAGGCAGAGACAAATTCACTTTTCCTCCGGGTACTTTATTGTACTTGCATTGGGTACTTGCATTGGTAGCATACAAAGTTACACTTCAGCACTCCTGATGTTATGAGGACAGGTAGCTTAATGGGTGGCTGCACGTGGATCCCTGGTGGTATGGTGGAATCTTTGGTGTGCCTTCGTGCTGTAACCCCGTCTGTTATTTCCTGCTTTCCAGTTGTGTTATGAAGCCTGGTGACTTGATATCAGCCCGACCTCTTTTCCTCTCTCACATTCGCTGCCGTCGGGTAACCCTCTACTGGCTGGCCGCTCGTTCCTCTGGTGGTGCCTGGTACCCTCTTTCAGTCTGCTCTGGTGCCTGGGAGAATTGTAGACTCCACGGGACTCCAGATTCTCTGTGGTCCTAAAGTATCCCACAGTTGCGGGTTCCGGTACCCGGTAAGCTGTCTGGGAGACCATGCCGACGGCCCCTTTTCCCAAACCGGCTGATCTCCTGGAAAAGCTTCCTTTCTTCCCCCTGGTCCCTCAGCCAAGAGACCTGGACTCGCTCTCGAGGCCAAGTCCAAAGACCTCCGCTCCTAACTCTCTTTTCTTAACTTTTTGCTCTTGTTCCCCCTGGGGGTGGTTTTATTCCCTCCCGGGTAACCTCCCACCATGTAAACTAATGTGGGAGTGATGAGATGGGTTCCACCTACCCCTCTAGGGTCCACCTGCAGCTGGAGCACTACACCTCTTTTATGGTGCAATACTCCTCTGTGACGCCTGCTTAGCGGGGCGCCACATTATCTGTGGTGTTATATAGGACTGCAGGTGACATCTACTACATTATCTGTACTCAGAGATGTAGTATAAGGGGAGAAAGTAAACTGTGTGTTTATCAGCACCAGAGACGTATATATTTTATATCAAAAAAGCCCAAACCAGGACTCAACAACAAGGTTTATATGAAAATACAAAAATCAAAGTTTATTTAGTAGAAATTACACATGCAAAAACAAAGCACCAGCACACACTATTAAGAACCTTTAAAAACACATTAAAACCTCCACTTGAGGTTGTGGGTGTGCTCCCCATGTGCCATGATGCAACTGGACCACCTAAAGAGTGCAAGTCAAATAGTTTATCCACAAAAGTACACCTATCTATACAATAAGAATTCTAATTGCTACATACATATGGATACAAAAAAATAGATGTCACCCTTATATACACATCATGAATAATGCCTGCATGCATGCAGATAAGGACACATAGATGGTAAGTACATACAGAAAAATAAAGACAATGCACTTACCGTATATACTCGTGTATAAGCCGACCCGTGTATAAGCCGACCCCTTTACTTTTGCCCCCAAAAGCTGGGAAAAGTTATTGACTCGCGTATAAGCCTAGGGTATGAAATGCAGCAGACCCCCATCCTATTATATAGCCCCCCGTCACTGGTATATAGCACCCCTCAGCAATGGTATACAGGCCCCTCAGCAGTGGTATTATACAGGCCCCTCAGCAGTGGTATACAGGCCCCTCAGCAGTGGTATACAGGCCCCTCAGCAGTGGTATACAGGCCCCTGTGCAGTGGTATACAGGCCCCTGTGCAGTGGTACACAGGCCCCTGTGTAGTGGTATACAGGCCCCTGTGCAGTGGTATACAGGCCCCTGTGCAGTGGTATACAGGCCCCTGTGCAGTGGTATACAGGCCCCTGTGCAGTGGTATACAGGCCCCTGTGCACAAGCAGGAAGAAGCCGGGACCGGAGGAGCGGCGCCGGAAAGGTGATGTATGAAATGTTTGTTATTTTAACAGGTGCCGCAGCCTGGGGGACACATACTAAGGAGGGGGGCTGGATATCACAGCTGGGGGTCAGTGTAGTGCAATATGCACCACTCCCCCCGCCGCTGATGGACGGGGGGATGCCGTGCATATTCATTACACTAATGAGGCGTCCCCACGTGACCGCCCGCGGTCACTGCGGCCCCCTCCTGCCTCCTCCAGCACCCGGTCACAGCCCCCTCAAGCATATACCGTAGTGATTCGAGTATAAGCCGAGGGGGGGAACTTTTCAGCACATAAATTGTGCTGAAAAACTCGGCTTATACTCGAGTATATACGGTATATTGTTATAGTCACCTTGCTCCTGCACCTGGAGCTACCCCACATATACATGAATGGTGGCCCAAGTCAGACACAGGGAAGCACAGAATAGAATGAGCCCATCTACTACATTATCTGTACTCAGAGATATCACTGTTATCTGTGGTGTTACATAGGACTGCAGGTGACATCTACTACATTATCTGTACTCAGAGATATCACTGTGTTATATGTGGTGTTACATAGGACTGCAGGTGACATCTACTACATTATCTGTACTCAGATATCACTGTATTATCTGTGGTGTTACATAGGACTGCAGGTGACATCTACTACTGTATTTAAAGACACTTACCTATCCAATTTAAGCTTTGTCTCCTTATTTGTAGTATCTGCACAGGTACAGCCGTAAGGTAGAGCCTTTCTTATCTCTTTGCTCGTTGTTTCCTTGATCATGTCCTTCAATTCTTTGGTCTCGTATATGACTCCTTCCACCGACCCTAGAAAATAAATCGGGTTACCCGGCGTGTGATTTTGTGTGGCGTGTAAAGGTTTGGGGCTGAGGCTTGGAGCCAGGTGTGTCCCTGCTCCTCTGATGTATCTGTCACTTGTGGCCCCTGCAGAGTACCATGTTTCCCCGAAAATAAGATGCCCCCCAAAAATAAGACATACTAGGGGAGGGTTTGCTGCCTTGCTGAATATAAGGCACCCCCCTGAAAATAAGGCATACAGTTATATTGAAGGACTACATGCTTGCTGATCAGAAGACCGGGGCATGCAGCTCAGTCGTTCTCCAGCCCCCGCCATTGTGCTGGTGCCCACCGCTTTCCCGATGCTCACCAATCTATATTCCGGGGCTGCTCTCATTCTCATCCCTCAGAAGCCAAATGTGTATGGTGCCCTGAGGGACAAGGGTGAGAGCGGCGCCGGAATATATGGATTGGCGGGCAACGGGACAATGGCGGGAGCAGAAAGCGGCGAATCGGTGAGAAGTGTCCCTGTGCCTGTGTGTCGCTGTGCCTGTGTGTCGCTGTGCCTGTGTGTCCCTGTGCCTGTGTGTCCCTGTGCCTATGTGTCTTTTGATGCTGATACCTGTATTGGGGGATAATGGGGTTGATGAGTACACTCATATTGGGGGATGATGGGGTTGATGAGTACACCCATATTGGGGGATGATGGGGATACCGTATTGGGGCTGCAATGGAATGATAAATATAAATTTTTTTTGATCAACAATAAACATGAATTTTTCATCTTTGGAAGCAAAAATTAATACAAGACGGTGTCTTATTTTCAGAAAAACAGAGTATTCCATCTGTGCAGGGTGTAAATGTCTCCAGATAATATCAGGACTTAGGCTGCCTTCACACTTGCGTTTGTGCTGCATGCGCATGGCATGCAGACACAAACGCAGTGCAAATGCAGCTATACTGATGTGAACGCAGCGGAGAATCTCTACATACGTTCACATTAGTATGGTGCCCGGGCAGCCAATCAGCTGTCTTGGCGGCGGCTGGGAGGAGGAGATCAACGGCAGAGATCTCCTCCTCCCGACCACAGCTGATCTCCCGCCGGTGTCAGTGTGGGAGATTTGAAGATACAGCTGATCTGACAGCTGTTTAAATCTCCTGCGCCGACACCGAATAGGGTGATATCGGTGCAGGAGATAAGAATCAGCTGATCGCTGCTTCAAATCTCCCGCGCCGACCTCACCTATCCGGTGTCAGCGCGAGAGATGTAAACAGCTGTCAGATCAGCTGTATCTTCAAATCTCCCACACTGACACCGGCGGGAGATCAGTGGAGGCTCTAGCTGATCTCCCGGTGGCTACCGGGAGAGATTTCAATGTGATCCACAGCGTTCTCCTGCGCTGTCATGCGGAGGACACTGCAGATCCATTGATATCCATGCATTGTTTGTGCGCTTGCAGATAAAACAAGCGCCCGCAACCGCACAAAAAATGCAACATGATGCATTCGGAGGGCGGAGGAGGGCGCACAAATTCTGCACATCCGAACGCAAAGACAACCGAACGCAGCCAATAAGTAGGCACATCCGTTCCCATGTTAAACATAGGAACGCAGTGTGCAAGCGTTTGGCTGCGTTCGGTGCGCTGTGCTTGCAAACGCAAGTGTGAAGGCAGCCTTACCGAGACTAAGGAGGAGCAGCAGACAGGTGATCATTGTGCACAGGAGACCGAGGGGAAGATCCAGGAGAAGGAGATCTGTAAGGAGAATCATAGAAAGTCACAGGATCCTGAGCTCGGCTCTTCCCGTCTGCTCCATCTGTATCTGCTGTGACCTCCTAGACCTGGAGAGCCTCCATCTAATGTATATGAGGAGCCGTCATATAGACAAGAGGTGCTGAGGAGGATGAGATCTCAGTGCACATAGCAGGGGGCAGTATGTGCCCTTGGTATAATGGGGCTGAATCCTCTCCCCCCTGTCTGCACTGTGTGAAAATCCCCTAATACAGACTTCTTATTTCCCCCCCCCCCCCGCACCTGTGCAGGTTTAGTGAAGGGTCCGCTCAACCCCAATTTTATGTGCAGTAGAGTCCTCCAGCTTCTGCAGTGTCTCTCCTCACTCTGTCCCTCTCCTCTCTCTCCATCCTTCTCTTCTCCTTGCGCCATCATTCTCCTCATGCTTCATTCCTGTCCCCCTCCTCTCCTCGCTCCGTCCCCCTCCTCTCCTCACTCTGTCCCTCTCCTCGCTTTATACCTCTCCTCTCTCTCCATCCTTCTCCTCTTCTTGCTCTATCATTCTCCTCATGCTTCATTTTTGTCCCCCTCCTCTCCTCGCTCCGTCCCCCTTGTCTCCTATATGGAAATATAGTAGCTCAGACCGAGACGTCTGGTTGTAAATAGTATTTAACCCATAAATGATCTAACCCATCTACTTACTCCTTACCTCCGCCCTGCTGGACACTGCAGCTCTGCTCACCTGAAACTCTGGAGACTCTTTTAGATTGTAACTTCAATCCCTGAATCCTGAACATATAAATGATTTCTCCCTGTGGGTGGAGGAGGATTTCTGTGTTTCCTCCAATAAGGAGATCCTCATTTCTGAGTAAATATTGTGATTCCCCCATTGTTTGTCCAGACGATGCCAGGAGGAGGCGACTCTGGAGATCCGGGAACGTTCATCAGGAAACTGTTACATTTCTATGATCTTCTCCACATGATGAGATGTAGGGAGAGATTTCATCACACAGGACAATGTGTAAACCCTAATATAAAATGTAGAGTGATAAATACTGATCATTACATACCTAATATTCTGTATAACACACATTGAAATTACCATTAGAACTGTGGCGCCCCAGGGTCCGGTTTCCACCATACTGTGCTTGTAAGCAAGGGAAGGTACCCACCCCAGGTGAACAACACACACACACAACACCTTCCCAACTCCAGGCCAGAAGGGGGAGCTCTAAATCCCGAGTTCAGGGAATGTTCCCTATAAATTCTGGTCTGGGGGTGGGGTTAGGCAGTTCAGTTCCTAGGAGGACTGTGGAAGACATCCTGCAGAGAGGAGCCATGCTAGGCTCATCCGAGGATACTGACTAGCCAGTGTGAGGGACCCGTAGGTGAGGGTCTGAGGAGGTGGAACAGTAGGTCTGGGGAGTGGAGCCAGTTCCAGCTCGCCCCAGTCCTGTGCGCAAGAACGGACACCGGAGTCCGAGGTTGTCAGAGACTTTATACCCAGCAACCAACACCGGAGGGCAAGTGATTCCAAGTCGCTCACCCAGCACAAGGCCAAGAGACACAGCCGCACCAGAGAGCTCAGGGAGACGCAGTTAGAAGAGAGTAACACACAAAGGGCTCAAGCCGCCTGTCATACGGCCAGGGACGGAACAAGAGAGGAGAAAGTCACAGCATACCTTCAAGCAGCCAGGGACCACTGAGAGCAGCGCAGTAAGGAGACCTCAGAACTCGCCGGGTGTGGAGTACCTCGACTTGCTTTCAGGCTCCCGACCTCCTAACACCGCTTGTGGACAGTGCCCTGGATGAACCTGCTACTTTCTTCAGAAAAGGTAAAGGAGACCATTATCCCTGTGTCTGTCAGTTATTTCATGCACTAAAGTCCTGCAGCTCCAGTGAACCAACCACCTCCATAGACTTTACAGTTGCCCTGGGGACCTGTTCTTCCTGTGGAGAGCCAAACCATCCCATCAGCTACCCCTATCATCCCGACTGCCGCAGCAGCCCCAACAGCCGCCTTCCATGGGTGACATCACAACAAAAACTCTTTTAAATTTATTTTTACATTTTTCGTTTCTTCCCCTTTTTCAAACACCCCGCTTTTTACTGACTGCCAACACGGGTGGCCACGGACCGGGTCACGGCATCTGTGATATCTCACTGAGCCCAGAGGACCCGGCTCCGTGTGCCCACGGCCCCCACTGGGGCGAGTCAAAATCATTGCAACAAAGATTCCGCACTCAGACATTCTTCATATTTGGCATTTTTATTTGTGCAATTTACATGGCATAAAACATTATGCTTAGGGAGCGCAGTCCCACAGAGCTGGACGCGTTTCGTACAGAATACTTAATCGTCAGCATAAGTTGTGAACAGAAAAAAAAATCCCTATATACCAGTTAATATCCCAATGTAATTGCACACAGGTGAAACCCATATCCACATATAGCATGGGATGAAGTAACCTGTCATTAAAGCGCAGGTACTAAACCGCAAATATATTGTTTTCATATATAAAATGATACACACATTGTTTTTGAATAGGGCTGTAAGTGGAGTAAAAGAGATGTCCCGGGAGTCCTTAATGCATGATGGAAGAAGACGTAACAAATCCAACATTGTAGATAATATCCATACTTTATCAACGAGTTATAGTGTAGATTACCCTCACATTGTACGAGCCATACACAGGGAGATACTGATTTTAAGACAAGATCCAATTTTATCAAACATTTTGGATAAAGGCTTTCAATGTGTCCCCAAAAAGCCCCAAGTCTGGGTAACCTTTCATCACCGCCCCAGTTCACCAGAACTGACCGAATCCCCACTTGGTTGATGTGAAGGGAAGTTTTCTATGTGGGGGCACAAGATGTGGCTTTGTAAATTTATGGAAGTCACTAAATCATTTAAAAACGGCTCCACAAATCGCTCATTTGACATCAAACCGTATATGAACTGTAATACGACAAATGTCATATATATGGCTTCATGTCAAGAATGTTCTAAAGATTACATTGGATGCACAACCAGGACTCTCAGAAAGAGGCTGCGGGAACATTTGTCAGTGGCTAATCCTGAGAATGTTACAAGCCGCGGCCAAATGTCCAGTCTCTCTCGTCATTTCCTAGAGGTCCACGGTGGAGGTACCAGCAGGCTAAGGGTTAAAAGTATTGAACGTGTTAGGCGTAAAGAAAGAGGCGGGGACAAAGGCAGAGTAGTGCGTGAGAGAGAAGTTGATTGGATACTGGTTGCTGACATTAGACAGCCAATGGGTTTGAATCTGCGCACTGAGCTGACATTTTTATTAAACGTCTTACATGCCTATCCTCCTATAAATGTCATCAACTATCCAAGATAAAAGATCACCTTCCTCTTCTGTAGATCATGAACTATCACATATACAAAAAGGTTTGAATAGTAAAGTAATGACACATGCAGTTTTTTTTTTTTTTTTTGCGAGTTTCATTACATCTAAAAATATATGTAGGAGTTCATGTACACAAATAGTTGACATTCTCACTAGGGATGAGCGAGTATACTCATTACTATTCAGTACTCGCCAATACTACAGTACTCGGGCTGCTCGTTACTCCGCGAGTTTCCTTGTGATCATACCCACCCACCATCAGGGCATGACGCCCCTGCCTCCAGTGAGGGGCCCAGCAGATCCCCGCAGGGGGCGTGGCCATTTTCATAAGGGAGAGGGGGGCCCGGCTATGACTGTAGGGGGCGTGGCTGCTTGCATCATGACCGAGCAGGGCCCACCCCCCGGCTGAGCCCGTCCCCCTGGCCAGCATCGTGCGTCTGTGCTCTGTGCACAGCGCACAGGCACAGCACAGCCCATCAATCCTGCCCTCAGAGCCAGCAGCCCAGCCACAGTGAGTCAGTCACTGTGACATCCATCGCCGGGGCCTGTCCATCCCCGCCCGAACAAGGTGAGGCCGGAAGTTGTACACCTTGTGCTTGTGGACGCCATTAGCCCCCGGCGCCGGCAGCCGCAGACTGCAGTTCCCAGCTGATGAGCTGAGCTCCACTGTGTCCGAATCATCATAAACGCTCAGGTACGGTCCAGGGTCCCCCGCTGTCCCTGGGCCAGGGCAGGGTGAAGCTGTGGTGGTGCGGTCCTGTCGGGCCGGGGGCTGCAGTCTGCTGAAGCCAGGGCAGGGTGAAGCTGTGGTGGTGGGTGGGGCCCGTGGGGGTCTATGGGGCCCCGCTGTCTCTGGGCCAGGGAAAGGATAAAGCTGGTGGTGGGGCCCCGATGGTCCGGGCCGGGGGCTGCAGCCTGCCAGAGCCAGGGCAGGGTGAAGCTGTGGTGGTGGGGCCCCGTCGGGCCGGGGGTTGCAGCCTGCCAGAGCCAGGGCAGGGTGAAGCTATGGTGGTGGGTGGGGCCTGTGGGGGTCTATGGGGCCCCGCTGTCCCTTGTCAGGGAAAGGGTGAAGCTGGTGGTTGGGCCCCGTCGGGCCGGGACAGGGCTGCAGCCTGCCAGAGCCAAGGCAGGGTGAAGCTGGCGGGGGTGTATGGTGCCCCACCAGCCCCGGGCTGATGGGGGTCTGCCAGGGCAGTGTGATGCTGGCGGGTGTATGGGGCCCCACCGGGCTGGGTGGGGGGTCTGCCAGGGCAGAGGGCAGGGTGACGCTGGCGGGTGAATGGGGCCCCGCCAGCCCCATACCCCCCAGGGGGATAAGAGTGCGCACATGGTGTGTAGGGGGTTCTGGCCCCCCCAGAGGGATAAGAGTCTGTGGAGATGGTGTGGTTGGAAAGCAGCATATACAGTACCATAATTTCGCTTTATAACAGGCTCCCCAAATTTGGTGAAGGAAAAGACAGAAAAAAAATTATTCCTAATGTTGAATGGGGTCCGTCTTATAATGCCAGTGTCATTCTTGTGTCTTGCATACAGTATATATGCCCCATGGTATATATGTCCTCCATCCTGAACCTGCCATGGCTTACAAAGGATGAAAAAGGAGGTTGGGGAAAGGTTGTGGTGGTGCACGAAGCAGATTTGCACGGACCATAGGGGGGCCACACTGCGGGCCCAGAGCTGAGGAGGTGTCGCGGCCATTTTCCATGTGCCTGTTGGCATTACCAAGCTGGGGCCCAGTCTCTTATCGTCCAGACTTCCAGAAAATAGGTGGTGCATGCGCAGATCAAGATCTGCGGCCGTTTTTGTAGGCTTGTGACTCCTGCAGAGCACGGCTCACCCCCAGTCTGTGCCCCCTAACACTCTGCTGTGCTGTATATGCTCTCTGTGTCCTGTATATATACCAGTCTCCTATGTTATGTACGGTATTTGATTTACGAAATGTATTATCACACAGTTAACTGCACTCAAGACAAGCACAAACCTGGAAGATGAGTTATCACTGAACACTGGAGGACACGGGAACAGCTGCAGTCGTCACATTAGGGGAGTTAAATAAATGTAGCTGTGTAATTTTCATTGGGATGTGCGGCCCCTGAATGATGATGGTAGAAATTATATATATAAAGAAAAAAAATAACAAAAAAAAAGGTTAATGTAAAAAAAGAAAATAAGTTTAAAAAAAAAAAAAAAGTAGAGTAAGGTAGAGCCCTGCCAAAAGAGTCTACCTTGTCGTGGTTGGCAGGCTTAAAAAAATCTTTTGGACAAACATAATCTGATGGCTGTGTTTTTATGTGACCTGGTCTTTGATGCGACTTGTTAACGTATGATTGGTGACATGTTGCAGAAGTGGGTGGTGAAACTGTGGGGTGTGTGACTTCGATGGGGTGTGGCTTCGGTGGGAGTGGAGCCTGAGGGGGGCCCCAAAATTTTGCCTGTGAGGGGCACCGAAATTCCTAGTGGCAGCCCTGATGAGGAGTATTATGTACTAGAAGAAGATGCCTCCATTAGCATATTTCTAAAATACAATGAAATAATTAAAACAGCATATGAGAAGGGAATTTTAGATAAAAAAGATTCCTGGACATTCCGAAGTTTAAGGTACCCCATTTTTATTTTCTCCCACAGATTCATAAGGACCCAATAAACCCCCCCGGTCGCCATATTATATCTGGAATAGAGTCAATCACTAGTAATTTATCACATTATGTTGATCTTTTTTTGCAAAAATACGTTGGAAAGATGGAGTCATATTTGAAAGATTCCACAGACTTAATAAAAGAAGTTAGGTCATTACCCCCCCTAACTGTACCATCTCAGCCGCAATACCACCGACCTCCGGAGGACTGTGGCGGCACTGGTGACATCTCACCAGGTACTGCAGGTGGCGTCACGACAAACTATCAACTTGTACATACTCCCCTGTCTATAATTCCGCCTTTTTCAAGAGAATAGTCCCCCAAGACACGGGGTCAGGCGCGGCCACCATTCCCCGTGACACAGTCAACCCCCTTTGCCGCCTGATACCCAAGTACCCCACACCCTGGGGCGGCACACCTCCAGTCCTTGGAAGTCAGGGTGACCTGGGGACTGAGGCCTCACCATGCAGCTATCCCTCAGGAGGGCTTCCCAGCCCCTCCATCCAGGATGCCTCCTTGTGCTTCACTACACTAAAATTGAAAGGTCTTTTTACTAACCTCTCCCCCTGACCAGACACTGTCACAAGTGGAGATGAGTGAACTTTGTTCGCCAATTTGAAATCTGGACTGAATTTAGCAATATTCGTTTGGCCCATCGAAAATGAACATTTTGCTGAAAAATCAGAAGTTTGAGTTTTGTTAGGTAACTATTCAGATGACAGAAGGCATTAGTGCATTTGCAGTGATGCTTCTGTTCTACATTATCATGAGTGTCAGTGTCGGATAGGAGGGGGGAGAGGTCTCTCAGATCAGATGAGCACAGGTCTCCATTTTTTTTCTTTCTCACACTTACAGTGGATGGTCGAGTCCAGCGGCCAATCAGTGCACATAAAGCAAACAGAACTTGCACACATAAGGGCTTCTGTCATTGGCTGGGTATGTCACATGTCCTTGACATATAAAAAGTGTCCATTTCCTGTTATCACCGTTTTCACAGTGTTAGAGCTCAGGGACCGTCTTGCTGCTGCCGACGCTGCTGCTACTACTTTGTGCGCTACATAGAAAGACACCTAGCCAGCGACTCGATTCATTTTTAGATACATAGTGACTCCTTCCCAAAACAGCCCTTTTTAAGGCTTAAAAGCAGTGTAAGCTAAATCTGGTCTGCCCCATTGCTCTATTCAAATCTCCACAAATTTAGTGCAAAAAAGCAATTGATTGATCAAGGAATAACTGATACAACTTATTACATTTATTTTAAAACAGTATGATAATACAAGGTGCAGTCAGGTACAACAATACAAAAACACATCAACCCAACACCTACACTAAAACAAACAATCACCCCACTCCTGACTACTAGACACAAAAGATGGCCATATAAATTCTTGTCATATATGTCAGTTTAACCATCAGTTGTCAATCTTTAGAATCGTCAATACTGAGGAAATAAGTACTCTATAAAGGGAGACTAAAGTGACAGATAATACAACTATATATTCTTTGTATATAATTACGAGTTGACTCCTCCAATTCTGTCTGGATGTCCGCCTATGTCACTTCCGGCAGCGCTATATTTCTACAAACAAGTGATGGGCATGGAAATATGGCGGCCGCTGCTCCCCTGCCCGGTGAGCCCCTGCCTGATCACCCCACCCGGTCCCCGCAGTCCCCCCCACTAACCCGACACCACAGGCCCTGCCAGCCATCCCGCCTGCTGCTGATAAGCAGGGACTAGCTTACAGGACCTGTGGTGACGTCATGATCATGGACGGAGCCAGGTCACATGATCATGATGTCCCCACAGGATCTTCAGCAGAATAGATAGGGAGAAGAAGAGAGCAGCAGGTAATGCAGCTGCAGCCCAGACTGACTCCACACCACACTGACCTCGCACCACACTGACCTCGCACCACACTGACCCTGCACCACAATGACCCTGCACCATACTGACTCTGCACCACAATGACCCCGCACCACACTGACCCCGCACCACACTAACCTCACACCACACTGACCCCACACAACACTGACCTCACACCACACTGACCCCGCACCACACTGACCTCGCACCACACTGACCCCGCATCACACTGACCCTGCACCACACTAACCTCGCTCAACACTGACCCCGCACCACACTGACCTTGCACCACACTGACCGCGCATCACACTGACTCCACACCATACTGACCTCACACCACACTGACCACACACCACACTGGAATGGTGTCCACAGTCCGTGCTGCTGCTGGTATATACCCTGAGGAATGTGCGAGGGTTGCACTGAAACACATTGGTTTGTGTGGTGCAATAAAGGAGAAGATGAAGAAAGCAATGTCTTTCAAGTGTAATTTCTGAAGCAGCAGTGCAGACCGTGGACACCATTCCTGTTTGAACTTTCGGTTTCCCGCGTTATGCGAGGCGGTGGAGGTTCTGCGGCAGCTGTTATCTAAGCGTTCAAGCTGGTTGTGGGTTTCACAACCTAATCAAGTGAGTGAGCCTCATCACAACCACTGTCTATTTTGGGTCATTAGTGATAAGGCACAATCTGATCCTCTCTATGTCTCCTTCATTTATTATACACACACCACACTGACCTCACACCATACTGACCACACACCACACTGACCACACACCACACTGACCGCACACCACACTGACCCCACACCACATGGACCCAACACTGACCCCAAACCACACCACCCCAACATTGACCCCACACCACACTGACCCCCGCACCACACTGACCCACACACCACACTGACCCCGCACCCCACTCAACCCCAGCTCTCACTCTGCCTACATTCACCCTGCACTCACTCAACCCACACCATGGTCAGCCCGCACTCAACCTGCACTCAGTCAACCTGCAGTCACTCAGCTTACTTTCACTCAGCCTGCACAAACTCAGCCAACACTCAGCCACACTCGCTTGCATTTGACCCACACTCACTCAACCCACACCATGGTCATCCTCCACTCACTCAGCTCACACCACAGTCAGCCCACACTCACTCAGCCCACACTTACTCTGCCTGCACTCAGCCCACACCATGGTCAGCCTACATCATGGTCAGCCTGCACACACTCAGCCCGCAACACGGTCAGCCCGCACCACAGTCAGCCTGCACTTGGTCAGCCCGAACTTGGTCAGCCTGCACTTGGTCAGCCCGCACTCGGTCAACCCGCACTCGGTCAACCCGCACTCGGTCAGCCTGCACTCGGTCAGCCTGCACTCACTCTGCCTGCACTATGGTCAGTTTGAACCATTGTCAGCCTGCACTCAGCCCGCACTCACTCAGACCACACCATGGTCAGTCTGCACTCACTCAGCCCACACCACGGTAAGCTCACACTTACTCAGCCTGCACTCACTCAGTCCGCACTGAGCCCACACTCGTGCGCACTTGCCCCCACACTCACTTGGTCCACACCCATTTGGACTGCACTCTTTCAGCCTGCACTCTTTCAGCCTACATTGTTTCAGCCTGGACTCTTTCAGCCCGCACTCACCACACGGTCACCCCGCACTCACTCACCCCACGATCACCCCGCACTTACTCACCCCACAGCCCGCCGGCAGAGGAACTGCGCCAGTTCCTCATGCAACATCCTTCTCCTAATGCTGCTGCCGCCACATGAGCTCGAGCACAGGGAAGGGGGCAAAGTGTGAGCACGGGGGAGGGGGGCAGAGCATGAGCACGGGGGAGGGGGACAGCAAAGGGGATAAAACAGGGGAGAGACCACACAGGGGGAGAGATGGCCACCGTCCCCAGTGCCATAGAGTCCGTCCCCATCATGCTGTCACCGCCCACCCGATGCGATAGCATCGGGCTCCCATCTAGTGATATTATAATTGCCTAAACACATTTGAAATGCCCTACGCATTTTGCCAAATCAATTAAAGGAGACTCATCAGGGGTAACATATAATGAAAAATCATTTCATGGTTTTACAAAGAGCTCCACATATTTGTGGTTAATGGTAATGAAAAATTGCTGGTTGTTCTGAATTGCTTGATAGGGTCCAAGTGAACATCTGTATCGGTATATTTTATTCCAAACTTTAATGGTTTATCTAGTAACAAGGATGCTCTAGACAGTATCTGTAAAGTAAACACGTATACCATGACTGGACTACTCCAGAATCACAAAGAATGAAAAAATGTATCATTAATGTAGACCAAAAACCCATAGAAAGTGGAGTACACGAGGAAGTAACTAAAACTAATCGTACCCAGTTGTGTCATAATTGAAAGACAATTAACATCAAACATACCCCTTTCAATGGATTATGTTCACTCTTAAGTGTAAGCAGAGGTTCACACACACACATATATATATATATAACATTACAATATTCCAGCCTCCATGAGCTTGTAGTCGGGGCACCTACCCAAATTGGACCCAGCAAACAATAGTTAGCGGTCCTCAGTGGGATGTCCTGGTAAGGCCCAATCGTCCTCCTTTTTATTAATAGAAATGGGGAACGGTTAAAGAGATTTTATGTGATTAAAACCAATGACCCCCAAATATGGATTGAGAAAACACAAACAATGTGCATTCAGATAATCAATACAGAGAAGGTGAAAGATCAAATCTATACTTCAGGCTTGGAAAAATATATATACAATGCAGAGCTAGAAGGAAAATATAACAAGGTTGTATCTGTTTCTTGCAGACCAGCATTGCAGATAGCAAAGTGTTTTCAAGTTTTCAAAAAATAATTAAGAAATGGCAGTTAACAGAAATAGGGGAGGTCAAGATAAGGTCTGGAAGACCAAACAAAATTTTAGTAAGAGCCGCTTGTAAGACTACTAGAGAACCAAGGGCAAATCTGATCCCCGCTTGACCTTCAGAATGATTTTGCAGACACTGGAGCTGTGGTTCATTGTTCAACTATTCAGTGACACCTGCACAAATACGGCCTTCATGGAAGCATTATTGTGCTGTTCCCAGTTTATCTATGACTTTCAGCCATACATGGACATTTTTAATGTTGTGCTTTAATCTATGCATCTGCTATCCTTGCTGCCATCTACTGGTCATTGTGCATTCACTGCATGTCTTACCTCCCATAATTCTTTTCTGTCTGTAACTCCTCCTTCGGAATGTTCTCTTCCTGCCTTTGTTCCTTCTCCACCATTCTGACCTCATGCTCAGGACTGGAGGAAGGATTCTCTTGTTACCTGTAATCTGGTGCATCTATAACAGCTCTAATCTACAGTGCTAACTCCTACCTCATCTTCATCCCTTCATCTTCCCTGGCATCTCATCTATTCAAGGTATTGTAAATAAAGACTGTTAACTTATCACTGCATCATCCTTCTGGACATCCATGTAGCTGGTAAGACCTAGGAGCACCGATTAGTGAGTAACGCTATCCGCCATTGTTTATATAGAGATCGTGATCACATCCCTCAGACACATCTCACCCACATATATCGGTGGCAGAATAGTAACAAGAGACCTAAGCCTTCAGTGTCCGTATGCATATACATTGTCTGCTAGCAAGTCTTCACTGCCGCCATCCCAGCTAAAGCATGTCCACGAAAAGCACCGCGGACCCATTGGCAAGTGAAGCGCACCATGATGCTGCAGGAACAGAGTCCACACATACTGCACAGCAGGATGCTGCAGGAACAGAGTCCACACATACTGCACAGCAGGACGTACGATCCAAACGTGTAACCAAGCCGACACAAAAGGTCAGAGAGAACCTTGAAACCACTAGAGACGAGTTCCATGATAACCTAGAACATTTATGGGGCAAAGTCAATCACTATTTAGCAGCTCTTCCACGCTCTAACAGTGACGCCGCAAAGTTAACCGCCACATTGAATCGTTTATCTGCCGCCTATGATCGCTACCAGAGACTGTCTGCAAAGTACGTCACGTTCTTGAGTACCTATGACACGGAAAATGCCCCAGCAGAACAAGATGAAAGGGAAGCTCTCCTGCAAGAAAGGGCCTCATTAGTGCGAGACGCTCAGGATAAGGCAGAGCTCCGCATCGCTTACCTCCAAGAGGCTAGGTCATATCGTACAACGTCGACCAAACTCACGTCTCGGTCTTCCAGATCATCTCACTCCAGGAAGTCGATATTGTCCGACAAGTTACTGGAGATCCGTGTGGCTGCAGAGGAAGCTAGAGTAAAAAGCTCCTTTGCTAAGAAGGAGGCTGAAGTGGAACTAGAAACTCAGAAAAATGAGATGGAAGCTCAAAGGAAATTAAAAATACTCAAAGCAGAAAAGGAAGAAGCAACAGCCTTTGCTAAACTGAAGGTTCTTGAACAAGCACTGGGACAAGATCATATTTCGGACTGTCTTATTCCAGGAGAAATGGAGGACTCAGTTGAACGCACTACGGACTACGTGTTAAGACACTCAACATCTGCACCAGCACCACCTCCGTTTCCTAACACGGATGCACCAACAAGCCAAGAGATGTCGCCACCTACTGCTGACAAGGTAACTTCCGGCACTAATTCACGATTTAGGCCGCAGCCAGCGGAACCAATAGAGACTAAACCGCAGCTTAACCCTTATGTCGCATCATTTCGTCCTGATTTGTCGCAGTCATATAAGCCAGAGAACTTACATCCCCCACGGATATCACAAGTTCATCCTGCAGCAATGGCCGGGAGATCGGACATGTCTGACTTCACCAGATACATGATTCGCCGGGAATTAATAAACATCAGTCTCTCTAAGTTTGATGATCGTGCCGAGAATTATAGAGCCTGGAAATCGACCTTTCAAGCAGTGATCCAAGATCTTAACCTCACTGGGAAGGAACAACTGGATTTGCTTGTTAACTAGTTAGGCCCGGAATCAGCAGAGCGCATCAAGACAATAAGGGCAGTTCATGTGGACTATTCAGATGCAGGCCTTATCGCAGCCTGGGAGAGACTGGAAGAAACCTACGGCAGCTCAGAAGCCATAGAATGTGCCTTATTCAAGAGACTGCAAACCTTCCCAAGGATAACAAACATGGACAATAGAAAACTTCAAGATCTGAGCGACCTGCTAAAGGAAATAGAATTAGCAAAATTAGACCCACGTCTTTCAGGACTGAGCTACCTAGATACTGCTCATGGTGTTAATCCAATAGTGTCCAAATTACCACACAGCTTGCAAGATAAATGGGCAGACCATGGCTCACGGTATAAAAGGCAGCATAATGTGTCCTTTCCCCCCTTTTCGCATTTCTCCAGGTTCATCAGTGACCAAGCTCGGAAGAAGAACGACCCCAGCTTCGACTTCACTGAACCTACTCCACCAGCATCATCATCTTCTACAAGGTATGACAACATCGCCAAACGAAGAGAGTCAGGGAACACAGTGTCTGTGAGAAAGACCGACGTTCCACCTATTCATCCAGCCTCCACTAAAACAAATTATGTTACACCTACAGTTATGGACAATAACCGTATGTGCCCTATCCACAAAAGACCTCACCCACTAAAGGAATGCCGTGGATTCAGGGCAAAGACTTTGCAGGAGCGTAAAGATACCCTCAAGGAGCTTGGGATTTGTTATAAGTGTTGCACCTCTTCAGACCACCGCGCTAAGGACTGCAAGGCCGTCATTAAGTGCACTGAATGCAGTAGTGACAAACACGTTGCGTCTATGCATCCCACGCCAGCTCCACACAACCCACAACCTTCCACATCTGACCCTGCTCAAAAGCATGGCGGGGAGCCACAGGTTCCTAACCCAACTGCAACTGCCGTTACCTCCTCATGCATTCAGGTTTGTGGAAAAGGGACTGGACCTAAATGCTGTGCCAAGGTATGTCTGGTTAAGGTCTATCCAGAAGGACAACCTGACAAGGCCTCCAAAATGTATGCCATAATAGATGAACAAAGTAACCGGTCTCTAGCAAGGCCCAAACTCTTTGAGATCTTCAACATAAAGGGACAAACGACCCCATATACCCTCAATACCTGCTCTGGTCGGGTCGAGACTTCTGGTAGGAGAGCCTCTGGGTACATAATCTCTTCAGTCAAAGGAAACGTGCATATACCCTTGCCAACCCTAATTGAATGTGACCAGATACCTGATAACAGGGAGGAGATTCCCACTCCGGAAGCCGCCCTTCATCATCGTCACTTGAGGCACCTAGCTAATGAAATTCCTCCTTTGGACACGAATGCTGAAATCCTAATCCTACTCGGAAGGGACATTCTGAAGGTCCACAAGGTGCGCCAACAATGCAACGGCCCAGATGATGCTCCATATGCCCAAAGACTCGATCTAGGTTGGGTAATCGTGGGCGACGTATGTCTGGAAAGAAGTCACGAAGCATCCGAAGTAAACACCTGCAAAACGTATGTGCTCCAAAATGGTCGCGCAACTCACTTTAAGCCATGCCCTCATCACTACGAAATAAAAGAAAGGTTCTCAGAATGCATCCAGGAACCTGACATCATTCCCACCCCCTACGGCGACGGCTTAGGGAGGACAGTGTTTCACACATCAAAGGACGACAACAAGGTCGCCTTATCCATAGAAGACAAGGAGTTTCTTAAAATGATGGACACTGGATTTTTCAAAAATGAATCTGGCCGCTGGGTTGCACCCTTACCCTTCAAGACTACAAGGACCAAGCTTCCTAACAATCGAGAACAGGCCTTCTCTAGGTTCATCTCATTGCAGAGAGCATTAAAGAACAAGCCCGAAATGAAGGAACATTTCATAGCCTTTATGGACAAAATATTTCGCAATGACCACGCAGAGCCAGCTCCACCATTGCAAGCTGATGAAGAATGCTGGTATCTACCTTCCTTTGGAGTATATCACCCAAGAAAGCCGAAACAAATCAGAGTGGTGTTTGATTCAAGCGCCAAACACGATGGTGTATCCCTGAATGACGTTCTCCTCACTGGTCCCAACCTGACTAATAACCTAGTGGGAGTGCTCATGAGATTCAGGAAGGAACCGGTCGCCATTACCGCTGACATCGAACAAATGTTCCATTGTTTCATCGTACGACAAGACCACAGAAATGATCACCGTTTCCTATGGTACCGAGACAACGACACCAACAAGGAAATGGTCGAATACCGCATGAAGGTGCATGTGTTCGGAAACAGTCCTCCCGCAGTCGCTACGTTCGGCCTACGTAGGACTGCTTCTGATGGCGAAGCAGAGTTCGGGAAGGATGCCCAACAGTTCGTTGAAAAAGACTTCTATGTGGACGACGGACTTAAATCCCTGCCCACAACGGAAGAAGCCATAGATCTGCTTAAACGGACACAAGGTATGCTGTCTAAAGCTCATTTAAGGTTGCATAAAATTGCCTCCAATAGTGCTGTCGTCATGAAGGCCTTTCACCCTAATGATCATGCCACAGAATTCAGGGACCTGAACCTAGGCTCAGACAATCCACCAATTCAAAGAAGTCTAGGCCTGAGGTGGAACTTGTTAAAGGACTCCTTCAGCTTTCAGGTTAATGGTGCTGAAAAACCATTTACTAAGCGTGAGGTTCTGTCGGTGGTGAACAGTCTATATGATCAACTTGGATTTGTCGCACCCCTGACTATACAAGGCAAGCTTCTGCTGAGACAACTCTCAGAATCCATCAAGGACTGGGATGTACTACTCCCTGCGGACAAACAATTAAGATCCGACTGTGGAACAAACTTCGTAGGTGCCTGTCGAGAACTACAACTGAATTCAACACCAGTGCAGGACTTCTTGACAACCAATTGCTGTTCCTGGGTTTTCAACCCTCCTCACGCCTCTCATATGGGCGGATCATGGGAAAGAATGATAGGCATTACTCGGCGGATACTGGAGTCTATGCTCAAGGACTCAAATCTTTCAAGATTGACTCATGAGACCTTGACCACCTTCTTAGCAGAGGTATCTGCTATAGTAAACTCAAGACCTCTTGTTCCCATATCTATGGACCCAGAATCTCCTGTCATTCTCACTCCAGCAACTCTCCTCACTCAGAAACTTGGTATCGTTCCTAACCCGCCTGAAGACTCTGTGTCCGGTAACAATTATCAAAGACGATGGAAACATGTGCAACATCTGGCGAACTGTTTCTGGAATAGATGGAAGAAGGAGTACCTAACACTCCTCCAAACACGAAGAAAGTGGCAACAAGTGAAACCAAATTTACAAATAGGAGATATTGTCCTCATGAAAGACCAGAAGGAGGAAAGAAACGCATGGCCTATGGGACTTATATCAAAAACTTTTCCAAGTGACGATGGCAAAGTGCGCAAGGTCGAAGTGACAGTTGCCAAGCAAGGTGACCCTAAATCCTTCATTAGACCTATATCGGAGATTATCCTGCTCATACCGGTTGAGGATTAATTCCGTCCAACCAAAGGAACTTTTCCTAGTAACTTAGCCTTTGGATTACAATTGGGTTGGAGACAGTTTGGCCTAGCGCGGCTTCTCCAATCTGAAGATGGGTTATCCTTTGGACTACTTCAGGAACTTGTTACAGACATTCGTCTACCTTGTTCTATTTCTGGTTATTGTTGCATGCATACATTGTTTCTTTTATCTTACAGGTTGAGGTATTCCTTCGCACATTCCGGTAAATATCCCAAATTCGGAACTGTTTATTTAGTGAAATCCAAGGATTTCAGACGGGGAGTGTGCTGTTCCCAGTTTATCTATGACTTTCAGCCATACATGGACATTTGTAATGTTGTGCTTTAATCTATGCATCTGCTATCCTTGCTGCCATCTACTGGTCATTGTGCATTCACTGCATGTCTTACCTCCCATAATTCTTTTCTGTCTGTAACTCCTCCTTCGGAATGTTCTCTTCCTGCCTTTGTTCCTTCTCCACCATTCTGACCTCATGCTCAGGACTGGAGGAAGGATTCTCTTGTTACCTGTAATCTGGTGCATCTATAACAGCTCTAATCTACAGTGCTAACTCCTACCTCATCTTCATCCCTTCATCTTCCCTGGCATCTCATCTATTCAAGGTATTGTAAATAAAGACTGTTAACTTATCACTGCATCATCCTTCTGGACATCCATGTAGCTGGTAAGACCTAGGAGCACCGATTAGTGAGTAACGCTATCCGCCATTGTTTATATAGAGATCGTGATCACATCCCTCAGACACATCTCACCCACATATATCGGTGGCAGAATAATTATCAGAACAAAACCTCTCCTGCAACCTCACCATAAAATTTAGCATCAGAAGGATTTTATGGAACATCTAAACAAACCTATTGCATATTTGAAACAAATCCTGTAGGCAGATGATATTCTCAAACCCTTTGGTCGCTATGATCAAAGGTATGTGTGTGAAGAAAAAAGTTCACAGAATTCCAGGAAAAGAACATCTCGTCCACCATTAAGCATGAGAGTGGTTCAATCATGCTTTGAGGTTGTGTTGCAGCCAGTGGCACAGGGAACATTCTACAGGTAGAGGAAAGAATGGATAAAATGAAAATTCTTTAAATTCTTCATGCAAATATAACATTTGTAAAAAAGCTGAAGCTGAAAAGAAGATGGTTTCTCCAAATGGATAATGATTAGAGATGAGCAAACTTTTTAAAGTTCAGTTAAGTGTGCCGAGCTTCCAGACGTGCGCCGAATGGTTTAGCCAACAGTTCACCAAACTTTTCAAACCCCATTGAAATCAATGGGAGGCAAAATCAAAAGCATAGAATACACCTGTAAAGGGGCCAAAATGCCAAACAAAGCTCAAACCATTTTACAGTGGAGTCCTGTTGTTTTGGCACAGCCATTAGCTTCCTAGACTATTATACTTCTACTATACTTAAGTTTCAGGGCTGCTGTCTCCTGAGATTCCCTATAGTTCTAATCTCAGATGCTGCAATTTGTTGCCGCTCCCATTCATTGTTTACACTCACACCTTTCTCTCCCATGTGCCTCTTATAGTTTCTGTATGCTGACCTCCCAGGAGAAGTTGTCCTTGTGGAAGCTGTGGCTCGATTTGTTGTGTTATTCACCCTTGTTTGCCTCTCTCCCAGTGTTGTCTATTTGAATGAGGAAAACTTGTACCATACTGCCCTACTCACTAGCTAGGGCTAGCCTAGTGTCAGCATGGTGGAGAAGGACCCATCTAGTGATGATAGAGATGGTACTGTTCAGCCTCAGGTGAGTGTTTAGGGGTCACCACTCTCCTCTCTCCCTATCCTCAAGGCTCCCTTTTCCCTTTTCCTGTTTTTTTCCTTTCTTTTGTGCCGCTCGCTGGGCGTCTCCTCATTCTTGTCATGACAGTATGTGCCCCTTGGTATAATCGCCTCTTTCCCCTTCAGACTCTCATGTTCTTATTACATGGTTCAGAGTTTTTGCAGATATTTCTGATTCATCTAATCGCGGTTTGCAGAAATAAATTCACAGTCAAGGAGCTCAAACACTTGGAGGATTTCATGCGGGTGAAGGATTATTTGTGTGTTTTCTCCAAGGCAATAAGGAGTTTCTCATTACTGAGTAAATATTCTGAGACTTTAATCAATTGCCCAGAAGATGCCCGGAGGCGGCGAAACTGGTGATGCAGGAAATGTTCATGAGGAAATGGTTATTTCCTTATAATTCGGATCCGCATGATGCAATGGAGACAGAGATTCACGCAATGTCCAGTCCCAACCCATATAAAATATAATGTAATATATTGTGAGGTAGCAACCGGAGAACCCGCTTGCATAACGACAACAAACACGTGTTTATAAGTTAACCAATGTCTACCCGTTTATTTTCACATATTAATAACATAACCCGGGTAGCATGTTTGACACATATCACATTGATTATAAACACTTTCCATAAATACACCATACATTTACATATAACATTACATAACACTTATTGCACATGACATCTTATTGTAACCCGGGACCTGTAACCATCTCTCTGTCCCCATTGGAGCTCTACCAACAGCTCTCGTGGTGGCTACGGCCTCCGGCCTACTTACACTATACATCAATACATACGTTACATTACAACGATGACCCCTCCGGGTTCATAACAGGGATTGAGCAACCTGAGTACCGGGTATGTCATGTATCCCCATGGGGCTCTTTCCTGGACGTATCTCCGCCTACGTCCCGGTCAGAGTCCACCTGGTTCAACCATGGTGTCCCCACTCTAGGAGCCCTTTTTAACCCCTGCTTCTGACCTTTGTTACGCCTCAACGGGCCCTGTGGGTCCCAATAGCGGTACCAGCCGCCCGGCTTTAGTCACCCAGCATGATGATATACCATTAACCCGTAGTCAGGATTCCTGCCTGACCGGGTCCTTACATACTGTATGTGATCCATCATTCAAACGTCCATGGATCACACGCATCCTTCCACACGCTCACAGCCCATCATCCATGGACTGTGGCTGCTCCATGGTCCATTACAGGGATTGGCAAACCTTAGTACCCGGGAAACTCATCCGTTACCTACTAGGAGCCCTATTACCCCTGTGTCTGGCACCACAGGCACACCCACACCATTAGAGGCCGTGGTTGAGGGACGGGTACCCTCTGCAAGCAGCAGGGCAAGCCTCCCTCTCGTCCCACAGGAACGGATCGCCTCCAATGCATCATCCACACTGGCTGGGTCACTGTCCCCCACAACATTATACGTGGCTGTTACACATAGGCCATCGTCTTTCATTCAGGGCACTGTTACCTAAGCCCTTTCATACGTCTACGGGTCCTCTACCGACTGCCTAGTCGTTCCCAATGGCGGTTATGCCCGCCTGGCATTAATCACGCACACAGCTCACTCCGTTACATGGGAACTGCTGTCTTACCGGGCACGGATCCGGGTCTCGCTACCTGGGTAACGGGTTGGCCAAGCCTCCCCCACGGGCTCCTTCCTGGACGTGTTTCACCCCACGTCCAGTCAAGAATCCACCAGGTCAGCCACGGCTTCCCCACACCAGGTGCTGTAACGACCCCAGTCCTGGCTACCGGTATGGAGCTAGCTTGCTCCCTTCAGGTTCACACAGAGCCTCTGGACTGCTCTGCACTTGGCTGGAAACCAGCCCACATGCTCTCAGGCTGATCTCTGGCTGGGAATGAATCTCTCAATCACTCAGCTGGCTGATTCTTATCGTGCCGGCCACACCCACAGTGATACATCCAGCTGGGCTGCTATTCCTCCGGACACACCCACCTGGGTTGTCAGCAATCACTCATTACATCCCTTTCCTCAGGGCTTCCTCGATCTCATGAGCCACTCATTAGTCACATTAAACCTTGTGTTCAAAGTTGGTTCACACAGCATTATCACAGTCAAACCGGCCAGTGTGAACAGGATCATACCCTGATCCTGCATGTGATGCGCCCCGGCCATGAGGATCATGCCGGCGGTGCCTCACAATATATAATGTAATATACATAGAGAAAAAAACTACACAGCACTCACAGACACAATGTGAACTGGTGCCAGCAGAGACGCTGGTTCAAACAACTAGAAAAAAATTCTCTGCAGCACTCAGCTACTACCAGTGATGTACATATGCTAACAAGCTATATATATTTGAGAAAAAAAGTTTAAAAACTTACGTTTTTTTCAAAAAACTCAAAATTCTTATTTTTTTATTTCTGAAGTTCTTAGTACATACATTGGCCAATGTCTGTCTGCTCATCAACTGCGACAAAGTGACTTCAGGTCTGATGAGTCCTAACGCTGACATCCCTGCCCTCCTTGTCCTCCCTATCCCGCACACTAAGTGATGGGAGATATGTGTCAGCCAGGTTGATGAACTCCATTATGTGAGCTGGGGCTGATTCACCACATCCCTCCCTCCCTGAGGTGTGCTCACAGAAGTTAAATGTTCACCTCTGTTTTTTTTTCTCGGGTGTGAGTTTTGGAGTGCAGCAGGGCAAAGTGTGCAGCTCTGAGCCTAAGAAGCTTCAGTTTGGTTGTGTTCATATGGTTTATGACAGCAATAAACCAGATGTATACCAGGCAAAGCGTCCTGTGTCTACCTGGAATTGGCAGCTGTGAGTGATCTCTATCATACTTGGTGGACAATGCACAGTGGCAAGAACCTTATGAAGTGGTCGAAAAAGTGGGCGAGGTGAACTACAAGATTCACCAACCTGGAAGAAGGAAGCCCCACCAGGTATACCACATCAACCTGCTGAAGCCATGGCGGGATAGAGAGCCTATGGAAATCCCCTGTCTGGTAGGCAAGATGGAGGCCGACATTAAGGAGGTCACAGTGGAGTACACACTGTCGAGGGCTCAAAAGCAATAATGTCAAGAGTTGCTTCATCAGAACAGGGATCTCTTCACAGACCTGTCGGGAAGTACTCAGGTATTGAAACACGATATCCTGACTGAACCACACGTGAGAGTTAACCTGAAACCGTACCGGATCCCTGAAGCTCGTTGAGAAGTGATCTCGAAGGAGGTGACGAGAATGTTGAGGCTCAGGGTTATCAAAGAATTGAAAAGTGGCTGGTCCAGTCCCATCGTACTTGTGCCGAAACCAGACGGATCATGGCGGTTTTGTAATAACTATCGTATGTTGAATGAAGTCTCCGAGTGTGACGCCTATCCGATGCCTCGAGTTGATGAGCTCATCAAGAGGTTAGGACCAGCAAGGTACATCACCACCCTTGACCTAACAAAAGGATACTGGCAGATACCTATTTCACAGAGTGCCAAGGAGAAAACGGCCTTCTCTACACCTGATGGTTGTTTCCAATATACGCGGATGCCATTCGGCTTGCAGGGAGCTCGGCCACCTTCCAGAGGGTCATGGACCGAATCCTAGCCCCCCCATAAGAGGTACGCTGCAGCTTATTGGGACGACATCCTGATCTTTACCTCGGACTGGGAAAGTTACCTGCAGAAGGCCCAGATGGTGCTGGAAGCACTGAGAACAGCGGTGTTCACAATAAACCCGAAGAAGTGCTCCATCGGGAAGGAGGAGGCCAGGTATTTAGGCTATGTTGTCGGTAGAGGCCAGATCAAGCCACAACTAAATAAAGTGTAGGCAATCCAGAGTTGGCCACAACCCCTCTCTAAGAAGCAAGTCAGAGACTTCCTGGGACTTCTCGCATATTACCGGCGATTCATCCCAAACATTGTTGTGAAATCGGCTCCCTTTACCAACCTCCTTAAGGGCACGAAGTCCTGCATAGCCAAGTGGACTTTGGAAGCTGAGACAGCTTTCCAGGACCTGAAGTCAGCTCTGTGTAAACGACTGGTCCTAATGGCACCAGGTTTCAGCAGGGAGTTTGTTCTCCAGACTGACGCTTCGGAGATCAGGCTAGGAGCTGTCCTGTCCCAGATGGTACATGGCGAGGAACATCCACTCCTGTACCTTAGTAGAAAGTTGTCGACCTGCGAGACAAACTATGCTATTGTATAAAGAGTGTTTGGCCATCAAATGGGTGGTGGACACGTTACGTTATCACCTCCCAGGACGACAGTTTAGGCTGGTGTCAGATCATGCACCCCTGACGTGGCTGATGGACAGACAGGGAAAGAATGCCAGAGTGACTCGGTGGTTTTTAGCCCTTCAGGATTTCACTTTCCATGTTGAGCACAAGCCCGTGAAATTACATGGGAATGCGGATGCCCTGTCTAGGTTCCCCTGTTTGGTGTCAAATGGTGCCCAAAACCCCGGCTTTGGGCAGAGGGGGGGAATGTGTAATATGATTACTGTAAGTGATGGGAGATATGTGTCAGCCAGGTTGATGAACTCCGTTATGTGAGCTGGGGCTGATTCACCACGTCCCTCCCTCCCTGAGGTATGGTCAGAGAAGTTAAATGTTCACCTCTATTTTTTTTTCTCGGGTGTGAGTTTTGAAATGCAGCAGAGCACAAAGTGCAGCTCTGAGCCTGAGAAGCTGATCCTCAGTTTTGTTGAGATCATATGGTTTATGACAGCAATAAACCAGACGTTTACCCAGCAAGGCTTCCTATATCTACCTGAAATTGGCAGCTGTGAGTAACTCTATCACAATATATAGTGTATAGATAGTGTGTATAATATGGAAGGGTGAAAGCACTAGTGTAAGGCTAGGGCCACATTTGTGTTGCTTTTTGTTATGACTAAGTTGGAGGGACGTGTGCTGCCTTAAATGGGAACTCAAGTGTGAGAAAACATTTTAGTATAGTTCCTGCCCTCCTACATGATGAAGCAGAGCTGTACACTGCAGTTCTAGGATCTATAGATCTCTTATCAATAAAATCAATAATATCAATAAAATCATATCTGCTCCTCAGCTCTGAGCCCCAACTCTTGGGACAGAAAATGTTCAGCCTGGCAGCTTCATATAGGAGCAAAAAGCAGGATGTGTGTCGGGGGTGTTGTCAGGTGGTGTGTCAGGGCGTGGCAGGATGTGTGTCAGAGGTGTGTCAGGAGGTGTGTCAGGGGCGTGGATGCTGGGAGCTGCAGGATCATCCTACATTCCAACAAGGAATCAAATATTTATTTCCCCCACTGTAATATATAGACTTGATGTGCACTACTAGGCTAGGGCCACATTTGCATTGATTTTTTGTTATGCCAGATCCAGATAGTATAGAGCTGCATGACGACAGCGTTACCGCAGTGTTACCGTATTCTAACGCTGCATTATCTCTGCCATAGAGTAATATGGGTGACGGGACCCGAAGCGCATGCAAATGTCAGCATGAAAGTGGCGGACTTTGAAATCTTGCGCTATTTTGTAGCAGACAGCTTAAAGCTGCAGACGGCGTTAAGCTGTCCAGTACAAAATAGTGTGAGATTTCAAAATCCGGCACTTTCATTCCAGCGTCTGCATGCGCTTCGGGTCCCGTCACCGATATTAGTCTATGGAAGTGTTAAGGCAGCGTTACAATATGGTAACGCTGTGGTAACACTGTCATCATGCAGCTCTATCCAGTCATCCTGGAGTACGGTAATAAATTTAAATGTGTGCAGCTCTACATCTAGCCATATGGGAAAATGGGGATGGCGGCAGGTGACGGGCCTCTTGATGCCTTGCCTGCACATTTAAAAGTGATGGCTGTGGAAGGGAACATCAGGGTTGGCAGCAGGTGACCGTCTTCATGTCCTGTCCTGCACGCAGCTGCTCTGCAATGGACAGTGAAGGTAGGGGACAACGGTGGTGGGCTATATAGAATCGCAGCTGCATGCCCTGGTGTTCTGCTTCCAAACAAAAACTTTACTAGGTCTTACTTCTGAGGACGCCTTATATTTAGCAATTCAGAAAAAACTCTACTAGGGGTAATGTTTGGGGAAACATAGTATTTCTTTTCTAGCTAAGATCAATTACAGACTCCCGAGATGAAGGTACAGAGTCTAAAAAGGATAAAAATAGACAAATAATGATAAGGAGTGTGCTGATACACTGTCATTAGTGTTGAGCAGAGTTATCTTGTCTGATCCGGAAAATGACGATATCCGTGGATAGATCTGTGTCTTTGGAGAAAGCATGTTTCAGGCTTATGCTTATAGGAAATACTAGATGTGGGCCTGTGCATTCATTCCCTGCGGGATCTGCAGCGGCCAAAGTATATCAACTGGTTGTGGGTTTCACAACCAAATTAGGTGAGTGGACTCTTGGATAATTATCTTGGTGTCTCCCCAGTTACCGTTCTATGTGCGCTCCCTGTCCTCTTTCTTCCCCTCAGTGGCAGTCTCTCTCTTCTGTTGCTGTCTCTCCCCTGTGGCTGTTTCATCCCCTCTGTCGCTGTCTCATCCCATCTGTGGCTGTCTCATCCCCTCTGTGGCAGTCTCATCCCCTCTGTTGCAGTCTCATCCCCTGTGGCAGTCTCGTCCCCTCTGTGTCAGTCTCTCCCTTCTGTGGCAGTCTCTCTCTTCTGTTGCTGTCTCTCCCCTGTGGCTGTTTCATCCCCTCTGTCGCTGTCTCATCCCATCTGTGGCTGTCTCATCCCCTCTGTGGCAGTCTCATCCCCTCTGTGGCAGTCTCATCCCCTCTGTTGCAGTCTCATCCCCTGTGGCAGTCTCGTCCCCTCTGTGTCAGTCTCTCCCTTCTGTGGCTGTCTTTTCCCTGTGAGGCTTTCTCTCCCTTCTGCTCCCTTCCGTGCTTGTCTCTTTCCCTCTGTGGGAGTCTTGTCCCTTCTATGGCAGTCTTGTCCTTTCTGTGGCAGTCTTGTCCCTTTTGTAGCTGTCTCTTTTCCTCTATGGTAGTCTCCCCTTTCTGTGGTACTCTCTCACCTCTGTGTCTGGCTTTCCCTTCTGTGGCTCATTTCCTCTGTGTCTGTCTATCACTTTCTGTGGCAGTCTGTCTCCCCGTCTATGGTAGTCAGTCTCCCTTTCTGTGGCAGTCTGTCACCCCTTCTGTGGCTGTCTCTCTTCTGTGGTTGTATCTCCCTTCTGTGGCTGTGTCTCCCTTCTGTGGCTGTCTCTCCCTTTTTGTGGCAGTCTGTCTCCCATTCTGTAGCAGCCTGTCTCCCCTTCTGTGGCTGTCTCCCCTTCTGTGGCAGTTCCTCCTTTTTGTGGCAGTCTCTTTTCCTCTGTGGCTGTCTTTTTTTCTCTGTGGCTGTCTCTCTCCTTCTGTGGCTGTCTCTCTCCTTCTGTGGCAGTCCATCCCATTCTATGGCAGTCCCTCCTTTCTGTCTCAGTCATTCCTTTCTGTGGCAGTCTCTCTCCTTCTGTGGCTGTCTCTCCCCTTGTGTGGCTGTCTCTACGCTTGTGTGGCTATCTCACCCTTTATGTGGCTGTTTATCACTTTCTGTGGCAGTCTCTTCCTTTCTGTGGCTGTCTCTCCCTTGTGTGGTTGTCTGTCCCTTTCTGTGGCAGTCAGTCTCCTCTCTGTGGTTGTCTCTCCCCTTCTGTGGCTGTCTCCTTTCCTCTGTGGCAGTCTCTTCCCTTCTGTGGCAGTCTCTTTCTTCTGTGGCAGTCCATCCCTTCTGTGGCTATCTATCCCCTTCTGTGAATGTCTCACTCCTTCTGTGGCTGTCTTTTTTCCTTTGTGTCAGTCTCCCCTCTGTGACTGTCTCTCCCCTTCTGTAAATCTTATGCGTTGATATAGGAATCCAGCTTGTAGATCGCGCTGTTTGAAGATTTAGCCAAGAAAATCACTCCAAGGACCTCGGATCTTTGAGACAAAGATCTTTATTCCTCCCAGACTCGACGCGTTTCGTGTACCCGCTGTACACTTCCTCAGGAGTTTAAGAATTAATTCTTAAACTCCTGAGGAAGTGTACAGCGGGTACACGAAACGCGTCGAGTCTGGGAGGAATAAAGATCTTTGTCTCAAAGATCCGAGGTCCTTAGAGTGATTTTCTTGGCTAACTCTTCAAACAGCGCGATCTACAAGCTGGATTCTATATCAAAGCATAAGATTTATACAACTCTCCTGGCTGATTGCTGCATTCGACAGGATCCAATTGTCTGTTTTTTTAGTGGTTGTGTCACAAACAACCCGACCAGGTGAGTGTGACCATACTTATAATTGACTGATTATATCAGATAAGACCCTATTGTGCCCTTCCTCTCCATTTATTATAGTCTCCCCTTCTGAGGCAGTCTCTCCTTTCTGTGGCTGTCTCTTTTCCTCTATGGCTGTCTCTCCTTTCTGTGGCAGTCTCTCCTCCTCTGTGGTTTTCTCCTTTCCTCTGTGGCTGTCTTTCCCCTTCTGTGGCTGTCTCTTTTCCTCTGTGGCAGTCTGTCTCCCTTCTGTGGCAGTCTCTCATTTTTATGGCTGTCTCTCATTTCTCTGGCAGTGTCTACTTTCCATGGCTGTCTCTTTTCTTTTGTGGCAGTCTGTCTCCCATCTGTGGCAGTCTCTCCTTTCTGTGCCTGTCTCTCTTCTGTAACTGTCTTTCCATTCTATGTTAATCTCTCATCTTCTGTGCCTGTCTCTCCTCTTCTGTGGCTGTCTCTCCTTTCTGTGGCTGTCTCTCCCCTTCTGTGACTGTCTCTCCCCTTCTGTGGCTGTCTCTCCCCTTCTGTGGCTGTCTCTCCCCTTCTGTTGCTGTCTCTCCTCTTCTGTTGCTGTCTCTCCTCTTCAGTGGCAGTCTCTGCTCTTCAGTGGCAGTCTCTCCTCTTCCGTGGCAGTCTCTCCTCTTCTGTGGCAGTCTCTCCCATTCTGTGGCAGTCTCTCCCCTTCTGAGCGGGCATTGCATGGTGAGCAAGGGCATTGCAGGGTGAGTGTGGGCATTGCAGGGTGAACAGGAGCAGTGGAAGATAAGTGGGGGCAGTGGGTGGTGAGTGGGAGCAGTGGGGGGTGAGTGGGGGCATGTGAGGGGTGAGTGGGGGCATGTGAGGGGTGAGCGGGAGCACTGGGGGGTGAGTGGGGACACTAGGGATGAGTGGGGGCACTGAAGGATGAGCGGGGCAGTGAGGAGTGAGCAGGAGCAGTGGGGGGTGAGTAGGGGCAGTTGGGGGTCAGTGGGGGATGAGCAGTGTGATGGAGAGGCTCCAGTCCACGCTCCTGCCCACCACAGCAATCTTCTTACGGAATTGACGTCGGAAAGTCAATGGCCGCAGAGGCGGAGTGAACAGAGGGGGCGTCACAATGGGTGTGGTGAAGCGCACTGCCCTGATATGGTGGGCATGTCCTTGGTCATGCCCATTATGATGCCCTCTCTGTTAGCTCCGCCCCCACAGCCGTTGACTTTCCGACATCAATTCTGCAGGGGGCATGGACAGGGCTGCGTGTGCGGAGGGTTTTTCTTATCAGCCCCTGCCAGCCTGCGCCATACTCTTCACTTGGGTGTGGTAATATGGCGGGCGGAAGTGACATAGGAGATGGAAGAGCCAACTCACAATTATATATAGAGATTGGGGTTTAAGGTTGTATGTATAGTAATAATATGTGTGTGAGGAGAGAGCGAGCACTGGACGAGGTCTCATTACATTAATTACATTCTGATTGTTAATTTTGTTATGTTTTTCATTTTTATAATAACAGATCTACAGAAGGTAACTCAGGATCAGTAATGTAATGTATGTACACAGTGACTGCACCAGCAGAATAGTGAGTGCAGCTCTGGAGTATAATACAGGAGGTAACTCAGGATCAGTAATGTAATGTATGTACACAGTGACTGCACCAGCAGAATAGTGAGTGCAGCTCTGGAGTATAATACAGGAGGTAACTCAGGATCAGTAATGTAATGTATGTACACAGTGACTGCACCAGCAGAATAGTGAGTGCAGCTCTGGAGTATAATACAGGAGGTAACTCAGGATCAGTAATGTAATGTATGTACACAGTGACTGCACCAGCAGAATAGTGAGTGCAGCTCTGGAGTATAATACAGGAGGTAACTCAGGATCAGTAATGTATGTACACAGTGACTGCACCAGCAGAATAGTGAGTGCAGCTCTGGAGTATAATACAGGAGGGAACTCAGGATCAGTAATGTAATGTATGTACACAGTGACTGCACCAGCAGAATAGTGAGCGCAGCTCTGGAGTATAATACAGGAGGTAACTCAGGATCAGTAATGTAATGTATGTACACAGTGACTGCACCAGCAGAATAGTGAGTGCAGCTCTGGAGTATAATACAGGAGGTAACTCAGGATCAGTAATGTAATGTATGTACACAGTGACTGCACCAGCAGAATAGTGAGTGCAGCTCTGGAGTATAATACAGGAGGTAACTCAGGATCAGTAATGTAATGTATGTACACAGTGACTGCACCAGCAGAATAGTGAGTGCAGCTCTGGAGTATAATACAGGAGGTAACTCAGGATCAGTAATGTATGTACACAGTGACTGCACCAGCAGAATAGTGAGTGCAGCTCTGGAGTATAATACAGGAGGTAACTCAGGATCAGTAATGTAATGTATGTACACAGTGACTGCACCAGCAGAATAGTGAGAGCAGCTCTGGAGTATAATACAGGAGGTAACTCAGGATCAGTAATGTAATGTATGTACACAGTGACTGCACCAGCAGAATAGTGAGTGCAGCTCTGGAGTATAATACAGGAGGGAACTCAGGATCAGTAATGTAATGTATGTACACAGTGACTGCACCAGCAGAATAGTGAGCGCAGCTCTGGAGTATAATACAGGAGGTAACTCAGGATCAGTAATGTAATGTATGTACACAGTGACTGCACCAGCAGAATAGTGAGTGCAGCTCTGGAGTATAATACAGGAGGTAACTCAGGATCAGTAATGTAATGTATGTACACAGTGACTGCACCAGCAGAATAGTGAGTGCAGCTCTGGAGTATAATACAGGGGGTAACTCAGGATCAGTAATGTAATGTATGTACACAGTGACTGCACCAGCAGAATAGTGAGTGCAGCTCTGGAGTATAATACAGGAGGTAACTCAGGATCAGTAATGTAATGTATGTACACAGTGACTGCACCAGCAGAATAGTGAGTGCAGCTCTGGAGTATAATACAGGAGGTAACTCAGGATCAGTAATGTAATGTATGTACACAGTGACTGCCACCAGCAGAATAGTGAGTGCAGCTCTGGAGTATAATACAGGAGGTAACTCGGGATCAGTAATGTAATGTATGTACACAGTGACTGCACCAGCAGAATAGTGAGTGCAGCTCTGGAGTATAATACAGGAGGTAACTCAGGATCAGTAATGTAATGTATGTACACAGTGACTGCACCAGCAGAATAGTGAGCGCAGCTCTGGAGTATAATACAGGAGGTAACTCAGGATCAGTAATGTAATGTATGTACACAGTGACGGCACCAGCAGAATAGTGAGTGCAGCTCTGGAGTATAATACAGGAGGTAACTCAGGGTCAGTAATGTAATGTATGTACACAGTGACTGCACCAGCAGAATAGTGAGTGCAGCTCTGGAGTATAATACAGGAGGTAACTCAGGATCAGTAATGTAATGTATGTACACAGTGACTGCACCAGCAGTAATAATGTATATAGTATTTATTAATGTGTATCTATGATACAGACATATAATTGTTCTCCAGGTTTCTACACACAGTTATATCTGGGAAGTGACTGATTCAGTGTAAATTTCACAAGGATTTACAATTGTGGATATAATTTCTTTAAGTACTCCATGAACAATGGCAGCAACGTTTTAGACCCAAGACATTGTGGGAGCTTATATTTACACTCAGTGTCATATTTAGAGTTTGTATAATCTTCATCCATCAGACACATCACGGTTTTCTTGTCGCACTCGCAGCTTCGTACAGCACAGTCGGACGTGTAGACATTGCGATCTGTGGATATAAAAGAAACTTCCATCATTTCTCCTCCATGACGGATCTGTGCCCGAGATATAAGACAAATCGGCTGTAATACTGACAGGAGAGAACAGCAGATAAAGACACTTCTGGAGGAGGAAAGAAAGTCTCATCTCTGCACAATGGAAACTTCTACTATTTATTATTTCCTTTCTGACTGATTGATACAATTTTGTTCCATAAATGTGGAGTAAATCTGATATTGGGCGACTTCTGGTATTATTGTGCCAGATCTACAGAACAAGCAGGGGGAACTCTACAGATACCAGTGCATCTCAATCAATTAGAATATCATCAAAACTTATAAATACTAAATAGTACATTCACCCTATGAAGTCTTGTGGAATGCGGCAGCAAAGTTTTAACCCTACATTAATTTTCTGAGATAATGAACTTCAGGTTTTCATTGGCTGTAAGCCATAAACATTAACATTAACAGAAATAAACACTTAAAATAGTTTTTTGCACAAGGGAGCGAGGCACCAGCACTACGAGCTTAAACAGCACAGCCGGGTACACAGTGTTCCAGGGATCAGTGTTGCTCAGTCAGCAAGGAGCATGATTTAGATGAGATAAAAGACGGCACTCACCAGATCTATTCGATGTCCAGACCCGCAGAAGCGCTATACACGTGAAACGGAGCCGTTGTCCACCCTGCCGACCCCTCCCTGCACTATGTACCCTCACATTCTGTGAATAAAAAGCACGTCGAAGAGATCCGGTGAGTGCCGTCTTTTATCTCATCTAAATCAAACACTTAAAATAGATCACTCTGCTTATAATGACTCTAAATACTGCATTTTTCACTTTATAAGACACACTGGAATATAAGACTCACCCCCAAATTTGGTGAAGGAAAAGAGAAAAAAATTAATATTTAATGTTGAATGGGGTCCATCTTAAAATGCCAATGCCCATCTTACAATCAGTATATATGTCCCCCATGCTGCTGCGCACAATATAACAACCATTTTTAACTTACCTCTACGGCACCTGGCTCCGTCTCTCCCTGCCTCCACAAGCTTCGTGGTCCCGGAGAAGGCTGTCATGTGATCAGCACTCCATAGTGATGTCATCAGTGTGCACCCGATCACATGAGCAGCTTCTCCTGAAAGGTTGTGTCGCGCCCCAGGCTCCGGGGTACTCGGGTGTCAGGCAGCAAGGGTTAACTTTGTCACGGGGAATGGTGGCCGCGTCTGATCCTGTGTCCTGGGGGACTGTTCTTTTGAAAAAGGGGTATTTACAGGGGATGCTAGTTACAGTTTGTTGTCGTGACGCCACCTGTAGTTTCTGGTGATTTGCACCAGCCCTGCTACAGTCTGCCGGAGGTAGATGGTATTGCGGCTAGGATAGTATAGTCCTCCACAGGTAGGACTGGGACCTCCGGGGCAGCATTCCTGCAAAGGAATAAGTTCATGCAAAACCAATGCAGGCTGAGTCCAAAGTCACTGTTCCTCCGGGTACTTTACTGGAAATTGTATTAGTTGCATACAAAAGCTACAGTGCAGTATTCCTGATGGTGTGAGGACAGGTAGCTGAACGGGTGGCTGCAGGCAGATCTTAGGTGGTATGGTGGACCCTTAGTGTGTCTTCGTTCTCTCTTTCTGTATGTTCCTTTCCTGCTTCCCAGTGGTGGTGAAGTCGGGTTCCATAAAGCCAACCTGACCTCCTTTTTCCTCTCTCTCCTTTGCTCCCGTTGGGTTACCCTCTGCTGGCTGACCACCGAACCATCAAGCGGTGCCTGGTACCCTCTTCTGGTCGCTTAAGAGCCTGGGAGCAGTATATACTCCACAGGTCTCCGGCTTCTCTCTGGTCCTTGGAGGATCCCACATGTGCGGGCTCCGGTACCCGGTAACTTTCTGCGCCTGGGAAGCTTTCCTTCCTTCTCCCTGGTCCCTCAGCCGAGGGACCCTAGCACCACTCGCTTGAAGGCAAAGACCAAAAGACCCGAAAGGCCTCAGGCCAAATACCTCCTTGTACCCCCTGGAAGTGGTTTTATTCCCCCCCGGGTAACCTCCCACCGTGTAATCTAGTGTGTGGGTGATGTTAACTGGGTGCCACCCACCATCCTATGATTCACCTGCAGCTGGAGTATCTACACCTCTTTTACAGGTGCAGTACCCCTCTGTGACACCTGCTTGGTGGGGCGCCACAGTTGCGGCAGGCAGGGAGAGATGGAGGCAAGCGCTGGAGAGATAAGTTTAAAATGGTTGATATTTTGTGCCCAGCAGCATGAGGGGGGGGCCATATCCAGGATGGGGGGACTGCAAGAACATATAATATTCTCTGCTCCCCTGACCATACCTCAGCGCCGAGGTGATGGCCAGTGGGTGCAGTGCATATTATATGAGGCTAATGAGCTGGAGTATGTGACCTCCTGCTGCCTCCTGCAGCCCGCAGGCAGCCTCCTCCAGCCCCTGGCCATGCCACCACCCTCTCCTGCGGTATAGGACCATACATTCGCATCATAAGACGTACCCCCCACTTTCCCCCAAAATTTGTAATATACAGTGGGGGAAAAAAGTATTTAGTCCTCCAATTGTGCATGTTCTCCCACTTGCTGAGGTCGGCCTGTAATTGACATCATAGGTGACCTCAACTATGAGAGACAAAATGAGAAAAGAAATCTTGAAAATCCCATTGTCTGATCTGGAAAGAAATCTTTTTCAAATTGTGAAAAATAAGTATTAAAATTACAAGAGTTCATCTCAATACTTTGTTCTATATCCTTTGTTGGCAATGACAGAGGTGTAATGTTTTCTGTGAGTCTTGACAAGATTGACATACGCTGTTGCTGGTATGTTGGCCCATTCCTCCATGCAGATCTCCTCTAGAGCAGTGATTTAACCCATCATCCTCCCTCGCAGAAGCCTCACACACATTGACACTCACATACTCTCTGACTCTATTCTACCACTATCACAAAACAATCACTGATCTCAGGGAGACAAGTCAAAGGAATCACTGCGGGCAGCCGGCAAAAGCGCTCAAACACAGTGAAATCCTAGGTGCATTGCCCCCTGGGAATACAAATATGCAAATAGAGTCCGTGGAGCCTCATTTAGGGATCTCAAACATGGGACTAGCCAGATATCCCTCCAGGGAAGGACCTAGCCAGGGGTTGCTCCTGGAGGAGACCATCATAACCACCATATTAAGTGGCCCTTTAAGTCAAAAGTACAGCTCTTTTACGAGTTTAAAGATATGACAAGGGAAAATCTATTCTACCACTATCCTCCATGTCCACAATCCATGACACAGATAATGCCACAGCTTTCTACAATTCTTCACTCACAGCAGCAAAGTGATACAGTTGCCTCCCATTCATGGCAGAACACAATGAATCAACAGACAACCCTGGCACACAGAATCCACTAAAAATCTGCGGTGAGCGTCTAGGGTTGCAGAGCAGCTCTGGAAAAAAAAAAACACTCGCAGGAAGACTACACAGCATTCAAACAAGCACTTCTCACATTCAAGTCAGCACTCATTCCCACTAAACAGAAATACTTCATTACCCTCATAGCCTCTTTATCCCATAACCCCAGGCAGTTATTCAACACATTTAACTCCCTCGTCCGCCCCCTACTGGCCCCTCCTACTTCTTGTATCTCTGCAGAAGACTTTGCAACATTCTTCACCAACAAGATCGCGTTGTGGCCTAAAGGACCCTGCCTTTTTATTGTACAAATAAAGCCGAGAGGTAACTATTCATAATAGCCTTGGTGCCGGTTGATTCCCCAGCGCTCACACAAATACCTATTACTCTTTTGAAATTCACCAACAAGATCGATCAGATCAGACAAGTCTTTGCTGGCCAACAACCACAACGCCCATGTACACCAAACCACTCCCCTCCCCCACTAACCCTCCTCCCTTCCATCACTGCAGGAGAATTTGCAGACCTCCTCTCCAGATCGCACCTTACTACTTATGCTTCGGACACCATCCCATTGCACTTCCTCCCCAACCTTACCACCACGCTTATGCCAGCCCTAACCCCCCTCCTCAGCCCGTCACTAACCTCTGGTACCTTTCCGTCTGCATTCAAATGTGGCGCCCCTGCGACCAGGGTGGCCACATAGGGAACTGCAGCCAGGCAGAAAGATAGATGGTTTGTACACCAAACACCCTCACGGACACACACATACCACTAGAGGCAGCACCCAACCCGGAGCTCGGGACTCTAGGTGGGCAAGAGGCAGTGGGTTTAGGAGAAAGTGGGTGGGAATGAATGTAGATCAGGTGACGGAAAGCTTAAAAAAAGGAAAAGAAGAGGAAGGAGTTAGTAGGCCAGAGTGGGCCGAGCATCCAAGACACAGTAGGCCAGAGTGAGCCAAGCTGTAAAGACACCAAGCAGAGAGTGACACACATCCCGGTGGGGTTGGGCTTCATGGAGATGCAGAATCCACAGAGTCATAGAAGCCATGGAGAGAAAGCTCCTCCATAGCCGGCATCCCAGGGGAGTGTGAGGAAAGAGACCGGACCAGCCGTACTGGGTCCGAGGAGCCCAGCAGCACCGACCAACTACAGGCGGAGTAGTTTTCCCTGATTTGTGCTGGAGTCACACGGGTTAGATGGAGCCTGGTAGCACCTAGGAAGATAGAGCTACTGCAGGCTAGGCACACAGCAGAGTGTCGGCTCTGGAAGGGACCGATGATTCACCCGGCTCCCCAGACACACCAATGGGGAGCTTCAATTTCAGGTTGGAGTACCCAACACAAGGGTTGGAAGCACAGCAGCAACCACGAGGACCCACAAGGGCTGCCGCTATACAAGCCGGAGAAACAGCCTGAAAGGACACTTAGAAGGAGTGAGGGGTCTCAGAGAGACAGCCTGGCTGCAGAGGGTTTAGTGTTACTGGAGTTAACTGACTGACTTGTGTTGAAGAACTGTACTGAGAACTGCTGTAAACTGTCTGAAGAGCTGACAAGTAAACCCGGTGAACCCTCCCTGAGTGTCCTTGCTTGATTCCAGGTATATTGAACTGTGCATCATACCTTTTAACCTGTCAGGAGCACCTCGACTTGCGGCGGGCTCATCCATCTGTCTTTAAACAAAGAAATTCCATAAGGCTAAATAAAAGAACCGTACCAGTATTTCTACTGGTGTCCGGTTAAGCGGCTCAACACAGTTTTGTAGTATAACAAGAGAAAAGGTGGAGCCATAACTTGCTTGAAAACATATATAATACTTTTATTGAGGGACAACAAGGTATATAAATGGTGATTGGTAAAAAGCACAGCACAGTATACAGGTACAGTGGTTACATGTATTTAGAAAAGTGCTCAAAGAGCTTACAATTTCATTACACTGGGTACACATAGGTCAGTTACATGATGCAAGACAGAGGCTGGTAATAACAGATTGTAATAGGTACATTAATATCATTATGATCATCTATTGCTGCCCAGATCCAATGTCACTATCAAGGGGTTTTAAACACCTCCCATGTACTCAGTCATATCAAGGTAACTATTCTAATACAAAGTAAGGCATACCAGATAAAGTGCTCAAGTGCTTAGGAGAAGGGGGAACCCCCTCTGTGCCGGACTCCAACGCACGTTTCGCGTATTGATGGTACAGTGCTTCTTCCTGGGAGTACCGGACCCTCTGTGTGGCGCCTATATATATTGATAGCACACCTGTGGTGCTGTGTCTCATTAGGAGCTCATAACAGCGGCGCATGTATGCATCCCGCCGGACCCGATACGTCACGTCCGGCGCTTAGACAGCCGCGTCATCACCGCCGCCGGAAGTGGTATCCCGGCAACGGTGACGCGCGGCGGCCATGAGAGCGCCGCCATGACGACCGTGATACAGAGGGACGCGGACATGTGCACTGAGCATCCAGAGATAGCGATTTCAAAATAGAACAGAAACAACCCCTTAACATACATATATGTACAGTGCATTCTTCCACATGTTATCCAGAGTGATTTAATACAAGTTCTTGGACGGTTGTAAGGGGGTCTGTGCATCCATTGTATTTTCATCTTTATATATACGTGCTGCCAAACAGAGGAAAGAGACCAGTGAATTAAAATCATTAAAATAAGCACAAAACATAAGTGACACAGAAGGAGAAGGGAAAGGGATTATAAAATCTCCATTTTTGTTGGAAAATGGTGGGGGATAAAAAGGAGGAACAATCCAAAGAACAAGCATATACAAAAACAAGGATCAACAAATTTAATTATAAATAAGGAGAGAAACTAATGGATTCATTCAGACCCTTTGGCGCGGCAGTATCCAGCAAAATGATCCACCTTAATTCCCTCTGGGCCAATGTCTTCCTTAGGTCACCACCCCTAATCCCCCCTTGGATCTTATCTATTCCCTTTACTCTCAAACTACCTGGATTTGAGTTATGGTACTTTAAAAAGTGACGGGGTAAGGTTTTCAACTTCGTGGTGTCCTTTATTTTGTGGCGCCCACTAATCTCTCTAATATGCTCACCAATCCTCACTCGCAGCTCACGTGACGTCAGACCTACATATATTTTTTGGCAACCACATGTGGCATAATACACCACATGTGTGCTACTGCATGTAATGTGTTGATTTATGGTAAAGGTCCGACTGCCATCGCTTGTCACAAAGTGAGTACTGCGAACGAAATTAGCACACGCTAGACAGTCACCACAGGGATAGAAACCTCTGACTGGGGGGCCTACACCGAAAATCCCAGAAGTAGCAGGTGTATAATGGCTCTGGACAAGCATGTCCTTCAAGTTCTGTGATCTTCGAGGGGTCATTTGTAGACCTCCTGATAGACCCTCCCTCAGAGTAGGTTCGGACATTAACACTGGCCAATGCCTCGCCAGGACCTTTCTCATTGTATCCCATTGGTCATTGTATGTAGAGATGAATCTTATCACCCCGGCATCATTATCCCTTTTTGTTGAGGGGAGTAGGAGATCATTACGTTTAGCCAATCGGGCCCTGTCAAAACCTGTCAAAAATTGGCATCAGTGGAGCAATTTTCGGAAACAGGCATTAGACCTCAAGGTGCGATTTAGGGAACGGGGGTACAGTCGCAGATGCATTAAGAAAGGTTTTGACAGGGCCCGATTGGCTAAACGTAATGATCTCCTCCTCCCCTCAACAAAAAGGGATAATGATGCCGGGGTGATAAGATTCATCTCTACATACAATGACCAATGGGATACAATGAGAAAGGTCCTGGCGAGGCATTGGCCAGTGTTAATGTCCGAACCTACTCTGAGGGAGGGTCTATCAGGAGGTCTACAAATGACCCTCGAAGATCACAGAACTTGAAGGACATGCTTGTCCAGAGCCATTATACACCTGCTACTTCTGGGATTTTCGGTGTAGGCCCCCCAGTCAGAGGTTTCTATCCCTGTGGCGACTGTCTAGCGTGTGCTAATTTCGTTCGCAGTACTCACTTTGTGACAAGCGATGGCAGTCGGACCTTTACCATAAATCAACACATTACATGCAGTAGCACACATGTGGTGTATTATGCCACATGTGGTTGCCAAAAAATATATGTAGGTCTGACGTCACGTGAGCTGCGAGTGAGGATTGGTGAGCATATTAGAGAGATTAGTGGGGCGCACAAAATAAAGGACACCACGAAGTTGAAAACCTTACGCCGTCACTTTTTAAAGTACCATAACTCAAATCCAGGTAGTTTGAGAGTAAAGGGAATAGATAAGATCCAAGGGGGGATTAGGGGTGGTGACCTAAGGAAGACATTGGCCCAGGG
This sequence comes from Allobates femoralis, assembly GCA_033576535.1. Taxonomy (NCBI): domain Eukaryota; kingdom Metazoa; phylum Chordata; class Amphibia; order Anura; family Aromobatidae; genus Allobates; species Allobates femoralis. The sequence continues at coordinate 52,074,539 of JARQOC010000009.1, read as the reverse complement.
GGAATTAAGGTGGATCATTTTGCTGGATACTGCCTCGCCAAAGGGTCTGAATGAATCCATTAGTTTCTCTCCTTATTTATAATTAAATTTGTTGATCCTTGTTTTTGTATATGCTTGTTCTTTGGATTGTTCCTCCTTTTTATCCCCCACCATTTTCCAACAAAAATGGAGATTTTATAATCCCTTTCCCCTTCTCCTTCTGTGTCACTTATGTTTTGTGCTTATTTTAATGATTTTAATTCACTGGTCTCTTTCCTCTGTTTGGCAGCACGTATATATAAAGATGAAAATACAATGGATGCACAGACCCCCTTACAACCGTCCAAGAACTTGTATTAAATCACTCTGGATAACATGTGGAAGAATGCACTGTACATATATGTATGTTAAGGGGTTGTTTCTGTTCTATTTTGAAATCGCTATCTCTGGATGCTCAGTGCACATGTCCGCGTCCCTCTGTATCACGGTCGTCATGGCGGCGCTCTCATGGCCGCCGCGCGTCACCGTTGCCGGGATACCACTTCCGGCGGCGGTGATGACGCGGCTGTCTAAGCGCCGGACGTGACGTATCGGGTCCGGCGGGATGCATACATGCGCCGCTGTTATGAGCTCCTAATGAGACACAGCACCACAGGTGTGCTATCAATATATATAGGCGCCACACAGAGGGTCCGGTACTCCCAGGAAGAAGCACTGTACCATCAATACGCGAAACGTGCGTTGGAGTCCGGCACAGAGGGGGTTCCCCCTTCTCCTAAGCACTTGAGCACTTTATCTGGTATGCCTTACTTTGTATTAGAATAGTTACCTTGATATGACTGAGTACATGGGAGGTGTTTAAAACCCCTTGATAGGGTCATTCCATGTCAAGTGAACCAATGATTATTACCTCTATATTTTTAATTCTTTTGATATTTTGTTATTTGATAATAGCATGTCAGGCAATGCAAAATGTGAAGAGAAAAATTTTTTAAAAAATTTATTTTTTTTTAAATGATTTTCAAAGTTCGGAAAAAGTGCGAATTTCGCTGTTGCCTGCCTTTACGTTTCTCCTCATCACTAAGGCTAGGAATAAGATAGAGAGACAAAATAAACACCATTCTACTCAGAACTATACAGGCTTTCACCAGATATGTCACAAGAGGATCTTTGTTAATATTTTACCCATGTGATCGCAAGCGCAAAACTTTAAAATGCATTTCCGAAAAATTGGCGCGCTTTAAATATTTAAAAAACTGCCCATGTGTCTGCTTTGCTCTTAGCCACATCTGTACCAAATTTCAAGTTGGGATCGCGATGGGATCATATTTTAAAATATTTTACTATTAATAGCGTCAATGGGTCATTCCATATCAAGTGATCTAAATATGAATATTTTTTTTTACCTGACGTCTTTAGATTTTTTTTATTTTTTTTCCTTTATGAAGTACTACTTTAGTTAATTACAAATTAAAAGTTTAGAATTTTTTTCTTCATCAGTTAATTTTTTACAGATTTTTAAAGTTTAAAAAAAAGTGTGAATTTTGGCCTGGTATGACTTTACATTTTTTTATCTTGGGCTAGAAATAAGATAGAGAAACAAAATAAACACCATTCTACTCAGAACTGTCCAGGCTTTCACCAGATATGTCACAAGAGTATATTTGTTAATTTTAAATTTTTACCCATGCGAACGCAAACGCAACAATTTGAAACGCATTTCCGAAAAAACGTTTTAATAAAAATTTTCCAAAACTGCCCATGTGTCTTTTATGCTCTTAGCCACATCGGTACCAAATTTCAAGTTGGGATCATGATGGGATCATATTTTAAAATATTTAACTATTATAGTGTCAATTCAAAAATCTTGAATTCAGATCTGTTCAACCTGTGGTCTAAAAGCGTGGGGTCTATATTTATCAAATCCATTATTTTTAGACATTACTGTATTATTTTGATATGTTACAGCTTAGAAGCAGGAGAGGACATATAGGAAAAAGCTTTGTTAGGGCTCAACCTGAGAAAGCACAGGGATAGACAGTGAATGCAGAGCAGATGATAGGCCAGCAGCTCTGTCAATCATGTTAAGTGTCTACCCACTGCATTCAGGAAGTAAGACAGCTCGTTCAGACCTTTCATGTCCTGACATGTCTGGACATCTTCACTCCTGAACAAACAATAGTCTGTACAAAGCCATCAAGGCTGTGTACTAAAATATGGGTGAGTAAATATATTAATAGTTTAATGCTTTTATTATTAAGGGCCAATACACACAGTGCTATTCTTAGGGATCATCATTCAGAAAAACAGCCCCATTGATTTCTAAGGGGTTCACCACATGCAGTGTTTTTGGAAACACTCAAGAGTGAGTAAATCACTGCTTGAACTACTTTTTAATCGCTGCAATAAACGCAGCATTTATCATTTATATAAAAAAAAGCTGCCATTTTTTTCACTAGCGATTAAAAAAACTAACGCATATGTGGTAAAAACTTGGTAGAAAAACAAGCTGCCAAAACTGCAGCGTGTATCTGCAGACAGAAAAAACTGTGCGCGCTAGCCCTAAAACTCACTTTAAAGTAATACAGTTCTATCTCAAGTGTACTGTAAATCTTTATTTTTATTACCTATCTTCCTTACTTAATATTAACTGTATTTTTCCCACACAGCAATGGCTGCTACTTCTCAAGCAACAGCATTTTATCATAGACACTGTTGCAATCCTTTTGAAAAAATATGAATATGATTGGCACTGGTGGCTGGCTACTGTACTCTCCAAAGATTGTGAAAATGAAGAAGTAGAATTGACTTTATTGCATCCTTCTGGTCCAGCGCCATCCTTTGTGTATCCAAGAAAGCCAAACATTTTAAAAGTGCACAAAAATCAGATATTAACTCAGGCGGAGCCTAACACCGTGACAGGCCGGACATACTCTTTGACACACAAGGAAATGGCGATTGCTAGTAAGCGTTTATGGACAAGATTACATTTCACCCACTAGTAGGGACAAATTGATAAAATGCCACTTTAAAAACATACTATTAATTGTTTGATTAGTTCATAATTTATAGAACGATGATTTAACTACTGTACTATTCTTATTAAACACTTCATAAATCACATGTTTAGTGATAGAATAGAAAACAAATTTATATGTATAAATAGGGGTTAATATTTTTGGTTCTTTTAATCTTGTTTAATCAAACTTGAGGATATGATCACCTTTCTTCTTTTGGTTTGTTCAATACATTCAAGTTGAAAATGCTGAGCGTTGTGTTCTGATGATTAAGATGTATTTATCCTGGCACTTATGGGATTTGTTTTTTGTGTTTCTTTTTTGTTGCATATAAATTTTTTATTCAATAAGTTGTGATAACTCATACAACCATAAAATAAAAAATATATAAATTTGACAGGTCCCAAGTTGAATCTCTGCACAAATATAACCAAGAACACAATCAGTCATTTTTTCACAATTGCCCTTCAATAGTTTGAATTTGATATAAAGAAACATAGTCTTGTAACATATCAAATGAAAGCTGTTACCGTTCTGAGTAAAATGATGCCTCTCCCACTTCATTATCTTATTTCTAGCCTGAGATAAAAAAAATGTAAAGTCATACCAGGCCAAAATTCACCCTTTTTTTAAACTTTAAAAATCTGTAAAAAATTAACTGATGAAGAAAAAAATTCTAAACTTTTAATTTGTAGTTAACTAAAGTAGTACTTCATAAAGAAAAAGAATAAAAAAAATCTAAAGACGTCAGGTAAAAAAAATATTCATATTTAGATCACTTGATATAGAATGACCCATTGACGCTATTAATATTAAAATATTTTAAAATATGATCCCATCGCGATCCCAACTTGAAATTTGGTACAGATGTGGCTAAGAGCAAAGCAGACACATGGGCAGTTTTTTAAATATTTAAAGCGCGCCAATTTTTCGGAAATGCGTTTTAAAGTTTTGCGCTTGCGATCACATGGGTAAAATATTAACAAAGATCCTCTTGTGACATATCTGGTGAAAGCCTGGACAGTTCTGAGTAGATTGGTGTTTATTTTGTTTCTCTATCTTATTTCTAGCCCGAGATATGATAGAAAATGTAAAGCCAAACCAGGCCAAAATTCACACTTTTTTAAAACTTTAAAAATCTGTAAAAAATTAACTGATAAAGAAAAAAAATTCAAAACTTTTTTTTTGTAATTAACTAAAGTTGTTCTTCATACAGAAAAAATTTTTAAAAAATCTGAGGACGTCAGGGAAAAAAAATATTCATTTTTGGATCACTTGACATGGAATGACCCGATAGTGACATTGGATCTGGGCAGCAATAGATGATCATAATGATATTAATGTACCTATTACAATCTGTTATTACCAGCCTCTGTCTTGCATCATGTAACTGACCTATGTGTACCCAGTATAATGAAATTGTAAGTTCTTTGAGCACTTTTCTAAATACATGTAACCACTGTACCTGTATACTGTGCTGTGCTTTTTACCAATCACCATTTATATACCTTGTTGTCCCTCAATAAAAGTATTATATATGTTTTCAAGCAAGTTATGGCTCCACCTTTTCTCTTGTTATACTATCATCCATCTGGCTGCAGCCCCATCATCCATCCATCCTCCTGGCAGAGCAGCGCTGCAGCGGTGGTCCCATTACTGACCACAACCCATGGGTGGCATCACAACAAACTTTATCCCTTAACTTGTGAGAACCCTGGACACGGTCTGGACCAGGACCCTCGTGACATCCCCAGCAGTACCCCGGTCCGGTACCAAGTACCCCGTCCCAGTGGGCTCCACAACTTGGCGTCACGAACAGGATGAACCTGGTCCAAAAGAACCGGACCCCGTGTGCCTAAACATCGTGCCTAAACATCGTGTTCTGGACCTTTCCCACCAAATCTTGGCTTAATGGCTGCCATAGCAGCCTGAAGCCATGTGCAAGGGAGGCATGCCCAGACTCCCCATCATGGGCCGACCCAGTCCAAAAGAAAGGCATGCCCTGGCTCCCCTTAACTCCGGGGGAGCCAGTCATCAATCCCAAAGAAGAGCCCCAGCCGCCAAGTGCGCTCACCAATGAGAAGCTGGTGGGAGCTGAAGAGGAAGTCGTCGCCCCGGAAAGGCGGGACAGGAAACCGGATGCAGAGCAGTCGTGATTACAGTACACACGGATGGAAGAAGAGGACGCCGAGGAGAGCGCTGCAGCAGGAAGAACCCAAGTGATCCCGCTGGTATACACGTTACCAGGTACCACAGGTGGCGTAACGTAACCAATCCCCTTCACCATCCCCACGGCACGGGACTGGGGACCGACCAGCCATGATCCCACATCCAAGTCGCCATCAGCCCCGGTACCCGAGTACCCCCTACCCTGTCGACCGCCTCACTAGCACAATAAACGGGTGCCATCTTAGATTTTGAGCTCTATTCTGCACTTCAATACTTCCCCAACCAACTTTCCGTATGGGATGGTCCTTCTATGTCTCCACCTCTTGGGCCACATAAAATATTTGTTCAGTCTGCATTTGGCCGGGGGCCTAAAGTTTCACACCTCTGTAGCTGATTTCACTGGTTGCTGTCAGTCCTGAGCTGATGGCACTGCTGGACATCTTTATGATGCTCCTCATCTGCTGCACTAAGTTTCATGTAAGACCATCAAGGAGACATCCAACTGGTTCTAAATTTACTCAGCAGCTAATGACCCTGAATATCCAGCCAAGGCATTAAGAATGACGAGTCCTGGAGGTGATGATCCGGCCTCACAGAGCCCTGATCTTACTTTGAAGCATTTTTTGCACACCTGCCTATAACTTTTGCATAGTCCGGTATCTACATATAGTTGTGTCCTGCATCACATAACCTGACGCTGCTCGTCTGGATGGATTTCCAGTTTGAGGATTTATCCAGGACAAAATTGTAATTGTTCTTTTTCACATAAAGTCCCCAAGTGTCCTGACCCCTAGGAGACCCCCGGATTTAGGTGATGACCCCGAGGAGACCCCCGGACGTACCGCAGGTGATGACCCCGAGGAGACCCCTGGACTTACCGCAGGTGATGACCCCATTACTGTAGGTATAAGAGTAACGCTGGTCATAAGGATTACAGACTGCATTAAGGAAAGATGAATAGCAGCAATCACGGAAAGGACAGCACCTGAAAAAGGAGAATAGAGAATAACGTCACTAGAGCCTTGGAGCCGAGGGTGGCATAAAAAATTAATATTATTAGTATTTATTAATATAGCGCCATTAGAGTCCATGGTGCTTTACATATGGAAAGGCCAGATGAGGACAAGTACAATATAAATGGACAATCAAGTCGTATAGATACAGAAGGAGCGAGAACCCTGTTACTCCATAGAAAACCATACTGTTAACCCTTTCTTGACAGGGTGATTTTTCCTTGCTGAATTTTCATTGTTTCCACCACTTCTTCCAAGGAACAGAAATATTGAATTTCAATAATTTTTTTGATAATACATTAGGTGAAATATGAAAGTGATTTTTCCAATGAGACCAGATTTGATTCCATTAATGTTATATGTCAGGAAAATACAAAGTTGTTTCTTTGTCTTAAGGGACACTGAGCTCAGAAAAGACAATGGACACCGAGCTCAGAAAAGACAATGGACACCGAGCTCAGAAAAGACAATGGACACTGAGCTCAGAAAAGACAATGGACACTGAGCTCAGAAAAGACAATGGACACCAAGCTCAGAAAAGACAATGGACACCGAGCTCAGAAAAGACAATGGACACTGAGCTCAGAAAAGACAATGGACACTGAGCTCAGAAAAGACAATGGACACCGAGCTCAGAAAAGACAATGGACACTGAGCTCAGAAAAGACAATGGACACTGAGCTCAGAAAAGACAATGGACACCGAGCTCAGAAAAGACAATGGACACCGAGCTCAGAAAAGACAATGGACACTGAGCTCAGAAAAGACAATGGACACTGAGCTCAGAAAAGACAATGGACACCGAGCTCAGAAAAGACAATGGACACTGAGCTCAGAAAAGACAATGGACACTGAGCTCAGAAAAGACAATGGACACCGAGCTCAGAAAAGACAATGGACACCGAGCTCAGAAAAGACAATGGACACCGAGCTCAGAAAAGACAATGGACACTGAGCTCAGAAAAGACAATGGACACTGAGCTCAGAAAAGACAATGGACACCGAGCTCAGAAAAGACAATGGACACCGAGCTCAGAAAAGACAATGGACACCGAGCTCAGAAAAGACAATGGACACCGAGCTCACAAAAGACAATGGACACCGAGCTCACAAAAGACAATGGACACCGAGCTCACAAAAGACAATGGACACCAAGCAGTTGACCTATAAGAACTTAAGCCAGCTAAGAGATTTTGTCACAGATTTTGGGGCAGCTGAAACACTGCTGTGAACCACCTCCATTTTCCGCCCTCCCCATTGGGCTACAGAATTCAAGCTACAACAGTTTAGTTTTCTGTAAATGTAAATCCTTATCTATTATATAATTGCCATAGCGACTTCCGTCGTGTCCGGCGCTACTTCCGTGGCTTTGTTCACGTGGCTTGGCACTTTCTCCAGGACTTTCGTCCCGGCCCGCGATGCAATGGCCGCGAAGCGGTCATTGCGAGCAGTAAAAAAAAAAAAAAAAATCTCAATCTCAATCTCAATCTCTCTCTCTCTCTCCTTACATGACATGACATTCCCATATGACATTACATGACATTCCCATATGACATTACATGACATTCCCCCAGAACATCAAGGCGTCACCCACCGACTCTTGCAGACCTCAGTCTGGTTCTAAAGACGGCTATCACCGTTTATCACTCTGACAGGGATCATTCCCCATCCTATTGCACATGAGTCATCACACATGGCATTTTTACATAAGCCATCACATAGTAACAGGAACCCTGTCATTCAGTACACACAAGACCTCCATGGATCCACCGGAATATAGGACACTACATCTGGATCAATGGGACCATATCATGACTCACTCAGTCAGTCCCAAAGTCAGCTGTGACCGCCTGGCCCTTGAGCCGTACTCGGTCTCTCACACCGCACATCTGACCGCCTGGCCCTTGAGCCGTACTCGGTCTCTCACACCGCACATCTGACCGCCTGGCCCTTGGACACTGGCTGGCATGCACACTTCAGGTGCACTAGCATGGAGCTGCCAGGCTCCCATCACTTACCCACTGGGGACGGATCACTTCCAGCACCTCCTCACATGGCAGTGGTCTGGACTTCTGAATCCCATCGTCCTCTCCTCACTCAGACACCTGGCAGGTTCCTATCCAGCCTGCTCACTCACAGCTGCAACCCAGTGAGTCAATCAGCACATCTTCACTCACACACAGACCTGAGATGTGATTAACCCCCTGTGCACCATTCAGGTTTAGCCCAGCAAAGCACTCATCCCCACAGGTTCAGCCGCTCATTAGGCTCATGAATGTATCGGATCTTCAGCACTCACACTCAGCTGTTTTACTCAGCTCATGAAAACCCTTCAGCTGTTAACCCCCTGTACATCGGACAGGTTTCACACAGCACACACAATCAGGAAAACCGGCCCATGTGAACACAGACCTGCATTGATAACCCGTGTGATGCACCCGGCCAGGGGCCACATCACCACACCTCACTTTCTCCGCACTTCACTCACTTTGTCCGCACACATACACACACACACACACATACTCCGCTATACTTACCACCGGCCCTGCATCACCCGCCTAGATCCTGAGTTGACATGTCGCCGCCCCCGAACTACTCGATCAAATATCGCGTCCAAAAAGTCTCGCCAAACTTCCCGGACGCCATATTGGATCCAGTTGTCCGCGGGCGCCGACATGTCAACTCAGGATCCAGCCGGCAGGGAAGACGCAGGGTCGGTGCTAACTATAGCGAAGTGTCTGTGTGTGTGTGTGTGTGTGTATGTATGTATGTGTGTGCTGACCACTCTGCCCACAGCGCTGCACTCAGCAGTCTGCCCACGCCACTGGGCTGACAACTCTGCCCACGCCACTGTGCTGACCAATCTCACCGCACTCACTGCTAACCTCTGAGCCACCGCACTCACTGCTAACCACTAAGCCACCGCACTCGCTGCTAACCACTGAGCCACCGCACTCACTGCTAACCACTGAGCCACCCCACTCACTGCTAACCACTGAGCCACCGCACTCACTGCTAACCACTGAGCCACCCCACTCACTGCTAACCACTGAGCCACCCCACTCACTGCTACCCACTGAACCACCTGTATACACACAATTCATTTCACCCCACTGCCCTAACTATTAGTAAATATACTATATATGGATTCTAGAGTACCCGATTCTTTAGAATCGGCCCGCCATCTATATATATATATATATGTGATTATATAGGAATTATCAGTATTATGTATGTGATTATGTATAAATTAGTGAGTCGCGCCTATTCTGCAAGGACTCGCAACGGCCGCTTGGCGGGCATTGCGAGTGAGGCTTTGCGAGTCAGTGGCGCCGGCAATGCTTCACAGGTTGCGTGGGCGCTGCGCCCACGCCCACAACGACGGAAACAGCGCCGAAACTTACGGAAGTGCGTTAGGGAAATTATATATTATATACTGATAATCTATTATATAATTGCCGTAGCGACTTCCCTCGCACACGCCGCTACCTCCGTGGCTTTGTTCGTGGGCACGCATCGCCCACGCGACTCACTCGCAATGCCCGCGAAGGGGGCGTTGGGAGTCGTTGCAGCAGCCCGACCAATGCCCTATACACAGATTCTAGAATCCCGATGCAATCGCATTGGGCTCACAGCTAGTATTTAATAACTGTGTATGCATATAATGTAACTTGTCTCTTTTGCAATATCTTTTACATCTTTTGTAAACACTGGCAACTTTTTGGGGTAAAACTTATAAATTACTAGTTTCATTCTTCATGTTTTATGAGCGAGCTGAATACGTTCCTCCCGCAAATTCACATGACTAAACGGGTTACTGATCCACCTGAAATAGATCGGTGATGGCAGCATAATTTTTGTATTTATGTGATATTGTGGCTTTAAGGTGGCTGTATTGTGGTATATATATGTTCCTGGCAGGAACTGGTGGTATTTATACATCCCGTCACATCACGTGCCACAATAGATGAGATAAATTACAGCAGCTGTGCACCTTTGCTTATTCTCTGTCAATACCATGTTTGGTCAGCAGGATAAGGGGGCGCCAGAGAGCTGCAGATCTTGACTAAAGTTCATGACACAGATTATTGAAGATTGAGATCTGGAGGTTAATAATATATTATAATATATTATTAACCTCCAGATCTCAATCTTCAATAATCTGTGTCATGAACTTTAGTCAAGATCTGCAGCTCTCTGGCGCCCCCTTATCCTGCTGACCAAACATGGTATTGACAGAGAATAAGCAAAGGTGCACAGCTGCTGTAATTTATCTGATAGTTATCATCCATATATTGGTCTGTAGATTGCTCTTCCTGGATATTGAGGGATTGTATTTGTAGAAGGACATTTGTTATCCTGAGACTCGCTGATTGTATTCAGTGAATCAGGTGAATGGACGTGATGTGGATATATGGCGCCCCTGAGTCTGGTCACCACACAATGTACTGCATGTTATATTGTATTGTACTGTTAGTCTAATGGGAGTGATGATTCCTGAGGACGCACATCCATGTCACTGTGCGGCGCTCCGCCTGACCAGTCCCCAGGCGGCTGATCACAGCCATCGGAGGACTGGCTCCGGCAGGCGCAGCAGTTTTAAATCTCCCGCAGCTGCTGTTGCACTGTGATGAGGTCATGTGACCTCCTCACAGACAGAACAGAGCTGCCGGTGGGAAGGGTGAGGGAGAAGAGCTGAAGGCCTGCAGCTCTTGGAGAGGGGGAGGAAGTGACAGTGTGTGTGTGTCTGTGTGTCACTGTGTGTGTGTCACTGTCTGTGTTTCACTGTGTGTGTGACCATGAGTGTGTGACCGTGTGTGTGTGACTGTGAGTGCCTGTGTGTCACTGTGTGTGTAACTGTATGTGTGACTGTGTATGTCTGTGTGTCACTGTGTGAAACTGTGTGTGTGTCACTGTGTGTGACTGTGTGTGTGACTGTGTGTGTGTCACTGTGTGTGTTACTGTGTGTGTGACTGTGTGTGTGTCTGTGTGTGTGTGACTGTGTGTGGGACCATGTGTGTGAGACTGTGTGTCTGTGTGTCACTGTGTGTGCAAATGTGTGTCACTGTGTGTATTACTGTGTGTGTCACTGTGTGTGTGAGACTGTGTGTGTGACTGTGAGACTGTGTGTGTCTGTGTGTGTGCATGATTGTGTGTTGTGTGTTTTTGACCGTGTGTGTGACTGTCTGTGAGTGTGTGTGTGTGAGACTGTGTGTGAGACTGTGTGCATCACTGTGTGTGACTGTGTGTGTGACCATGTGTGTGTGACTGTGAGAGTCTGTGTGTGAGACTGTGTGTCACTGTGTGTGTGACCGTGTGTGTGACCGTGTGTGTGTTAGACTGTGTGTATGTGATTGTGTGTGACTGTGTGTGTGCACGACTGTGTGTTTTGACTATGTGTGTGTGTGTGTGTGTGGGCAGTACCGAGGGCAGTGGGACTGGGTGTGGGGACTGTATAGGGGGCAGTGTGTGTGTGGGGGGGCAGAACAGTGGGCAGTGTGTCTGTGTGTATGTGGGGGGGAGGGCTGTACAGAGGTCTGTGTGACAGGGGCAGATTGTACAGGGGCAGTGTGTCTGTGTGGGGAGGATGTATGCTATATGGAGGGCTATGAGGCTGCATTATTGTGTTATACTATATGAAGGGCAGTGATGCTGCATTATATGATCTGAAGGGCTGTGATGCTGCATTATACTATCTGGAGGGCTGTGATGCCGCATTATATTATCTGGAGGGCTGTGACACTGCATTATATTGTATGAAGGGCTGTGACCCTGCATTATATTTTATGAAGGGCTGTGACACTGCATTATATTATATGAAGGGCTGTCACACTGCATTATATTACTTGGAGCGCTTTGATGCTGTATTATATTATCTGGAGGACTGTGACGCTGCATTATATTATTTGAAGGGCTGTGATGCTGTATTATATTATCTGGAGGGCCGTGACGCTGCATTATATTATCTGAAGGGCTGTGATACTGCATTATATTATCTGGAGGGCTATGAGGCTGCATTATATTATATGAAGGGCAGTGATGCTGCATTATATTATCTGGAGGGCTATGAGGCTTCATTATATTATCTGGAGCATTGTGACGCTGCATTATATTATATGAATGGCAGTGATGCTGCATTATATTATCTGGAAGGCTATGAGCCTTCATTATATTATCTGGAAGGCTGTGACGCTGCATTATATTATCTGGAGGGCTATGAGACTTCATTAGATTATCTGGAGGGCTGCGACGCTGCATTATATTATATGAATGGAAGTGATGCTGCATTATATTATCTGGAAAGCTATGAGGCTGCACTATATTATATGAAGGGCAGTGATGCTGCATTATATTATCTGGAGGGCTGAGATACTGTATTATATTATCTGGAGAGCTATGAGGCTGCACTATATTATATGAAGGGCAGTGATGCTGCATTATATTATATGAAGGGCTGTGACGCTGCATTATATTATATGAAGGGCAGTGATGCTGCATCATATTATCTGGAGGGCTATGAGGCTTCATTATAGTATCTGGAGGGCTGTGACGGTGCATTATATTACCTGGAGAGCTATGATGCTGCAATATATTATACGAAGGGCTGTGATGCTGCATTATATTATTTGGAGGGCTGTGAGGCTGCATTATATTATCTGGAGAGCTATGAGGATGCATTATATTATCTGGAGAGCTATGATGCTGCATTATATTATCTATAGGGCTATGAGTCTGCATTATATTATATGGAGGGCTATGAGGCGGCATTATATTATCTGAAGGGCTATGAAGCTGCGTTATACTATAATGGGGGACCATATATACCAGAATAAGGGCATATTCCAGGAGGAGGACCATATGTAGCAGGATAAGTGACATTAATACATAATGAAGGGGAAAGAGGTCAATTCGTGAGTCTTTAAAGGATTTAGAACATTACATGGGGCCCGTACATCTGACCAATATGGGCGCACGAGAGAAGGGGAGGCCCAGGTCCAAATTTCACACCGGGGCCCTTCGGACTCTAGTTACGCCACTGGAGCCAGCCCTAATTGAGAAAGGTTAATGATCTGCACTGTTGCCACCATCTATGTCTCAGGGACCCCCTTGTAGTGCCGGCCACATCCTGGCTGAACATCGCAACTGGCGTCAATGTGAACCAGGAACAAAGCAGTTGAGACGGCCGCCACCGTGACATAGCAGTCAGGGTACCTTTACACGCGGCTACATTTCTAGGGTGGCTACAGGTAACTTACTGGTTGCAGTGAAATCATGGAGACAAGGTTCTATGTTGTTGCTGTGTACAAATGGAATTATCTCTCCATGATTTCACTGCAGCCAGTAAGTTACCTGTAGCCACCCTAGAAATGTAGCCGTGTGTAAAGGGGCCCTCAGGGTGCTTCACTGTCCTGCTGTCTGCATACACCGGTCCTTAGCGCTACACACATACGCCTATGATCCTATTGAAATCACTCTGGTTGCACTTTATACACTGTATGAGAGAGGCCTGAGGATACAAAGGCGAAACGCGTCATATTGTATTTGTGACTGAACTTGAGAAAATTAAATTCTGCAAATAGATGTGAGTGGTGATCTATACTGCTGCTCATCATGATGATTGTGCGGGATAAGATGCAGAATGGAATAATTCTATCTTTTAATAAGATTAAAAAAAGGGTAAAATTCTAAGTGTGAATTCATTTCCACCAAAATGTTTTGGGAATTTTTTTTTGCTGAACTTTTTGTGCAGTAAAAATGACCCAGAAACAGGATTCTCCAGTGAGATTACAAAATGTTATGTCCTGTATGTTTTAGCTCAAAAAAGCTGAACTATGTAAGAAAATGTGTTTTTCACCTTTATCTAAGATCTGATGAGTCCATCAAAAAGCAAAAAGAAACATATCCCTTTATTAATCAATGTATAAATGTAAACAATTCTCAAAGGCATTAAAATAGGGGAAATACTAGAAGCCCCTTTGATCTCTCTTCCTACTAGTCTGTGTATTCCCCAGCTATGTGACCCCATGATCTCTGTGTCCCCGAGTACTATGTGCCCCCCAGTGATCTCTGTGCCCACCAGTATCATGTTCCCCCTGGTAATCTTTGTGCCCCCCAGTGCCTCTGCCTCTGCCTCTCCTGTCTATGCCCACAGGATCTGCTTTGATGCATATATTGTAACCCCCTTGTCTCCAGTGATGAATTATCCAGCAGTCATAGTGTCTCCTATGTAATGTATATAATTTACAAAGCATATTATCACATTGTTGACTGTGCTCCTGGCCAAGACAAACCTGGAAAAGCATCTGCGAAAAGCAACAAAATCAACATCACCGAACATCACAGCCGCACCAGAGAAGCCGCTCCAGCCGTCACAGTAGAGAGGTAGCAGCCACTCCAGCCGTCACAGTAGGGAGGTAGCAGCCGCTCCAGCCGTCACAGTAGGGAGGTAGCAGCCGCTCCAGCCATCACAGTAGGGAGGTAGCAGTCACTCCAGCCATCACAGTAGGGAGTTAGCAGCCACTCCAGCCGTCACAGTAGGGAGGTAGCAGCTGCTCCAGCCGTCACAGTAGGGAGGAAGCAGCTGCTACAGCCATCACAGTAGGGAGGTAACAGCCGCTCCAGCCCTCACAGTAGGGAGGTAGCAGCTGCTCCAGCCCTCACAGTAAGGAGGTAGCGGCTGCTCCAGCCCTCACAGTAGTGAGGTAGCACTGTGGCACCCTGGCACTCTGTTGGGCACCACAAAACCCTTGGTACACAAATGGAGTGAAAACAGCAAGCAACATTCACAACAGACAACACCACAAACAACCCACCTTAGAACACCCTGTATGACCCCAGGTCTCTAGGGGGAGCTCCACTGGTTACTTTAAGCCAGTTCCCCCTATAAATAGGGTCCTGGAGAGAGAAACAGCAGAGTGTCCAGACGCTAGGAGAGCTGCAGGAAGTGTGCAGTACTGGTTCTGGAGCCACACCAGGCCCAAACCAGCACACCCAGCAAGTGAGAGACCCTTGCAACTGGGGTCATAGGAAAGGAGAAGAGCACCTCTCAGGGATAAAAGAGGTACCCTAACTCTCCCTAACAATCCGGTTACTGGAACCGAGCTGTGGGAACCACCGGTTAGATCACAGAGAGACCAGCACTGAAACCAGGGAGCCTAGCTCCCTTTACACCTGAAAGCACCCACGGATGAGAGCCCAGGGAAGAAGCTAAGCGCCGCTGAACCCCTTTAATAGTGCCCTCAGTGCAGTTTACCCAGGTGAAACACGTTCCACGGAATGTACAACCCGGTCCGGCAGGATTTCATATCCACCCGACCCGAACGGAGCACTAGACAAAGGAAGCCTACAAACTGCTTGCTGTGGAAACTCCAGGCGTGTCAACCTCATCACCCGGTCCGAGTGTACCTGTTGCCACCAGTAAAGGTACCCAAAAAGACTTTGGTGTGTCTGTGCATTATTCCTGCACCTGACAGCAGCACTACTAAGCTGCCACACAACATCAGAGCAGCTCCTGGCCCCAGGGACTCCCGCTCATCCTGTGGGGAGCGTCCCATCTTGCTGCCTTCATCCCCCGGAGGCCAAGCAGCGCTGGTGAAATCACCGGAATACCCGCAGGTGGCGTCACGACAAGAATATTCAACCCTTAACTGTTCAGCCATCCCCCTATTGATATGGACCACTGGGCCCCACAGCCTCGGCGCGGAACCGAGACAGGGAGCAGCGACAGCCCGAGACATGTACCCCCGGCTACGGTGAGTCAGAATTTGGCGTTCACGAACAGGATACGAGCAGGCCCGTTTCTAATAGGTATTGTGTGCTGTTTTAATGACTGTGATAATTGAACTGTGCATTTGAACCGCCATTGCTGCGCAAAAGGCGGGAAAAGAAGGGGCGTTACTGTGCAGAGGGCGCGAAGATAGGCCCCGCCCCCATGCTCTGACAACACAGTAAGGAGGTAGCAGCTGCTCCAGCCATCACAGTAGGGAGGTAGCAGCCGCTCCAGCCCTCACAGTAGGGAGGTAGCAGCCGCTCCAGCCCTCACAGTAGGGAGGTAGAAGCCGCTCCAACCGTCACAGTAGGGAGGTAGCAGCTGCTCCAGCCCTCACAGTAGGGAGGTAGCAGCCGCTCCAGCCGTCACAGTAGGGAGGTAGCAGCTGCTCCAGCCTTCACAGTAGGGAGGTAGCAGCCGCTCCAGCCCTCACAGTAGGGAGGTAGAAGCCGCTCCAGCCCTCACAGTAGGGTGAGTTAACTACTTGTTTGACCAAATATAGCAGATAATTTTCAAGTTGCTAATTTTGTGCTGCCCCGAATGATGGTACAAATGTTTTAATTGCCCCCGGCAGGAAAAAGGTTTCCCACCCCTGCACAAGGTAATGCATCACATCATCAGCATTATTCTACCTCTTGGCATTTATTGCAAACAACCCTCCTCAGATCTCATAAAGAACAATGTATGAAAAAAGATATTACCAGAGGTGCAGGTTTGTGGAGGAGGGGGGGCATTTTTTTTGGGAGTGTGTGGATTGGGTGCTTCTTTGGGGGGTGGTAGTGCGGGTCTGTGTGGGGTGCAGGTTTTAGGGGTTGGGTTTGGGAGCAGGGGTGAACCTAGCCTCTCTGCTGCCTAAAGCGAACTGCAAAACAGTCCCCCCTTTCAAACACAGGGATGTCAGCGCCATCACATGGGCATAGATGGACCACACAGAAGAATCTAAAACAAGCATCATTAATGGCAGTGGCAGCTTGGCACAGGCATACACATAATGAACGCTGGCAGAGCTGTGGTCCTGTAGGCAGACACAGTCCTGCATCCTTATAGCATATACACAGGAAGCAGCACTGATTACCAACCTATTATCTCTGGCACCCGCCTACAAAACTCTAGGTAGCTCCAATGTGGCCATTGCCTGGCACTAACTAGTTAGATATGTCCACAATGCCGCACCGTCCACATGACTCACCATAGCCAGAGTGTGCACGTCTCGGGCTGTCGCTGCTCCCTGTCACGGTTCCGCGCCCGAGGCTGTTTAGGCCCGGTGGTCTTGATCAATAGGGGATGGTTGAACAGATATGGGGTTAATATTCTTGTCGTGACGTGACCTGCGGGTGTTCCGTTGATTTCACTGGCGCTGCTAGGCATCCGGGGGATGTTATGCAGCAAGATGGGACGCTCCCCACAGGATGAGCGGGAGTCCCCGGGGCCAGAGGCTGCACTGATGGTGTATGGCAGCGTTTGCAATACTGCGGTTAAGTCCAGGAATAAGGCGCAGACACTCAAAGTCTTTTTAGGTACCTTTACTGGTGGAAACAGGTACACTCAAACCGGGTGAGGGTGAGGTTGCCACTTCTGGAGTTTCACAGCAAGCAATGTGTAGGCTTCCTTTCTCTGTCGCTCTGGTGAGGTCGGGTGGATGTGCAATCCTGCCGAACCGGAGGATACGTTCGGTGGAACATGATTCACCTGGGTTAACTGCACTGAGGGCACTGTTAAAGGGATGGTGATACGTCTATCCTCTTCCCTGGGCTCTCGTGGGTAGGTGCTTCAGGTGAACAGGGGGCTAAACTCCCTGTTGGTAATGCTGGTTCTCTGTGACTGGCGTAGTAGCTCTCACAGCTCGGTTCCAGTAACCGGATGCTGAGGGAGAGTTAGGGTAACTCTGGTGTCCCTGAGAGGTGCTCTCTCCTTTCCTATGACCCCAGTTGCAAGGGTCTCTCACTTGCCAGTTGTGCTGGTTCGGGCCTGCTGTGGCTCCTGAACCAGTAACTGCACACTTCCTGCAGCTCTCCTAGCGTCTGCACACTCTGGTGTTTCTCCTTCCAGGACCCTATTTATAGGGGGAACTGACTCAAGGTGACCAGTGGAGCTCCCCCTAGAGGCCTGGGGTGAAACCGGTGTTAAGGTGTTCTAAGGTGTTTTGTTTGTTGTGAGTGTTGCTTGCTGTTTCCACTCCATTCGTGTACCAGGAGTTCTGTGGTGACCCAACCAGGGTGCCACACACACAGTACATGCAACGACCAGCAATCTGAGCATCAACAAGCCGCCATTGCACTTAACTGCTAAAATGGTTCTTCTCCTCCAACAGACCACACTTCTTCTCCCGAAATGCTTAGCCAATCACAAGTGCCGCACATGGGGCTGTCCAGAGCTAATAGAAGGGGCTGTCCAACTGGGTTGAGCAAATGATGTGGTAACGGGAAGGGGGACGAGTGTCACTGACAAGCTGCTGCTCAGGAGAAACATGGCTGGATGCCTGTATGTGTGGCACCCCTGCAGGGGATTGCCACAGGACCCACCGGTGCAGGGAGGGATACACCTTGGCACACACAGCATCCAACACCTTCCACCCCAGACCTGGAGGGGGAGCTCCACTGGCTGTCCTTAAGCCAGATCCCCTATAAAGATCCAGGCCTGAGGGGAGGAGTCAGTTCCAGTTAGACAGTCTGCAGTAAGCAGAGGAGAGAGCAGCAGTGAAGGAGTTGGTTGCTGGGGCCAAGCCAGGACCAGAACCAAGAACCCTGACCCAGCTGTGCAGCGCCCTAGGGAGAGGGACGGAGGCCAGTGAGAGAAGTAAGAAGAAGGAAGAACGGAACAGATTTGAGGACCTTTCAGCTATCCGGACACCGGAGTCCACAACTGCTAATAATCTACTGTAGCAGGAAAAGCCCAGACAGACCAGGAGGATCTAGTCACCCTGAAGTAACAAGTAGAAGACTTCAAACCTAACCAAGCATAGGACCAGGGACCTAAGCAAAGAATAGGGATCCCACAGAAAGGTCCTCATTGTCAGTTGTGGAACAGCACCCTGAGAGGGAGAAAGAGCGGCAGGTTCAGCTACAGGCAGGACTTACCCCAAACGACGCACACACTAACAGAGGAGGCCTCACAAATCTCCAAGGTGAATGTCCCAAGCTGCACCGAAACCTGGTTACCCTCCTGGACCGTACCTGTTACCGGACAGGTACCGAAACAAAGACAATTGTGTGTGTGTGCCTGCTTCCCCGCCGCTACTTGCAGCGTTGACAGTAGAACCGCTACTACTACACCCCTCGTCCACCCCACTGCCCTGAAGTAAAACTCCACCTGTGGGAAGCTGTACTACCAAAGCTGCATTCCCATCACCTTAGCGGCCGGCCGCAGTGCTGATAACCCCATTACCAGATACCACAGGTGGCGTCACAATACCATTTCCCCCATCATCATCACTCCCACCCCCGCCACTGAGGGTCCAGGGCACGGAACCGGGAACCGACCAACCGTGGTCCCCCACCAAAGTAACCACCTGTCCCGGTATCTGAGTACCCCCTACCCTGTTGACCGGATCAGTTCTGGCTTCACGAACAGGATCCCATGCCCGGTAAAACCGGGTACTGCGTGCTTAAAATAGCCTTTATTGAATGTTTTGTGAACTGTAAAATCTGGCCGCCATTACTGCGCCACAGAGCGGGAAGAGCTAAGAGAGCGCGAAGATAAGCCCTGCCCCTCCACTCTGCCGGCGATCACCAAAGTGCAGCGTCTACTTCCGGAAATACCCGAGGTGCTCCACTCCCCTGTTAAGCCATCGACTACTGAAAAAGGTAACCGCACCGGCTGGCAACGATTAACTAGAGGGCACCACCATGAGTGAAGCGGACAATGCACAGGTCCCTGACAGAAGGGATGTCCGGAACACAGCACCAACCGGTTCCGCAGCCGGTGTGGGAGCCGCAGCACCCAGAGCAGTGGCCCCGATAATGCCGCTAGCCTTGCCGTACAGACCGGACGCCAAATGGTTGTCAACCTACGAAGGTAAGTCCGGTACCTTAACAGCCTTCAAACAAAAGATGTGTGCAGTGCTGGACATGTATGCTATGACAGAAAAGCAGCACGCCACCGTTGTGCTGGGACCATTAACAGGCACAGCGGAGCTAGAGGTTGAATCTTGGAGTGATACTGACAGGGACTCTATAGCAAAAGTATTTGACAAGCTTAGGCTGCGTTCACACATTTGCGTATTTTGCTGCGCTTTTTTACGCGCGCTTTTTGCCGCGTTTTTCGGCCGAAAAACGCGGCAAAAAGCGCGCGTAAAAAAGCGCAGCAAAATACGCAGGGGCTTTCACACACTGCGCTTTCTTTCCCCAGAAAGCGCAGTGATGTCACAGAGGGGAGGGAGAATCCTGCTTCCTCCTCCCCTCTGTGACAGCTGTGGCCGCCCCATTAGACTTCACATTGTGTTAATACACACTGTGAAGTCTAATTAAACTAAAGCAAGTGTCTGAAAAATAAAAAACAATGAATACATCACCTTCCGACGCCTTTTCCCGGTTTGCGATCCCGGTTGTAAGTCAGATTTCTTCTGCAAGACCTGTGATGACGTCAGAGGGGGGGCGTTACCGGGCGGTCCCATCGCTGATTGGCTGCTCGCGGTCACATGACCGCGAGTGCCCAGGAACGCCCCCCCTCTGACATCACCACAGGTCTTGCAGAAGAAATCTGACTTACAACCGGGATCGCAAACCGGGAAAAGGCGTCGGAAGGTGATGTATTCATTGTTTTTTATTTTTCACACACTTGCTTTAGTTTAATTAGACTTCACAGTGTGTATTAACACAATGTGAAGTCTAATGGGGCGGCCACAGCTGTCACAGAGGGGAGGAGGAAGCTGGATTCTTCCTCCCCTCTGGGAAAATACGCAGTAGTAGCTCCGTAAAGAATTGACATATCAATTCTTTACGGAGCTGCGTTTTCTCCCGGAAAACGCAGTGCGTATTTTTACGCAATGTCTGCACTGCAAAGTGAATTTCCCATTCACTTTGCAGGCAGACAAAAAGCACATTGCGTATTTTGAAAAGCGTGCGTAAAAAAACGCGGCAAAATACGCAATGTGTGAACGCAGCCTTAAGGCTACTTTTGAAAAACGCACACAGTCTGAACTAAGTATGATATTCTACCAATGCAAACAGAGACCGCAAGATACCATCAGAGATTTTGCCTTACATTTACAAGGGGCACACCGGTCCTTAAAGCGGGTAGACC